>ML785940.1:327964-356961 GCA_009831015.1 Picea engelmannii
GACATCCCCAGACTCACTTTTCCATAAAACAAACAAAAATACGTGATTTAAATTCAATCAATGATTACATTTCAAATATTCTTAATTTATGTAATAAATGAGAAAATATACACAGACCAGGGTAGATTAAAATTGAACTTGGACAATCAAGGAAAGACAAGTATAACGCCAAGTGTCCAACCACTTCCAGTAAAGTCTCACGTAAGTGTCACTAGCTGGAATGTTGTGCTACTAGAAAATAATCAAGTGTTAAGGAATTCTGCTTATAGAGATTGATTTGAGATTACATACACAAGAAAAAATCATGGGCGGATTCTCTCACGAGAACGAGTAGGAAAGTAATCATCCAGTGAAAAAATAAAAAGTTCAAAAATGAAATGCACCCACACTGTAGATAGCGGAAGGATAAGTCAAATGATTTCTTATTGAAACAAAGGAACACTAGAACGAGTGTAAGTTAGATCATCAGAGGTTAGATCATCATAAAGTGGTCATGGGAGTTGGCCATTGACTCCAATAAAAATCCTTGTATGTAGACTAATAGATCGCGTTCGGGGTTAGGAACAATTGTGGAAGAAACCATGACTAAAACTCATCGAGACTCATTGAGAAAGGAATATTGGACTGCACTCTCTTAATAATAAAGACAAACCAAAAAACCTTCCTAATGACCAATAAAAACAAGAAAAGCACAAATCTAATAACCATATATTAAAAATGGATACAGAGACATACCTGCCAAGAACCTGGGCATTCATTGTTTGAGATCTAGGTCGGGTCATCTGCATCTGGCTGACCCACCTTGGGGCTTGTCTGTTCATCCCACTCCACCAAATATTCATCCCACTCCACCTTGGGGCATGGCCATAATGCCAGGTATATATGGGACTAGTCTTCTTTCTACAATAAGCTATAACAACCAAGCTCTAATATTTCTAGAATCCCAATGTTTTCAACATACAAATGAGCATTTTAATGGAATCTCAGCTTCTTTTTTTTCTTTTCGAACAGATCGGAGGCAGGCTTTCAAGGAATATTACCTCCAGTGGATTAAGAAGCTAAAGAAGCTCCACTCCCACCTCAAACAAGCCTTGCAATCCCAGGACGTGATCTGCCTAGAGGCTCAAGTCGAAGCGTTATGTGTCCATTTCGAATCCCACTACGATTCCCTCGATCGCACAGCAAGGCAGGACATGGTGCAAGTCCTGACGCCCACCTCTGGAGAAACACTACATCTAGATTGGTGAATGGAACCCCGTGCATTACGTCGATCACCTTTGTCTTGAACCTCTTCCATGGCCTTGTCGTGCATTATGTCGATCGCCTGTGTCTCGAACCTATGATGTCAAACAAGAATTACTACCACAAAAGTGAGCTGGCTTACGCTTAGGAGGACTTGCTGAACAAGGTTGAGAATATCAAAATGGTGTTGTGCACCATGGTTCCTAACCTTTTTCACAGAATGTGCCACGTTCAGCTCTGTGTCAGAAGCCCCATTTCCAAAGACTGGTTACTGGCCATGATCCGATAAAAAAAAAAGGCTAATGAATAAATCCCTTCCAAAAAAGATAACGGATAAATCTTATCATCTCCAACAAAATATTCATCCACTTTTGCAAGAAATCTCCCCAATCCCACTTCCACTTTACCCATTTCTCAACGTCTCTTACCGTTTCTCAAAATTTGAAAGTTTTGGCATTTGAATATCACCCACCACACCTCAGGTTCATGCTCACCCTCATCTGGTATCATTTGTCATGCTAGGATGCTTGATTCCTTGGTGTTTTCCCTTTTATTTATCTTCTTACATATATCCATAATAATGGTAGGGACACTTATTTTGTGGTTCTTGCCAAAAGGTTTTATAATTACGAAATTTCTTATTTCATGGTGGTTCTGAGGATTACTGAACGGATACAGGTGGATTTGTATGCCTACAAGAATTTGAGATGATTTGAGGATTCATTGGATTGTAAGTGGGTGTTATGCCTAAGGGATTATAGGCACATATGTGCATTTAGACCTATTATTTGTCATGTTAGTAGAACATTGAAATATGTACTATGTGTTGGTGCTACTTCAAAAGACTAATAGTTTGATACACATGTATTGTCGTGTCTTGAAATATGTTTTATGATTGTAAAGTCTCATTCACTCCCATCCCAAATTGCTTGTGAGGGTTTTTCATTCACAACATATAAGCCCCAATATAGCATGATCCTTATGCCAATGAGGGTGTCCACAGAGGTAGTAGCCCCCTGTAACTAACATAATAAAAGTCATAATACTTTGTTTTATGTTATGCCAATTACATAATTTTAACCTAATGAGAAGCTTGTCATTTGTATGCATGCATGTATTTCAAATTATCCAAGGGATTACATGCCTATAGGTATTTGAGATGATCTCAGGATCATTCTGTAATTGGATTGTGAGAGAGTGTTGTGTTTGAGGCAATATAGGCACATTGATGCATTTATATCCTTGTGAGTATTTGAGATGGCGAGTATGTTGATGCATTTGTATGCTTGAAAGTATTTGAGATGGTATGAGGGATTGCAAGGATGTTAATTTTCATGTATATGGGTATTTGAGATGATCCGAGGATCATTTTGTCATTTCGTTGTATGTGGGTGTTTTGTAATGGCTAAATGCCTTGACAATGAGATAATTTAATCTATTTTATTTAATGTGTAATGTGTATGAGTTAGTTGTTCAAAACATTGATAATAGGGTTGTTATATATGCCCTTTGGAAACTCCTCTGAAGATTACACAGATTTTGGTTTAACCTCGTTTACTCATCAAATTAGATTGGTATTAGAGTTTGTATATGTTTTTTGGATCTTTTGGTTCAAGGGAATTTGAATAATTGAAATAGGAGGAGAAGCATGCCAAGTGTAGATTTTTGTTGCAAAGAGAAACATGAGGAAGGATTTTTCTTGTTGATGTCAAGACTTATATTAGAGAAAGTTATATTGGTATGCTCTGAGAAGAATTGGGTTACACTAGTGTGCATTGTGAATACCCATGGTTATTAAATTGGATAGAGAAATCCATATTGAGAACAATGATTGCAAGTAGAAGAATTTGCGAAGAATGATCTGTAGTCAGTATGTTGTTGAGAAGCCAAGGAAAGTAGGAGTAAGTACCTCTTGTTGAGAGAATCTATCTATAAGAACCTTATATTGGTACCCTTACATACTCTCATCAACTGCAATCAAGAAATCAATCATTTATTCCACAGATGGTTCTTTAATTGTCTTCTTGAGACTAGAGAAACTCTCTAGAGTAAGATTGTCATCAAGGCTAGAGAAACCCTCATCCATCATGGCATCTTGCCACACTTTCTCAATTATATTTTCAAATAACTTGTAAAGGAAACATTTTTTCATTCCTTTGGCCAAAACTCGACTAGATCCATGGCTATTGTCTCTAATGTCAACTTGATGTCATGCAAGAAATCAAAACAAACTCTTCGTTAAATTAGGAACATAGAATATAGGATATAACTCAACACCACCACCTAAAGGAACATGGAAAGATATGGAACCAAATCCCTTCACATGATATGTGGCATCACCACCCATATCTACAAGAATTAACCCCTCTTTATCTTGAAACATGTTGAATTTATTTGTATCATAAGTCATATGTCCTTAAGCTCGACTATCGACATACCATCCAATGCTTGAAATTACATTGGTGGAATGGCACTAAAGCGGGGAAAAGGTTGTTACATCAAGCCTGGAAGTAAACTCATCCACATGTGGAGCTTTAACACTTCCTGCAAACTATACTTGGTTATTTTTCTTAACCTTTCCCTTCTTCTTAGGACACAGAGAAGAATAATGGCCATGCTTGTTGCAATTGAAGTATTTTACATGGATCAAGTCCTTCTTCTCCTATTTAGAATATATTGAGTCTTCTTTCTTCTTTTGACCTTTGTGCATTCCTCACCTTCTCAATGAGGGCTAGGTTTGGGAAATCCTCATGACTATTTTACACTGTTGTAGTCTCATCTCTTCTCTAATTAAGCATCCCATAACTGCTTGAAGTTAGGTAACTTGTCCTAACCTCATACAATTTGGACAAAGTTGTGTCAAAGTGGACTAAATCCATTAAGATAAATCCTAATTATATCATTATCCTCAACTATGTCCCTAATTACAACAGTAATCTCTCAACATTATATTCTTCATGAGATATCTTACACTTTTATATGTTTTGCTTCTGCAGGTAGAGCTAAATTTGTTCTTCAAGAGAATCTTCCTAGATATGTTCACACTCTAATACAAGGTTCCCAAGGCATAATACGTCTCTTTGGCAATGTTTTTTTTGGTGATATAAAGTATTAGGGGATCTTGACCAAATCTAATGCTATTTTATTTGCATTTACAAACCTATTTTTGTGTTATAATTTATCTTTGGGATATTCAAGTGGTTAATCACGTTCTCCACGAGGTACCATAAGTCTACCATTTCGAAGAGGTTTTTTAATCTCAACTTATATGGAACAAAGTTTGAGGCTCCTTCCAACAAGTTTACTACCTTTTTGTTGTGTTCTCCAAGATCATTGTGATTTATAGGTGGTGCAACCGTGTTCTCCATAAGGTACCATAAGTCTGATATTTCCAAGAGGTTTTGTAATCTCAACTTCAAAGGAACATAGTTGGAGGCTCATTCCAACAAGTGATTCTCTCGCATCCTACGAGTTTCCATTATTGTAGTTTTTTTAACAAGCTACAATAAACGTTCATTGGATTAAATAAGGCCTTTTACCCAACAACCCTTCTTAGGTCCACCTATTGATAATTGGAACAATTCTATTTTGATCAGTAAATATTGGACATATTGCTCACTAAAATCCTTCGAAGACAATGTGTCTCTCTATATACAAAATCTACATGATTTCATAAATTGTTCTTTTATACCATGTTAAAATTCTTTAGCACATGATAACAGTGTTAGTCTGATTTCTAACCTACCTACTTAGGAAAACAAAAAATTGAAATCTCTATCAAAATTGTGATCTTAACTTTACTAGTAACTAAAACACATCAAGATGAAGAAAGTAGCAGTGAGTACACAAATATGAAACTTGAATCACATTATTTTTTGTTACTCTTGAAAAAAATAATTACATTGAAAGCTTCAAACTCTACCTTTCGCCCACTTCTTTCTAATTTGAAAAACTTAATGAGTAAAACATATACCTCTTCCCTCTCCTTTATAGAACGGGATGTATAATGAATGTGGACATATTCACAATAGTTCCTTAACTAGAATAACCCTAAATTCTAGATATATTCTTAGCCTTATGATTAGCAACCTCAACCAACATGAAGGATATACTCCTACAAAGGTGTGCAACCTCAACCAACATGAAGGAACCACTCCTACAAAGGTGTGCTCAACTCCATGCCATACAAGAAACATAAATACCCTCAGTGTCACAAGACCTCCAAGTCATCCTTTCTAAAAATCAAATGGTATTTTCCACTCCCCAGGGAATCCCTCCTTCACATGGTGTTCATGATCATTCCATTCCCCTTGTACCCGGAAGCCTTCCTCCCAATATCCGTTCATATCGTCACCCATTTTCCCAAAAAAATGAAATTGAGAAATTGGTCTAGGAATTCCTTAATGCAGACGTTATCCACCCTAGTATGAGCCCCTACTCTTCTTCTATGGTCATGGTCCTAAAGAAATAATGTTCTTAGCAAATGTGTTCTGACTTCTGTGCCCTCAACAAACTTACCATTAAAGAAAAATTTCCCATTCCTGTCATTGATAACCTCCTGGATGAACTGAGTGGCACCCAATTCTTCACTAAACTTGATCTTTGTTCGAGCTACCACAAGATACATATGAAAGAGGCATACATTCCCAAGACTTCCTTTAGAACTCATGATGGCCACTATGAGTTTTTGGTCATGCCCTTTGGCTTGTGTAATGCCCCCTCCACCTTCCAAAGCCTCATGAATCATGTCTTTCATTCTTTTCTCCATCATTTTGTCTTAGTTTTCTTTGATGATATCCTCATCTATAGTAAGACCTGGATAGAACATATTGCTCAGGTGGATCGAGTTCTCCATCTACTCTATCAACACCCAATTTTCCTAAAACAGTCTAAATGTGTTTTTGGCGCCTCAAAAGTAGAGTACTTGGGTCATCTGGTTGGAAAAGATGGTGTTAGGGTGGATCCTAAAAATATTGAAGCTATGAAAGACTTGCCTCACCCAAAGACTCTCAAAAGATTGCATGGATTTATGGGATTAACTGGTTATTATCACAAGTTTGTTAAGAATTACGGAAAGATTGCAACACCTCTCACTGCTCTCCTAAAAAAGACTCTTTCACTTGGACTCCAGTTGTTGCTCAAGATTTTCAAACCTTGAAGATGGCCATGTGCACCACTCCAGTCCTGGCCCTCCCTGATTTCACAAAGACCTTTGTCTTGGAATTTTATTCTTCAGGGAAAGGAATTGGTGTTGTCCTTATGCAAGAGGGTCAGCCTTTGGCCTTTACTAGCAAGCAACTATCTGAAATAAATATGGGAAAATCTATCTATGAAAAGGAAATGTAGGTTATTCTGCATATCTTTGATTTTTGGTGCCCTTATCTATTGGGGCAATGCTTCCAAATTAAGATAGACCATCAAAGCCTCAAGTATTTTTTGGAACAACACATTTCCTCCCCGGAGCAACAAAAATGGGTGACTAAGCTATTTGGTTATGATTATGAGATCGTTTACAAGAAAGGAAAAGAAAATGTGGTTACAGATGCACTTTCCTACAAATATGAAGATGAAGGATCCCTTTTTTCTCTTTCCTTCATTGTACCAGATTGGCTCCAAGCTATTCACCAGGAATGGCTACAAGATCCCAAAAGTTTGCAGTTGATACAACAATTGCAGTCCAGTGCTCCAGCTCCCCCATGGTACTCTTGGCTCCATGATGAGCTTCAATACAAAGGCCATTTGTATTTAAGTAAACAATCAAAGATTAAATCCATGGTACTTTCTGATCTTTATGCTACACCGGCAGCGGGGCACTCTGGGTTCACCAAAACCCATGAGAGGGTCAAACGTTCTTTTTTCTGGGATGGTATGAAACAAGACATTCTTACTTTTTTCACCGAGTGTGATGTGTGTCAACTCAACAAGGGAGAAATAGTCAAATATCCTGGCACACTACAACCACTCCAGATTCCACCTACTATTTGGAAGGACATCTCTATGGATTTTATTACAGGCTTGCCCAAATTGGGAAATAAATCAGTCATCATGGTGGTTGTTGATCGCCTTTCCAAGTATGCTCATTTTTGCGCTCTTCAACACCCGTTTACAACATCCACGGTGGCTCAAATTTTCATGTATCAGGGCTTCAAGCTTCATGGCATGCCACACTCTATTGTTTCTGATCACGACCCAACTTTCATAAGTAATTTTTGGCAATAAATGTTCAAGCTACAATGCACCCAATTGCATCTCAATACATCTTATCATCCCTAGACTGATGGTCAAACAAAAGTTGTCAACAAGTGTTTGGAAACATATTTGAGGTGTTTTGCATCGGAAAAGAAAAATCAGTGGGCTCAATGGTTACCACTAGTTGAATGGTGGTACAACACTTCATACCATACATCTACACGCATGACTCCTTTTGAAGCAGTATATGGACAAAAGCCACCTTTACTTCTCTCATACTTACCTGGTGTCTCGAAGGTCCAGGCGATTGACCAAACACTTACAGTTCAAGAGGTTATTCTCCATACCCTCAAAGAGAATTTGGTCATGACACAAAATCACATGAAAAAAAAAGAAGATCAAGGTCGCTCTGAACGTCAATTTGAAGAAGGGTTTCAGGTGTTTCTTCACCTTCAACCTTACAAGAAGAATTCCCTCAAGGTCGAACAGTGTCAGAAGCTAGCACCCAAATTTTATGGTCCTTATACAATTCTAAAGCGTGTGGGACAGGTGTCCTATCAGTTAGATTTTCCCAGTCATTCGAAGCTACATCCTTTTTTTCATGTTTCCTTCTTAAAGAAGGTGATTGGAACTAAGTGCCAAATTCAAACCAACATTCCTGAGTTAGCCGAAGAAGGATCTATTTGGCTACAACCACAAGCATTTTTGGACCAGCGTGAGCATCGCCTGCATTAGAGAACCATCAAGGAAGTGTTAATCCAGTGGAAAGATACAACTCCAGTCAATGCCACTTGGGAACCAGCTACCATTCTGTAGCAATTTCCACATCTCAAGACTTGAGGATAAGGTTGTTTTTAAGGGGGAGGACATATTAGGGTCCTAACCTGCACATAGATAGAGCAATATATTTGGATGTAATAAAGGTCAATATTAATAAGGCCTTGCAATAAAATAGAATAATTCGGATGTAAGAAGACCTAAAAGAAGCTTCTGCTTCTAGAAGGATCTTCCTCTAGATGCTTCTTTTGATAGACATATTTAGCATAAATAGGAGTCGAGGGTATGAGAACCCTAGCTTGGATATTATTGTAAAATATCTCTCCTCAACTGGAGGTTGCCCCCTCGAAGAGGCCCATGAACATTGCTTTCAGAATCAAAGTGCTATTTTTGTTGTTATTCTTATATCATTTCAATGCTATTGTGGTGATTTTTCTGGTTATATTGCTGTTAAATTTTCACTATGCTAGGCTCAAGCATGAGGTTTATTTAATTTTAGTAATTTACTTGAAACATAAACAAATGCATCTACACCATTCACAATTTCTACAATAACCAAGATCAAAAGAATAAATACCATTCACAAGAACACAAGAAATATCCTATGAAAACCCTTCTCAACAGGGGATAAAAACCCAACAATCCTTTGCTATATTCTCAAGAGAATATCCTCCAAACATGAAACCCTAATGCACACAAGAGGGTGTTATACAACCTTCAAAATTGCACCCAAGAGAGGTGTGCACTTCAGCCATAGAAGATTCACTTGTTGAATTTTAAAAATGACAAGTGACTTGTGTGTTTCCTTAATGTGGAAATCACCTTTATCTATACTAGACTCGACAGACAAAAAATGGTGTCTATAGGCACAACAGGGTCAACCACAATAAATTAGAAAATAATTAATTATTACAATAAACATTAATTATCTTTCACACATGGTGGAGTCGACCTGTACCCTTTACATAACAATTAGGGTTATAGGTAAATCTTACTCTCTGACAATATAGCAAGGGATCTCACACATCCACTAGTGCTCAGCCACTAGGGGCCTGCCCAACTGTTCTTAGTCACAAGGATGCCCTAATCAAGATATATTTATCTTACTGAGTCCACATGTGAATCATATGGAGTATCATCTCAAGCCTCAATCAACTGAGTCCACAAGGTAGCAAACCACACGTCATAACAACTTAGTCCAGAATCTGATGTACACCCATCACATGGGCACCTTCACCCCTCATATGGGTACACATAGTTTCATCTCAATATAGAGAGGTATGACACACCTAACTCATGGGGATCCTCACCCCACACAGGGGCACACATCGTCTCATCTCAGTCCAGAGAGGAATGATACACCCAACTCATGGGCTCTCTCATAGGATGAATCACTCATTTTGTGTCCTGGAGGATGTCTCACAAAGTTTTAATCATCAACACTCCATCTCATCTATGGAGTCATTCTCCATGAGGCCAAGTCTCTCATGGAAGTACTCATACTTCATCTTGGTAAATGGTTTGGTGAATATATCTACAATTTTCTCATGTGTAGGAAGGTACTACATGTGTATTTATCTCCTCTACACCATGTCTCTGATATAATGATATTTTATCTCAATCTATTTCGATCTATCATGAAACAAAGGATTCTCAAAGAGATTCACATAGCTCTGGTTATCATAATGAATAATGGTAGGATCCATCTCATGATAAAATAAATCTCTCATGAGCTTGCGAAGCCACACTGCTTCGCGGACTACCACACTCAATGATATATACTATGTTCTTGTGATAATCAAGCCCACAGAGTTATGTTTCCTACTGTACCAAGAAACTATTAGCATTAGAAGTCACCTATGGATTGCAGCAAAGATAATCCCAAGGACCATAAGCTTGTTTGTCACAATGAATAAATTTAAGGGTGGTCTAATGGACACAGTCTCAAGATTATATTGCTTTAACTCAAAAAATTGGGTTAGCATGCATTGACAAGTGAGGTATCAATCTAACTTAAGCTAGTAAGTTTGTATAGTGGTGAGTAGGCAGAAGAAACATGAGAGAAGCATTAAATTCTGCTCTAAAAATCTGGTCTTCCAGCATCCTGTGGAGGAAAAGTCTTAGATACAAGATCCTCTTGGATCTGAAAACTTTGAGAAACTAAAAACGTTGCAACAACAGATGTAATCAAACCTAAACTATACTATAGTCACAACATCTGACTGGATCATCCATGCTTGCGATTTTAGAGTCAGAAGCAAAGAAATGAAACGAGAAGTTGACTTTCATTAAACAAGAAGTCTTAGATGTTGACAATGTTCTCTATCAGAGTTGGAGAAGACTGGTATGTCATCTAGTTAGATGACCACAAATTTATCTATTTTTCCAATGAAGGCGATGTCCATAGCTCGTTGAAAGGTTGCTTCCACGTTCATCAATCCAAAGGGAATTTTGGCATACATGAATGTGCCCCAAGGAGTGGTGAAGGTTGTCTTCTCTCTGTCTTCAGAAAGGACAGATATCTGATTGTAGCCAGAAAATACATCAATCATGAAAATCCCTGATGAACATGTTACCCTTTGCAATATGTGTTGCATATTTGGCAGTGGGTAATTGTCCTTCTTAGAGATCCTATTCAGATTTCTGAAATCGACACAGAGCCTAATTTCTCCACTCTTCTTTCTCACTGGGACCAGGTTGGCTACCCATTCAGAATATCTCAAAGGGACAATGATTTGGGCATCCAACAACTTCTTTACCTCCTTCTCCATAACAGGAAGCAACATAGGATTTATCTGTCTTAATTTTTGCCTGAATGGTTTGGCTTCTTCCTTCAGTGGGATATTGTGCTCAATAATGTTTTTGTCGTATGTTTTGAGGTCTTCATAGATCCAAGAAAACACATCAGCAAATTCCTTTAATAGCTAAGTATACTCGGCCCTCTGCTCTCTTGACATGAAGCTTGACAATTTGACAAATTGTTGGTAGTTTCAAAGTCTAGTTTGTATGGTAGAGATATGGTTTCCTAAGCAGAGGAAATAAAGACCACCTCAGTGCCAACAACATCTCTAGAATAAGCTCCATCAAAGAACATTTTCCACATGGAGGTAATTGGAGGATAATCTTCACAGAGGGTGAGGGACTGCTTTTTTATTTTAAGGGGGGACTCATGAGCATCAATGAGTTGTAATAGGTTGGATCCGAAATTAGTGTCAAGGGAAAAGATAGGATGATTGGTGGGGTCTGCCTCATCACTGAAAATGTAGGCCAGCTGAGCCTCTCTATACAATCTTCTATGTTCCCCCCCAAACACACGAATAGTAGCATATGTGAGGTCCATATGCAAGGTTCAGGCCAGCCTTTTTATCCAAGATCTTGACAATAGCATGCCGAACTTGGGAGGAACATCAACCACCATGATATCCATGACCATACTTTTCATGGGAAATTGGAAAAAGGTCACAACCAAATATTTGATGACCCCAAGACATTGCACTCTCCTTGAATCAAAATAATACAAGTCATGGTATGCTTTTGTGATTTCTTGTCCTAGTTCTTCCATGACACTTTTGGGCATGAGATTATTAGAGGCTCCAAAATCCATCAGACAATTATGCAGCACCTTATCATGTATGTTCAGTGATGTATATAAGGGAGGGGATGAATCATATTTATCTTATAACATAGGGCCTAGGATGACTTTGGGCTTTTCATCTTGCAAATTTATTGAGTCTAAGGGGTGATTCGAGGGTTCAGACAACAACATATTAGATAGGGATATCTTAAAATCTTCATGCTTGACCAGCTCTGAAAGGGGAACATGAATCTTAATCTTATGAATTTCATGCTCAAAGTTAAAATAGGAGGGAGGCTTCAAAATCTCTTTTACCTCTGGGGTAAGACCTTTGGCTACTGGTGGGGGGCTCTATGATTTTATCTCCTTTCTGTTGCTTGCTACATCATTTTCAAGATTTTATTCTCTAGTAGGTTTCTCAGGAACATTAGGATTTTATCCTTTATATTTGGACATGAGGTTGTATCTATTTCAGTTTCTCCTGGATTTATCCCCCTTGCTCAACTCGTTTAATTGAATGCTCATGAGAGACTCCTCATATGTCTATGGATTTTCTGATCATCCATGTCTTTGTTCTGAGGCTCTCTCTGCATTATCTGAGGAGTATTGTTATTTGGCCTCCTGAAGTTTCCTATGTTATCAACATTTTGGGGATTTTTGTATGTCTTCTTTCCTTCCAATTCCAACCTTTCCATTCTAGCTGAAATTGATTTTACTTCGTCCATTTGAGTGGGGGGGGCGCAAGACGAACTAGAGGTTGAGGCTTCATATCTTCACTAGGGGTTAGAGCTCAAAGCTCTTAACCACTTCTTGGCTTCTCCATCAATACTATGCACAAAAGTCCTCATCCATACATCTTCATCCACTATGACATAGTTATCAACATAACTATAGAAGGCTGCAAGGTGTTCCTCTCCAGTAATATCTCCCTCCCCCATGAACTTAGGTAGCTTCTTAAGGTAGCCACCTACTGGAAGGGAATTAAGAGGATGAGGCAGAATGAGAGGGGCATATATGGCAGCTACTATAGAGTCCATTATGTTTCTGGGGGGATTACCACTTGCCACAGGGATATGAGGTGGAGGAGAACTAGGAGGAGAAGGTGTTAAAATAGGGGAGATTGAAATTGATCTTGTGAGAGGAAAGGGAAACAATTGAGTATTTCAAGAAAAGGCTACCGAGATTGGGGGAACATAGGTTTCTCTTTCTGTGAATCAATAACTCTAACAGGAGGAGGAGTGGTAAAGCCCGGGGTAGGAAAATCTTCTGAGGTTTTGGGTCTAAACCAAGGTATAATTTCAGGGGAGAGTGAAGTGACAAGGCTTTGTCCCTCTAATCCCAGACCAGGAGGAGAGAACTCAATAGGAACACTCCCAAAATTTAAATTTTAGGAAAATCCAACAGAAGGTATAATAGAAGGATGAAAAGTCGAAATTGAAGTTCCTATAGGATAATGAAAATCATCATAAATACCTGGTTCAGCAAATAGAAGTACCTTGATGAAGGGCCTTTCCCTTTCTGATAATTTTCTCTAGGTCAACTTTAGGTGTTTCTAATGGTAGTTGTGGAGTAGACCTCGTGTGTCTGCCTCTAGAAGCCACAACTGAAACAATGGAGTTGCTAGTGGATTCACCAGGTGCATAGTTGAAATCTTGATGTACTGGGCTCTAATGCACCTTCAGAACCAGTAAGCTTTGTCATTCAATCCCAGGGAAAATATTCAAATTCATCCCTGGCAGTGGTGCCATAAATGTTAGCGTTGGAAGTCACCTCTAGATTGCAGCAAATATAATATGAAGGCCCATCAATTTGTATGTCACAATGAATAAATTTAAGTGTGGTCTAATGGAAACAGTCTCAAGATTATATCGCTTTAACTCAGAAAACTGGGTTGGCATGCATAGACAAGTGAGGTCTTGATCTAAATTAATCCAGTAAGTTTGTATAGTGGTGAGTAGGTAGAAGAAACATGAGAGAAGCATGAAGGTCTGCTTTGGACATCTGGTCTTCCAACAACCTGTGGAGGAAAAGTCTCAAATACAAGATCCTCTTAGATATGAAAACTTTGAGAAACTGAAAATGTTGAAACAACAGATATAGTCAAACCTACACTATAATATAGTCACAACACCCAACTGGATCATCCATGCTCGAGCTTTCAGAGTCAGAAGAAAAGAAATGAAAGGAGAAGTTGAATTTCATCAAACAAGAAGTCTCGGATATATCACTTAACCAGAGAACCAAAGGCTTTACTAAAACTTTACAATCGAGAGCTTAGCTCAACCATTGACACTAAAAAAATGGAAAAGATGCCTACAAATACTTGGAACTGGCTCCCCGTGTTGAAGGAACAATCATGTCAAGCATTTAAGGCTTTGCGTTGGTGATTTTCTCTGTCAGGCTGCACATGCAGACTTTGGTCAGACTGCACATGCAGTCTTCTGGTAGACGCGATCTCTGTCAAACTAACTGACAGTATTCTTCCACGATTTATCCCTCTCTGGCCTTCTATTTATGGAAGGAGGCGATGTCTCACCCACCATCCTTGTTTTCATTAAATATTTCCTCGAGATCGGAGAGTCCCAAGTCAACTCTGCATCTGAATAACGTGGTGGTCTTCCCTTGGCTTTATTTTGCTTCACTGAACTGCTACACGAGGACCCAGATGATGGACTTGGACTAGGATCTGGCGGGGATGATGGCTCCATCAACATAGAGGTGAGATGAGAGGTTCCCATGCAGACAGACGTGGCATATGGAAGGTGAACGGGAAAGTACAGGTGGAAAAAAACATGGGTGATGCGCTGGGATAGGACAATGATGAAGTGGCACGAGGTGATGATGTGGGGGCAGAGGAAAGGCTATGGAAATAGACAGGATGGGTACCATCTTCCTAGAAAGAGTTGAGCAGTAGAACACCTAGCAAAAGATGATAGGTAGGAGTGATAAGGGGACATGATCTGAAGATGAGTGGAGGACAGGTGTACCATAATGAAACAAGGAGGGAGAGCGGGCAATGCGATGGGTAGAGGTGAGAGATGGAGTGGGAGACAGATTTCAACGGGAGGTGGGAGTGGTAAGAGGTGGTGTTAATCAGTCTACTCATAGGGGGTAGGCATGGGTAAGAGGTTTCAAACCGGGGGGGGGTCCAAGTTAAGGAGAGGGGGGGGCAATCTAATGGACACGATCTCAAGATTGTATCGCTTTAACTCGGAAAACTGGGTTGGCATGCATAGACAAGTGAGGTCTCAATATAAATTAAGCCAATAAGTTTGTATAGTGGTGAGTAGGAAGAAGAAACATGAGAGAAGAATGAAAGTCTGCTCTAGACATCCAGTCTTCTAGCATCCTATGGAGGAAAAGTCTTAGATACAAGATCCTCTTGGATCTGAAAACTTCGAGAAACTGAAAATGTTGCAACAATAGATATAGTCATACCTACACTATACTATAGTCACAACACCCAACTGGATCATCCATGCTCGAGCTTTTAGAGTCAGAAGCAAAGAAATGAAAGGAGAAGTTGAATTTCATTAAACAAGAAGTCTCAGATACATCCATAACCAGAGAACCAGAGGCTTTACTAAAACTTTACAATCGGGAGGTTAGATCAACCATCGACACTAACAAAATGGTAAATATTCCTACAAATACTTAGAAATGGCTCCTCGTGCTAAAGGCATGATCATGTCAAGAGTTTAAGGCTTTGCATTGGTGAGTTCCTCTGTCAGGCTGCGCATGTAGACATTTGCCAGACTACCCATGCAGTCTTCTGGTAGACATGATCTCTGTCAAACTGGACTGACATTCTTCTTCCATGATTTATCCCTCTCTGGCCTTCTATTTATGGAAGGTAATGATGTCTCACCCACCACGCTTGTTTTAATACTTCCTCGGGATCAGAGATTCCCAAGTCAACTTTGCATATGAATAATGTCGCAGTCTTCCCTTGGTTGTATGGTGCTTCATTGAACTGCTATATGGGGACCCAGGTGATAGACATGGACGAGGATCTTGAGGGGATTGTGGTGCCATTGACATGGAGGTGAGACGAGAGGCGCCCATGCAGAAAGACGTGGCAGATGGAAGGTGATCGGGAAAGTATAGGTGGTGGAAAATGTGGGTGTTGCACTGGGATAGGACAACGATGAAGTGGAACGAGGTGATGATGTGGGGGCAGAGGAAATGTTGTGGAAATAGATAGGATGGGGACCATCTGCCTAGAAGGAAGTGAGCGGTAGAACACCTAGCAGGAGATGATAGGAGGGAGTGATAAGAAGACATGGTCTGAAGATGAGTGGAGGACAGGTGTACAATAATGAGACGAGGAGGGAGAGAGGGAAATGTGATGGGCAGAGGTGAGAGATGGAGTGGGAGACAAATGTCAATGGGAGGTGGGAGTTGTAAGAGGTGGTGGTAAGCAGTCTACTTGGAGGGGGTAGGCAATGGTAAGAGGTTTTAGGTGGGGGGGAGGGGGGGTCCGAGTTAAAGAGAGGGTGACACATTAGTGGTGGCCCCGCATTTTAAAACCACCAACTCGAACCCCCCCCCACCCCTTGTTAAAGGTAGAACATTGGGGGGGGTCTGATATGGCACTTGTGCCATAGATCTGGGCATGCAGATCTCAGCTACCTAGATCTACGCATCGCTTAGCATGATGCGCCTGCGCACACAAAACTTAGGATAAGTGGGTTTTCAACCCATTTCTTGCCATTTTTTCACCAAAGGGGTCCATTTATTAGGAAAACACACCCCCCCNCCACAGAAGACCCCAAGGTAAAACAACAATCGAATGTGCTCTTCTGATCCATTACACTCCCTGTCGAATCTGCATTAGCATATCCCTACAAACTCATGCCTACAATGGAGGCATATCTCAGGCCATATCCAACTATGCCTTGTAGATATATCAATACATGCTTCAATGTTATCTAGTGAGTCTACCTTGGATGACTCGTGAACTGACTAAGTACATTCACTACATAGCATATGTCTAGTCTGGTGTTAACTACATACATCAATGATCGAATCAACTATCAGTATAAATCTGGATCAATCTTGCTTGAATCATTAGAAGCATCATTTATCTTCTTCAAATCCATCACCATTGGTGTAGGAATGGATTTGTAGTCTGTCATACCGAACTTCTTCAATATCTCCTCTGTATATTTTCATTTACTAGGGAAAATCTCATCAGTCCTCTACCATACTTCTAGTTCCAAGAAGTAGTGCATCATACCCAGATCCTTCATCTCAAATTCAAAATTCAATTCTCGCTTGCATTCAACAATAAGTCTTTCTGAACTAGTGAGGAATAAGTCATCCACATACAGGACCAATATTAGGCACTCATCACCAACAATATGATAATATAGTTTTGGGTCAACAACACTCTTGTTGAATCCAAAACTTATAAATAATCCATCCATATTCTCGTACCAAGAACATGGTGTTTGATTTAGTCCATACAAGGCATTCTTCAACCTGCACACATGAGTTTTCTCATCGTGTATCACAAATCCCTCTGGTTTCTTGATATAAACGTCTTCCTCAATGCCAACATTTAGAAAGGTTGTCTTTACATCCATTTAATGTAGCTTCCAACCAATGGATGCAACTAGTCCAATGATAGTATGGATGGAAGTGTATCGAGGTACTGGAGAAAATGTCTCCTCATAGTCAATTCCCTCCACCTGTGAGAATCTTCTGGCTACAAATCTCTCTTTGTATTTCTAAAAAATTCCATCAGCTACATGATTGATCTTATAGATCCACATGGAAGTTACTATAGACTTCCCTTATGGTATTAGAACAATATCCCACACATCATTTTTCAATATGGACTGATACTTTTCTTCCATGGAATCTTTCCATACCTACTGACTTGTTTCTTCTCCATGACAAGAAGGATCAATATCAATGATGTGGCTCGTGGTTGAAAAGTAGCTCAAAAATCTCTTTGGTATCTTGGTCTCTTAGAATGTTCCTTGAGGAGCTTCATGTCCTTCTGCCTCCTACAGAGTTTGTCGAGCCTAGGTAGGCCTTTTATGGCCTACTGCAAAGTCTCTAGGAACATCAACTTGGAGCAATTGGATCAACTGGTTCAGCTGGATCAATGGTTGTCTCCCTCTAAACTACTGAAGGGGAGATGGTATTGTCTCTTCCTTCTTCTCAAATAGTTTGACTCCCTCCGAGTCAAGTGACTCCCTCTAAAGTATGAAGGATAGACATCTTCCTTTTCTTGTTTTCTAATCTGAAGGCATCTCATGTCTTCTTAATTCCTCTACTGACTCTACACTACTTTTTTGTCCTCCAGTACTAGGAAAATAATGAAGATGACCTCCCATAGGGAAAACTATCAAAATGGCCTCCTCAACTGGGATAATAACCAACCAAAAAATGGACTCTTGTACCATGGATAATGGTTCAAGTCAAGAGGTCTCCCAAACCAGGGATAATACCCTTCATTATCAAAATGCAAGCAACTACAAGTTTAATCAAATAAGGAAAGTAGTACAAAAACTTACCCTAGTCGACAGTCATGCTCAATATCATATTTGATTTTAGAGGAAGTAATCCTCATCTATCACTTCTTCAACTATCTAAGGTGGTTTTGGATCCATGTCAACAGTGGAAGAATATTTTCTTTCTTTCTTCCGAGTAAGACAATTTCTCGAAATGTGTCCATACTTGTCACATCTGAAGCACTAGACCTTTGACATGTCTTTTCTTTGATAACCTGGATTCTTCTCATATTTGAAATTTTTCCTGAAGTTTATTTTATTTCTTCCTCCTTTCTTTGTATGAAGTGCAATATCATGATTTTCATCATGAGGGGAGTCTACCACTCCTCTAGCTATATGTTTAATTTCTTCTTGGGTACAGTATATCCAAAAGTAGGCAAATGTTCTCTACTATTGATACTTTGAAGAAATGGTTCCCAATGTTTTGTTAGATTATTGAGAGTGGCCAAAACAAGTTATGTGTCTGATATTATTTCTCCCATGGCACCTAGCTGATCTCTGATTTCTAACATCTTCATGAAGAAGGTAGCCACAGTGTCACCTTTTGTCATCTTGATATTTCGAAGTTGGCCCTTCAATGTAAGAGCTCTAAGGGTGTTGTTACTCTCAAACATATTCTTCAATGCTTCATACATTTCATAATTTGTCTTCATGTTCGAAATATGAGGCAAGATATGATCTCTTACTGAGTAGATGATTATATTTCTTGCATTGATGTCATATTCCTTCCTTTCTTCCTTCTCTTCATCGGTAGTTGTCTCTGGTAAACCTTTTTGTATCCTACACAATAAATATTCCTCTTCAAGTGTGAGTTGAAGTCTTGACTTCTAGGAACTGAAGTTTCTTGATCCATCAAGCCTATATTCCACCAAGGTTTTGTTCACCATATTTTCATATCCTTCAAAACCCCTTGCCAATTGGGCTAGAAAACCTAACAGCTAGGCTAGGCTAGAAAACTTAGGTTTTGTTGGGCTTATTACTGCCAACAATAAGCCTTGAAGTATAGAAGAAGACTTGTAATATTTAAAGCTTCTTCAATGAGGTACAGAAACCCTAAAACAAAAAATCTATAGAAAATTGCAAAACCCTGGAAACCCTAGGGACAAAAATCCAAAATTCTCATAATTTGACTCTGAGTCTTTGTAGGTGTGATGAAAGATTTCGTACTATATTATGGAAATTGTATCCCCAACTTCCAAGTATTAAGTTTTGTAACATCAGAACAAGAGAAGGTCGCACAAAATTGCAGAAACCCTAGAAGGCCATATGAAATTGCAGAAAAGGAGGACAACTCGCATTAATGCTTGTGCAATGGGTTCTTCAAGACTTAGATCTGAAACCATGTTGAATTTTCACTATGCTAGGCTCAATAATGATGTTTATTTAATTTTATTCATGTACTTGAACCATAAAAAAATGCAGCTACACCATTCACAATTGTTGCAATAACCAAGATCACAAGAAGAAATGCCATGCACAATAACACAAGAAATATCCTGGGAAAATCCTTCTCAACAAGGGACAAAAAACCAAAAATCCTTTGATATATTCTCAAGAGAATATATTCTAACCATGAAACCCTAATCCACACGAGAGGGTTCTCTACAACCTTGAAACTTGCGCCGAAGAGAGGTTGGCACTTCATCCTTAGAAGATGTACTTGCTGAAATTTACAAATGACAAGTCACAAGTGTGTTTCCTCAATGGGTAAATAAAATTTATTTATACTATACTAGACAGACCAAAAGTGTTGTCTATTGGGACAACAAGGCCGACCTCAGTAACTCATAAAATAATTAATTATTACAATAAACATTAATTATATTTCACATATGGTGGAGCCAACCTGTACCCTTTACATCATAATTAGGGTTATAGGTAAATATTACTCTTAGACAATATTTCAAGGGATCTCACACATCCATTAGTGCTCAGCCACTACGGGCATTTCCACTTGTTGTCTTCTATAGGGACGTCCTACTCAACAGATCTATATCTCACTGAGTCCACATGAGAATCATCTGGAGTACCATCTCAAGCCTGACTCAACTAAGTCCACAAGACAGGAGACCCACATCATAACAACTCAATCCAGAGTATGATGCACACACATCACATGGGAACCTTCACCCCACACAACAGTGTACATCATTTCATCTCAATCCATAGAGGAACGAAACACCCATCTCATGGGCATCCTCACTCCACATAGGGGCACACATCATCTCATCTCAGTCCAAAGAGGAACAACACACCCATCTCATGGGCACACCCAACTCATGGTCTCTCTCACAGTTTGACTCACTCAGTCTATGTCCTGGAGGATGTCTCACGAAGCTGTAATCATCAAAATTACCTCTCAACTAGGGAGGCATTCTCCACCAGGCCAAATCTCTCACAGAAGTACTCAAACTTCATCTTGGCAAGTGGTTTGGTGAAGATATTTGCAATATTCTCATGTGTAGGAAGGTATTACACGTGTATTGATTTCCTTTGCACCATGTCTCTTATATAATGATATTTTATCTCAATGTGTTTCAATCTATCCTGAAACATAGGGTTCTCAGAGATCTTCACACATGTTTGTTTATCACAGTGAATAATGGTAGGATCCATCTTATGATCAAATAAATATGTCAAGAGTGTGTGAAGCCACACTACTTCGTGGATTGCCAATTTCAATGCTATAAACTCTTCTTCTGTAGTACTCAAGTCCACAAACCTATGTCTCCTACTACACTAGGAAACCATGGTAGACCCCAAGCTAAAACAACAAACATATGTGCTCTTTCGGTCCACTGCACTCCCTACCCAATCTATATCTACATATCCCTGTTGCTGGCCCTTGACCAACTTTTGAGGAACACTTGATCATATTTGATCGTTTTTGGGACTTCAATAGCATGTCGAAGGAGGAGCGCAAGACGAAGCGAAGATCATGGGATCTCGGCCCACTTTTGGGTCCTTTTAGGGTTTTGGGGATAATGTAATGGGAAAGAGATGTCGGCCCGTGGGTTTACCCACACTTAGGCCCTTTTGTAATATATAAATAGAAGGCTAGGTGAGGTGAGTAGGAGGACAATATATATCATTGCTTAGTGCAATATCTATGTGATGTAGGATAAGTGCCAAGAGTTGAATCTATGTGATCAAGGCTTTGTGCATTTTGTGTAAGACTTGCAGAGCCAAGTGCAAGTCCCTATGAGAGACTGTTGAAGGCTTTGTGTTGTAACGCAATGAAGAAGGATCTAGCGAGTTGCGCAGATCTTCTGTCCTATGTGGAGTAAGATTTTTTTAGGCTTTCTGTTGTAACTTATTGACTGAGATAATAAAGGAGAAGACTTTGTGGATGTAGCCCTAGGGTGGGGGTGAACCACGGTAAATTTGTGTGTTGTGCTCTGTGCCTCAACCTAATTTGTTTCTCTCTTCCTTTGCTAAGTGCTTTGATGTGTTTAGATAGATCTATTTATGCTTTGTGCTTCTAAGATATAAATTTATGTTAGGTCTAGTATGTAAGATGCTTATTTCTTGATCTGCCAAATCTAATCTATCTTGTTGTGGCTAAGTGATGAATTATCTTAGATCTAAGTACATACTGCAATGCTTTATGCTATCTCCGAAGTATCATAAGGGTTGAATATTGATGAATAATCTATCCTATGTGATTGCTAAGTGTTATAATCACATATCTGTGTCCCAACTAAGGTTGCAGACACCTGAGTCTTGCAACCACCCCTTCCTCTACCTCGGGTGAGACTTCATCTTTTTCGCAGGTTTTGCTGAAAGGGCCAGTAGTTAGGGTTTTGTTTGTGCATTGTTGTAGCATTGAACCCTAGGTTTTCTCATGTGCCAATAAATGGTTCTGTTTCCAGGACCTGAAACTGTGATTGTTGGGAACTGAGCAGAAGAAGCTTCATGCAAATATTTGTCCTGAAATTGTGAAAGCTTTGTGCGTGGATCTATGCCCTAGTGCGCAGTGATCCACTTGATCTAAAAAGCTCTGTGTTGAAGAAGGAAGGACAGATCTGAAGGAAAGAAGTAAGATCTACAAGAAAAGAGGTTGATACTGAAGAAAATAAGTAAGATATGTAAGCTTTGTGCTCTAATAAAGGTAAGAATAGTTAAAAGTTCTTATATCTAGAAGCTTTGTGCCCTGTAGAAGTAAAATAAATGAAAATTTTTGTTTCTAAAGTATGGATTTAGGTATGCTTGATAGATTTTGTCCTAGCTTGAAAACTAGGGCATTGTTAGATGAAATAAAGTTTGATATGAATAGATATGATAAGTATAATGATAGATATGTTATACCTATGCATAAAAAGAATTTTTGGACTAATGAATGGATGCAGGAACCCAGAAAGAAATTTTTTCAGGCTAGCCATTATGACCCTAGCGTGTAGTACAAGAAAAGTTGGGGATCATTGAAGAGAAAGAAAGGATTAACTCTTTGTTACAGTTGCAAAAGACCAGGACATCTTGCTAAGGAATTCCCTGCGAGAAACCCTAGTTGCCTCTGTTGTAAGGCTATAGACCATGAAGTACTGGATTTCCCTAGAATGATTTCTAGACTTGAAAAGATGAATATGGAGCAAGAAAACTCTGAAGGATATCAAGAGACTAAGATTATAGAAGAACCCCAAAAAGAATCAGAGATTATGTTACTGAAAATGAAAGAAACCCTGGATGAACATAAAAATGCCAGTTTGTCGGAGATCTTCAAAGAAAAGGAGAAAATCAAAGTAAGAATAGGAGACTTCGACATTGACTGTGCTCTGGATGAGGGAACAGAGATGAACATTATGACAGAAAGTACTTGGGAAACCCTAGGAAGGCCTGTTATGGTTCCTTCACTAGGAAAATTAGGGTTGTTTAAAGGAAAAATGGTAACCCTATGTGGCAGGATTACCCAGATATCTATGAGTACCCATGGAGCTTTGACAGAGGAAGTATTCGAAGTTATTAAATTTATTGAGGACCATGCCCCATTTCCAACTTTTTTAGGCAAGATCTGGATTGAAAAATACCAGATCCGGAGAAAAGAAGAAAAGGAAGCCCTAGAACAGAAGAAGCAAGAACTCATGGAATTTATGACTAGAAGGATCGCCTACTTGATGGAAGAACAATAGAAAAAATCTAAGCTATTGACCACCAAGGACTTGGATGCCGAAGCTATAAGAACATTAGAGGAACCACAGAAGACCGAAATGCCTAATCCATATAATGAAGGAGTATTACCCTTGGATCTGAAGAAAGAATCCCAACATCGCGAAGTGACTATGTCGAGAGAAGATAAGAATCAGAATGGAAAAAGGATGACCGAGATGCAGCTCATTGGGAAGAACGCTAGGAAGCTAAGTAACAAGAGAGCCAACATCGAAAAGTTACATAAGGTTCTAGAGGAAACTTCGCAGAAGGAAAAATCATAGGAATTGAGCTTTGCCAAGATACCAAAACAACGACATACGACACTTCATCATGGCGAAGCAATATAGTCATTAGAACGATATACCTGTTCGACTTCTGCCCCAAACGAACAAAAAATCATTAAAGGATGACCACCAGACCATTGGACCACGCCATAATGGATGGATCAACGTTCATGGAAGCTTCATACCCATTGCAAGTAGACCGTTGATGAATTTCCTAATTAGCACGTTGCGCCATGCCCAAAGAACACTTTTTACAACTGGAAAACGGAAGCCCGCAAAACTAGTGATTGTCTACAGTGATCATTGCAAGTAGATTATTCATCCTAGTGCAGTATTTTGAGATTGTCGTGACCCCGATTATCTTTCTCGAGTGCGTATGTCCGAGGAGCTCACCACACTTGAGGAATCCATCACAGAGGTCCTTCTCTATTTAATGACTTGGAGAGTCATGTCAAAAATAATAATTTCCACCAGAGTCCAAGCATCATCGATGAGCGGAGTCCAAGCCTCCCCGTCAACTGCTCGAGCAAGAACATCTCAAGCTGGCATAGAGAGAAGAACTAAGCATAAGGACGACATATCAAATATGAAGTTAGTGCCATCCATCCTACCAGCTTACATACCCCCTATTAGCGATGATATTAACAAGGACAGTGTCCCTATAGATTTTGAATACACCCTAGTCACTGCATATTTACCGAAAGGAGTACGCACCTACCGCGCAAATCATGACAAGGTTACAACATTGAAGTTTTGTGACTTCAACCTGGGGGACCTTAAAGATTACAGCATGCTCACCCCGTATAAGTACTTGACGAGAATTAAGGGCAAGAATTAGAAGCTCATCCCTCAGCAATGGACGATGAACCTTATGCAGTCTACTTTGCTCAACGTTATGAAAATACAGCACTTTGATAGACACCAAGAGGTGAATTCTTGTGTAAAATTGTTTCTAGAAAGTTACCACGGAGGATACATGTGGTTATACCATCACATAACTGTTGATCCGGCGTTGATCAATAGGATCACCGGGATTAGCATGCAGGTCCCTGATCCCCATGAGTACTATCCTAGAAATACCGCAAACCGTGCTCTTGCGCAGAAGATCAAAGAAGCCTATGGCGATGTTGATAAAGGCATGGGAGGCTACAAGGTAGATTCTATTGAAAGTAGTGTTGTGCACCTCACATGCCAACTGATTGCAGGGAATATGGTACGCAATAATTGACCAACACAAGTATCTGGATTTGTAGTTGTCCTCGCAGGAAAGTGCACAGAGGAACTATAGATGAACTAGGTGAAGTACCTGGTGAATCAATTGGATATTAACTGCAGAGAAGCCCAGGATCAGGGGCATGAATTCCATTTTAGTTGGCTCCTGATACTGTTCACTTTTGTTGCATGGGAGCTACCATAAGGCTCAACCTTCTTAGACCTTGACCCCTTTGAGCCACTAGCCGCGAAGTTCAGTACATTATGGTACTCGAACGAAATGAGCAAGAAATGGAAATCGAATGTTGTTTTCCACATGTACTATAACTAGTTGAAAGCAGTCGTAAAGAGTGAACCTCGCATAACCCCAAACACTTTACAGAGATTCTGACCTTTGATAAAGTTCAGCGTGGACTGCCACTTTATATACCTAACCCCACATGCTAATGAGCACCAAGAACGGCTTCAGTCCTAATATAAGCTGATAGAAGAAGACCTAGAAGAGATCACCAAGGAATGGTCGATGGACCTCCTTGTTTCAACAAACCCTGCAAAAATTTCCGACATCGATAGCCCCAAAACTACACAGGATATACCTTGGCCCAGTAAGAAAAAGAAAGCAAAGACGATGAAGAAGACTGAAGAAATCCAACATGTTGATAGCCTATCTATAAGGACAGCTTCCATTACAGTAGATGAAGAAGGTGATGACAAAGAAGGTACATAAATTGAACAACAGAACATGGAAGTACCACCACCTAGGGATGAATAAGACTCATCGAAGAAAAGGAAGGTCTCACCTCTGAAATCTTCCTCCAAAAAGAAACCAATAACCCCTGTCACCAAGATGCAAACTGCCCTCATGTTGGATGATTTTGATTTCATTGTTGCAGTGGTCAATGATGCTTCGAAAGAAATCCTAGAGAAGCAAGAAGCGAAGTAGGAAAAAATGTATAGCCAAATTGACATCGCGCTCCAAGGAATACAACAAGCACTTAGGTCTAGCCGAGAAATATCTATTGCACCTCTACCAGAAGGAACAACAGAAGTAGGATATGAATCAGTTCAGCTCCGCAAGATTGTTGATACAGTCGAAGTACGCCTTCGAAATGCTCAGGAAGAAAAAGTGCAGGCCACCCAAGCCCTAAGGAAAGCACAGGAGGAAATCATTGAACAATGCCAAGCCACGTAACAAGAGAAGAATTATCTCCAAGCAAAATTTGAAGAAGACGGAGTGAAGATCCAAAAAGAGAAAGAGTAGTTTCTCACAAAGAAGATAGGAATTGAAAAAGCAGTCAATAGAGCATTACACTCTGTGACCAGCTTAGAGAAGAAGGCCGAAGAACCCATAGAGTGCCAAGTGATGAAGTTGGTTAAAGTTATTCAGCAACTTCAACAAAGGGTCATGGAATTAGAGCTTCAGACCATACAACAGACTCCACAAGAAGTGTGTGACCAGCGAGAATTGAATGCTCAGAGCACAATCGAGAGGATTAAAACACTTGTTGTAGAATAAAAACAGCTAAGTAGTAGAATCACGTAGATATATGAACAACTATCTGAATACCCAGAGTTGAAGAAATTGGAGTCCCAACTCTAGGAAGCAAAGTAGCACATAGATACAGTACAGGCGCATCTCAAGCTCCTATCACCAATCGATAGGATGAAGAGATCCCAGAAACAACGTACTACCCAACAACTCATTCTTACTACACAGAACAGAGTGATGGAAGTAACCCAGAAACTCCAGTCGAGCCAGGAGGCATCCTACCTACTGTTTGAAGAAATTGAAGGCCAAGGAACACTACTAGAACAAGTAGTTGTTATAGTCGAGCAGCAACTAGATGGACCTATCAGTGAAGTGGTTGTTCAGGAAATCAGTGAGCAAGAAGCAGTAGCTCAGAGACACGTTGAAGAAGCTCGAGCCAAGATCGAGCCCTTTGAGGAAAATTTACCCAAACCTGAGTAACTCGAGACAAGTCACAGGTGAGTGTTGGGGGCCTGTTGGACCTTGACCAAATTTTGAGGAACACTTGGTCATATTTGACCATTTTTGGGACTTCGACACCATGTTGAAGGAGGAGCGCAAGACGAAGTGAAGATCACGGGATCTCGACCCACTTTTGGTTCCTTTTAGGGTTTTGGGGATAATGTAATGGGAAAGGGATGTTGGCCCATTGGTTTACCCACACTTAGGCCCTTTTGTAATATATAAATAGAAGGATAGGCGAGGTGAGTAGGAGGAAAATCTATGTTATTTCTTAGTGCAATATCTATGTCATGTAGGCTAAGTGCCAAGAGTTGAATCTGTGTGATCAAGGCTTTGTGCATTTTGTGTAAGACTTGCAGAGCTGAGTGCAAGTCTCTGTGAGAGAATGTAGAAGGCCTTGTGTTGTAACGCAAGGAAGAAGGATCTAGCGAGATGCGCGGATCTTCTATCCTGTGCAGAGTAAGGGTTGTTGAGGATCTGTGTTGTAAATTCTTCACCAAGATAATAAAGAAGAAGACTTTGTGGACGTAGCCCCAGGGTGGGGGTGAACCACGGTAAATCTATGTGTTGTTCTCAGTGCCTTGACCTGATGTGTTTGTCTCTTCCTTTTCTAAGTTCTTTGATGTGTTTAGATAGATCTATTTATGCTTTGTGATTCTGAGATATGAATGTATGTTAGATATAGTATGTAAGATTCTTAGTGCTTGATTTTCTGAATCTAATCTATCTTGTTGTGGCTAAGTGTTGAATTATCTTAGATCTAAGTACATATTGCGATGCTCTGTGCTATCTGTGAAGTATCATAAGGGTTGAATATTGAAGAATAATCTATGCTAGGTGATTGCTAAGTGTTATAATCACAGATCTGTGTCCCATCTAAGGTTGTATACACCTGAGTCTTGCAACCACCCCTGTCTCTACCTCAGGTGAGACTTCATCTGATTCGCAGGTCTTGCTAAAAGGGCCGGTATTTAGGGTTTTGTTGGTGCATTGTTGTAGCATTGAACCCTGGGTCTACCCCTATGCCAACACCTGCAGACTCAAGTATACACTGAAGGCATATCTCAGGCCTCCAGTGTAAAGTATAAAGTGTTGAAATAACCAAACAAGAGGGGGTCATACAGATTTTTGGAAACCCTAGGAGGTCATACAGTTCTGCAGAAGAGAGAGGATGGTTTCTTTAATGCTTGCGTAATGGGTTCTTCAAGACCTATTCTTTGATACCATGTTGAATTTTCACTATCCTAGGCTCAAGTATGAGGTTTATTTCATTTTAGTCATGTAATTGAACCATCAACAAAAACAGCTACACAATTCACAATTGCTACAATAACCAAGATCACAATATGAAATGCCATGCACAATAACATAAGAAATATTCTTGAAAAACCATTCTCAAGAAGGGAGAAAAACCCAACAATCCTTGGAAAACCATGAAACCCTAATGCACACAAGAGGGTTCTCTAAAACATTGAAACTTGCGCCCCAGAGAGGTGCTCACTTCATCCCTAGAAGATGTACTTGCTGAAATTCCATAATGACAAGTGACAAGTGTGTTTCCTCAATGGGGAAATCACCTTTATTTATACTAGATTAGACAGACCAAAAGTGGTGTATATTGTCACAACATGGACGACCTCAATAACTCAGAAAATAATTAATTATTCCAATAAACATTAATTATCTTTCACATATGGTGGAGTCGACCTATACCCTTTACATCATAATTAGGGTTACAGGTAATTATTACTCTCAGAAAATATAGCAATGGATCTCACAAATCCACCAGTGCTCAGCCACTAGGGGCACACCCACCTATGCTCAACCATTAGGGGCACGTCCACCTATGCTCATCCATAGGGATGTCCTACTCAATAGATCTATATATTACTATTGGTATAAAATATTGTCTTATGGTATTTAATTCAACCTTGTGAGGATAAATCCTCCTAGATTTTTAAAGAGGTGGCACTCCTCTATTTATCTCTATATCGCCTCCCTACATCCTTTTATCTCTATATATTCCTCCCTCACTTTATCTCTCTCTCCCTCCCTCCCCA
>ML785940.1:364040-378069 GCA_009831015.1 Picea engelmannii
AAAAAACAAAAATACGTGATTTAAGTTCAATCAATGATTACATTTCCCATATTCTTAATTTATGTAATAAATGAGAAAATATACACAGAAGAGGGTAGATTAAAATTGAACTTGGACAATCAAGGAAAGACAAGTATAATGCCAGGTGTCCAACCACTTCCAATAAAGTCTCACGTAAGTGTCACAAGCTGGAATGTTGTGCTACTAGAAAACAGTCAAGTGTTAAGGAATTATTCTTATAGAGATTGATTCGAGATTACATACACAAGAAAAAATCATGGGCGGAGTCTCTCATGAGAACGAGTAGGAAAGTAATCATCCAGTGAAAAAATCAAAAGTTTAGAAATGAAATGCACCCACACTATAGATAGCGAAAGGATAAGTCAAATGGTTTCTTATTGAAACAAAGGAACACTAGAAAAAGTATAAGTTAGATTATCAGAGGTTAGATCATCATAAAGTGGTCATGGGAGTTGGCCATTGACTCCAATAAAAATCTTTGTATGTAGACTAATAGATCGCGTTCGGGGTTAGGAACAATTGTGGAAGAAACCATGACTAAAACTCATCGATACTCATTGAGAAAGGAATATTGGACTGCACTCTCTTAATAATAAAGACAAACCAAAATACCTTGCTAATGACCAATAAAAACAAGAAAAGCACAAATCTAATAACCATATATTAAAAATGGATACAGAGACATACCTGCCAAGGACCTGGGCATTCATTGTTTGAGATCTAGGTCGGGTCATCTGCATCTGGCCGACCCACCTCGGGGCTTGTCTGTCCATCCCACTCCACTGAATCTTTAGCCCACTCCACCTTGGGGCATGGCCATAATGCCAGGTATATATGGGACTGGTCTTCTTTCTACAATAAGCTATAACAACCAGGCTCTAATATTTCTAGAATCCCAACATTTTCAGCATACAAATGAGCATTTTAACGGAATCTCAGCTTCTTTTCTTTCTTGTCGAACAGATCGGAGGCAGGCTTTAAAGGACTATTATCTCCAGTGGATTAAGAAGCTAAAGAATCTCCACTCCCACCTCAACCAAGCCTTGCAATTCCAGGACGTTATCCGCCTGGAGGCTCAAGTCAAAGTGCTATGTCTCCATTTCGAATCCCACTACGACGCCCTCGATCGCACAGCAAGGCAGGACATGGTGCAAGTCCTAACGCCCACCTAGAGAACAACTCTAGAGAAACGCTACCTCTGGATTGGCGAATGGCACTCCGTGCATTACGTTGATCACCTCTGTCTTGAACCTCTTCCACGGCCTCGTCGTGCATTACGTCGACCGCCTCTGTCTCGAACCCATGACGTTAGACAAGAATTACTACCGCAGGGGTGGGCTGGCTTACGCTTGGGAGGACTTGATGAACAAGGTTGAGAATATCAAAATGGTGTTGTGCACCATGGTTCCTGACCTTTTTTACAGAATGCGTCGCGTTCAACTCTATTTTGGAAGCCCCATTGCCAAAGACTGGTTATTGGCCCTGATCTGATAAAGAAAATAAGGCTAACGGATAAATCCCTTCCAAAAAAGCTAACGGATAAATCTTGTCATCTCCAACAAAATCTTCATCTGCTTTTGCAAGAAATCTCCCCAATCCCACTTCCACTTTACCCATTTCTAAACGTCTCTTACCATTTCTCAAAATTTGAAAGTTTTGGCATTTGAATATCACCCACCACACCTTGGGCTCATGCTCACCCTCATCTAGTATCATTTGTCATGCTAGGATGCTTGATTCCTCGGTGTTTTCCCTTTTATTTATGTTCTTACATATAGCCATAATAATGGTAGGGACACTTATTTTGTGGTTCTTTCCAAAAGGTTTTATAATTACGAAATTTCTTATTTCATGGTGGTTCTGAGGATTAGTGAACGGATACAGGTGGATTTGTATGCCTACAAGAATTTGAGATGATTTGAGGATTCATTGGATTGTAAGTGGGTATTATGCCTAAGGGATTATAGGCACATATGTGCATTTAGACCTATTATTTTTCATGTTAGTAGAACATTGAAATATGTACTATGTGTTGGTGCTACTTCAAAAGACTAATAGTTTGATACACATGTATTGTCGTGTCTTGAAATATGTTTTATGATCATAAGTCTCATTCACTCCCATCCCAAATTGCTTGTGAGGGTTTTTCATTCACAACATATAAGCCCCAATATAGCATGATCCTTATGCCAATGAGGGTGTCCACAGAGGTAGTTGCCCCCTGTAACTAACATAATAAAAGTCATAATACTTTGTTTTATGTTATGCCAATTACATAATTTTAACCTGATGAGAAGCTTGTCATTTGTATGCATGCATGTATTTCAAATTATCCAAGGGATTACATGCCTATAGGTATTTGATATGATATCAGGATCATTCTGTAACTGGATTGTGAGTGAGTGTTGTGTTTGAGGAATTATAGGCACATTGATGCACTTATACCCTTGTGAGTATTTGAGATGGCGAGTATGTTGATGCATTTGTATGCTTGCAAGTATTTGAGATGGTATGAGGGATTGCAAGGATGTTAATTTTCATGTATATGGGTATTTGAGATGATCCGAGGATCATTTTTTCATTTCGTTGCATGTGGGTGTTTTGTAATGGCTAAATGCCTCGACAATGAGATAATTTAATCTATTTTATTTAATGTGTAATGTGTATGAGTTAGCTGTTCAAAACATTGATAATAGGGTTGTTATATATGCCCTTTGGAAAATCCTCTGAAGATTACACAGATTTTGGTTTACCCTCATTTACTCATCAAATTAGATTGGTATTAGAGTTTGTATATGCTTTTTGGATCTTTTGGTTCAAGGGAATTTGAAGAATTGAAATGGGAGGAGAAACATGCCAATTGTATATTTTTGTTGTGAAGAGAAACATGAGGAAGGATTTTGCTTGTTGATGTCAAGACTTATATTAGAGAAAGTTATATTGGTATGCTCTGAGAAGAATTGGGTTGCACTAATGTGCATTGTGAATACCCATGGGTATTAAATTGGATAGAGAAATCTATATTGAGAACAATGATTGCAAGTAGAAGAATTTACGGAGAATGACCTGTAGTCAGTATGTTGTTGAGAAGCCAAGGAGAGTAGGAGTAAGTACCTCTTGTTGAGAGAATATATCTATAAGAACCTTATATTGGTACTCTTACATACTCTCATCAACTGCAATCAAGGAATCAATCATTGATTCCACAGATGGTTCTTTAATTGTCTCCTTGAGACTAGAGAAACTCTCTAGAGTAAGACTGTCATCAAGGCTAGGGAAACCCTCATCCATCATGGCATCTTGCCACACTAGCTCAATTATATTTTCAAATAGCTTGTGAAGGAAACATTTTTTCATTCCTTTGGCCAAAACTCAACTAGATCCATGGCTATTGTCTCTAATGTCAACTTGATGTCATGCAAGAAATTCAAAAAAAACTCTTCGTTAAATTAGGAACATAGAATATAGGATATAACTCAACACCACCACCTAAAGGAACATGGAAATATATGGAACCAAATCCCTTCACATGATATGTGGCATCACCACCCATATCTATAGGAATTAACCCCTCTTTCTCTTGAAACATGTTGAATTTATTTGTATCATAAGTCATATGTCCTTAAGCTCCACTATCGACATCCCATCCAATGCTTGAAATTACATTGGTGGAATGACACTAAAGCAGGGAAAAGGTTGTTACATCAAGCCTAGAATTAAACTCAACTTCAAAGGAACATAGTTGGAGCCTCATTCCAACAAGTGATTCTCTCACATCCTACGAGTTTCCATTATTGTACTTTTTTTAACAAGCTACAATCAACGTTCATTGGATTAAATAAGGCCTTTTACCCAACAACCCTTCTTAGGTACACCTGTTGATAATTGAAACAATTCTATTTTGATCAGTAAATATTGGACATATTGCTCACTAAAATCCTTCGAAGACAATGTGTCTCTCTATATACAAAATCTACATGATTTCATAAATTGTTCTTTTATACCACGTTAAAATTCTTTAGCACATGATAACAGTGTTAGTCTGATTTCTAACCTACCTACTTAGGAAAACAAAAAATTGAAATCTCTATCAAAATTGTGATCTTAACTTTACTAGTAACTAAAACACATCAAGATGAAGAAAGTAGCAGTGAGTACACAAATATGAAACTTGAATCACATTATTTTTTGTTACTCTTGAAAAAAAGAATTACATTGAAAGCTTCAAACTCTACCTTTCGCCCACTTCTTTCTAATTTGAAAAAATTAATGAGTAAAACCTATACCTCTTCCCTCTCCTTTATAGAACAGGATGTATAATGAATGTGGACATATTCACAATAGTTCCTTAACTAGAATAACCCTAAATTTTAGATATATTATTGGCCTTAATATTAGAAACCTCAACCAACATGAAGGAACTACTCCTACAAAGGTGTGCAACCTCAACCAACATGAAGGAACTACTCCTACAAAGGTGTGCTCAACTCCATGCCATACAAGAAACATAAACACCCTCGGTGTCGCAAGACCTCCAAGACATCCTTTATAAACATCAAATGGTATTTTCCACACCCCAGGGACTCCCTCCTTCACATGGTGTTCATGATCATTCCATTCCCCTTGTACCCGGAAGCCTTCCTCCCAATATCCGTTCGTATCGTCATCCATTTTCCCAAAAAAATGAAATTGAGAAAATGGTCCAGGAACTCCTTAATGCAGGCGTTATTCACCCTAGTACGATCCCCTACTCTTCTCCTGTGGTCATGCTCCTAAAGAAAGAAGGTTCTTAGCGAATTTTCTCTGACTTCCGTGCCCTCAACAAACTTACCATTAAAGAAACATTTCCCATTCCTGCCATTGATGACCTCCTGGATGAACTGAGTGGCGCCCAATTCTTCACTAAACTTGATCTTTGTTCGGGCTACCACTAGATACATATGAAAGAGGTAGACATTCCCAAGACTTCCTTTAGAACTCATGATGGCCATTATGATTTTTTGGTCATGCCCTTTTATCCTGTGCAATGCCCCCTCCACCTTCCAAAGCCTCATGAATCATGTCTTTCGTTCTTTTCTCTGTCATTTTGTCTTAGTTTTCTTTGATGATATCCTCATCTATAGAAAGACTTGGATAGAACATATTTCTCATGTGGATCGAGTTCTCCATCTACTCTCTCAACACCCAATTTTCCTGAAACAGTCTAAATGTGCTTTTGGCGCCTCAGAAGTAGAGTACTTGGGTCATCTGGTTGGAAAAGATGGAATCAGGGTGGATCCTAAAAAGATTGAATCTATGCAATATTGGCCTCACCCAAAGACTCTCAAAATATTGCATGGATTTATGGGCTTAACAGGTTATTATCGCAAGTTTTTTAAGAATTACAGAAAGATTGCAGCACCTCTCACTGCTCTCCCAAAAAAGAACTCTTGCACTTGGACTCCAGCTATTGCTCAAGATTTTCAAACCTTGAAGATGGCCATGTTCACCACTCCAATCCTGACCCTCCCTGATTTCACAAAGACCTTTGTCTTGGAATTTGATTCTTCAGGGAAAGGAATTGGTGTTGTCCTTATGCAAGAGGGTCGGCCTTTGGCCTTTACCAACAAGCAACTATCTGAAAGAAATATGGGAAAATCTATCTATGAAAAGGAAATGTTCGCTATTATGCATGTCTTTGATTTGTGGTGCCCTTATCTATTGGGGAAACGCTTCCAAATTAAGATAGACCATCAAAGCCTCGAGTATTTTTTGGAACAACACATTTCCTCCCCGGAGCAACAAAAATGGGTGACTAAGTTATTTGGTTATGATTATGAGATCATTTACAAGAAAGGAAAAGAAAATGTGGTTATGGATGCACTTTCCTGCAAATATGAAGATGAAGGATCCCTTTTTTCTTTTTCCTTCATTGTACCAGATTGGCTCCAAGCTATTTGCCAGGAATGGCTACAAGATCCCAAAAGTTTACAGTTGATCCAACAATTGCAGTCCAGTGCTCCATCTCCCCCACGGTACTCTTGGCTCCATGATAATATTCGATACAAAGGCTATTTGTATTTAATTAAACAATCAAAGATTAAATCCACAGTACTTTTCAATCTTCATGCTACACCGACAGTGGGGCACTCAGGGTTCACCAAAACCTATGAGAGGGTCAAAAGTTCTTTTTTCTGGGATGGTATGAAACAGGACATTCGTACTTTTGTCACCAAATGTGATGTGTGTCAATGCAACAAGGGAGAAATAGTCAAATATCTGGGCACACTACAACCACTCTTGATTCCAGCTGCTATTTGGAAGGACATCTCTATGGATTTTATTACAAGCTTACCCAAATCGGAAAATAAAGCAGTCATCATGGTGTTTGTTGATCGCCTTTCCAAGTATGCTCATTTTTTCACTCTTCAACACCCATTTACAGCATCCATGGTGGCTCAAATTTTCATGGATCAGGTTTTCAAGCTTCATGGCATGCCACACTCTATTGTTTATGATCGCGACCCAACTTTCACAAGCAATTTTTGGCAACAAATGTTCAAGCTACAATGCACCCGATTGCATCTCAGTACATATTATCATCCCCAGGCTGATGGTCAAACAGAAGTTGTCAACAAGTGTTTGGAAACATATTTGAGGTGTTTTGCCTCTAAAAAGAAAAATGAGTGGGCTCAATGGCTACCCCTAGTTGAATGGTGGTACAACACTTCATACCATACATCTACACGCATGACTCCTTTTGAAGCAGTATATGGACAAAAGCCACCTTTAGTTCTCTCATACTTACCTGGTGTCTCGAAGGTCCAGACAGTTGACCAAACACTTACAGTTCGAAAGGCTATTCTCCGTACCCTCAAAGAGAATTTAGTCATGGCACAAAATCGCATGAAGAAAAAAGAAGATCAAGGTCGCTCTGAATGTCAATTTGAAGAAGGGTATCAGGTGCTTCTTCACTTGCAACCTTACAAGAAGAATTCTCTAGAGGCCAAGCAGTATCAGAAGCTAGTGCCCAAATTTTATGGTCCTTATACAATTCTCAAGCGTGTGGGATAGGTGTCCTATCAATTATATTTTCCTAGTCATTTGAAGCTACATCCTATTTTTCATGTTTCCTTCTTAAAGAAGGTAATCGAAACTAAGTACCAAATTCAAACCAACCTTCCTGAGTTAGCCAAAGAAGGATCCATTTGGCTACAACCACAAGCATTTTTGGACCAGCGTGAGCATCGCCTGCATCAGAGAACCATCAAGGAAGTGTTAATATAGTGGAAAGATACAACTCCAATAGATGCCACTTGGGAACCAACTACCATACTACAGCAATTTCCACATCTCAAGCCTTGAGGATAAGATTGTTTTTAAGGGGGAGGACATATTAGGGTCCTAACCTGCACATAGGTAGAACAATATATTTGGATGTAATAAAGGTCGATATTAATAAGGCCTTGCAATAAAATAGAATAAGTCGGATGTAAGAAGACCTAATAGAAGCTTTCGCTTCTAGAAGGATCTTCCTCTAGATGCTTCTTTTGATAGACATATTTAGTATAAATAGGAGTTGAGGGTATGAGAACCAAAGCTTGGATATTATTGTAAAATATCTCTGCTCAATTGGAGTTTGCCCCCTCGAAGAGGCCCATGAACATTGCTTTCAGAATCAAAGTGCTATTTTTGTTGTTATCTTATATCATTTCAGTGCTATTTTGGTGATTTTTCTGGTTATATTGTTGTTAAATTTTCACTATGCTAGGCTCAAGCATGAGGTTTATTTAATTTTAGTAATTTACTTGAAACATAAACAAATGCATCTACACCATTCACAGTTTCTACAATAACCAAGATCAAAAGAAGAAATACCATGCACAAGAACACAAGAAATATCCTAGGAAAACCCTTCTCAAGAGGGGATAAAAACCCAACAATCCTTTGCTATATTCTCAAGAGAATATCCTCCAAAGATGAAACCCTAATGCACACAAGAGGGTGCTATACAACCTTCAAAATTGCACCCAAGAGAGGTGTGCACTTCAGCCCTAGAAGATTCACTTGTTGAATTTTAAAAATGACAAGTGACTTGTGTGTTTCCTCAATGTGGAAATCACCTTTATTTATACTAGACTCGACAAACAAAAAATGGTGTCTATAGGCACAACAGGGTCAACCACAATAACTTAGAAAATAATTAATTGTTACAATAAACATTAATTATCTTTCACACATGGTGGAGTCGACCTGTACCCTTTACATAACAATTAGGGTTATAGGTAAATCTTACTCTCAGACAATATAGCAAGGGATCTCACACATCCACTAGTGCTCAGCCACTAGGGGCCCGCCCAACTGTTCTTAGTCACAAGGATGCCCTAATCAAGAGATCTCTATCTTACTGAGTCCACATGTGAATCATTTGGAGTATCATCTCAAGCCTGAATCAAGGTAGCAGACCACACGTCATAACAACTCAGTCTAGAGTCTGATGTACACCCATCACATGGGCACCTTCACCCGTCACACCATGTCTCACCTTCGCACATCGTCTCATCTCAGTCCAAAGAGGAAAGACACACCCATCTCATGGGTACACCCAACTCATGGGCTCTCTCACATGCTGAATCACTCATTTTGTGTCATGGAGGCTGAGGCATTCTCCATGAGGCCAAGTCTCTCATGGAAGTACTCATACTTTGTCTTGGCAGGCAGTTTGGTGAAGATATCTACAATTTTCTCATGTGTAGGAAGCTACTACATGTGTATTTCTCTCCTCTACACCATGTCTCTGATATAATGATATTTTATCTTAATCTATTTCGATCTATCATGAAACAAAGGATTCTCAAAGAGATTCACACAGCTCTGGTTATCACAATGAATAACAGTAGGATCCATCTCATGATAAAATAAATCTCTCACGAGCTTGCGAAGCCACACTGCTTCGCGGACTCCCACACTCAATGATATATACCATGTTTTTGCGATAATCAAGCCCACAGAGCTATGTTTCCTACTGTACCAAGAAACTATTAGCGTTGGAAGTCACCTGTAGATTGCAGAAAAGGTAAGCCCAAGGCCCATCAGATTGTATGTCACAATGAATAAATTTAAGGGTGGTCTAATGGACACAGTCTCAAGATTATATCACTTTAACTCAAAAAACTGGGTTAGCATTCATAGACAAGTGAGGTATCAATCTAAATTAAGCTGGTAAGTCTGTATAGTGGTGAGTAGGCAGAAGAAACATGAGAGAAGCATGAAATTTTTCTCTGAAAATCCGGTCTTCTAGCATCGTGTGGAGGAAAAGTCTTAGATACAAGATCCTCTTGGATCTGAAAACTTTTAGAAACTGAAAACGTTGCAACAACATATATAGTCAAACCTAAACTATACTATAGTCACAACATCCAACTAGATCATCCATGCTCGCGATTTTAGATTCAGAAGCAAAGAAATGAAACGAGAAGCTGAATTTCATTAAACAAGAAGTCTTAGATACATCACATAACTAGAGAACTAGAGGCTTTACTAAAACTTTACAATCAGGAGCTCAGTTCAACCATCAACACTAAAAAAATGGAAAATATGCCTACAAATACTTAGATCTGTCTCCCCGTGCTGAAGGCGCGATCATGTCAAGAGTTTAAATCTTTGTGTTGGTGAGTTCCTTTGTCAGGCTGTGCATGCAGACATTGGTCAAACTACCCATGAAGTCTTCTGGCAGATGTGATCTCTATCAGAATGGACTAGCAATATTCTTCCATTATTTATCCCTCTCTAGCCTTCTATTTATTGAAGGAGGCAATGTCTCACCCACCATCCTTGTTTTCATTAAATACTTCCTCCAGATCAGAGAGTCCCAAGTCAAATCTGCATCTAAATAATGTGGCGGTCTTCCCTTGGCTATTTGTTGCTTCATTGAACTGCTACACAGGGACCCATACAATGGACATGGACGAGGATTTGGTGGGGACGATGGCACCATCGACATGGAGGTGATATGAAAGGCGCCCATGCAGATAGACGTGGTAAATGAAAGGTGACCAGGAAAGTACAGGTGGCGAAAAATGTGGGTGTTGCACTGGGATAGGAAAGCGATGAAGTGGAACAAGGTGATGATGTGGGGGCAAAGGAAAGGCTGTGGTAGTAGACGGGATGGGGACCATCTACCTAGAAGAAGGTGAGTGGTAGAACACCTGGCAGGAGATGATAGGCATGAGTGAGAAGGGGACATGGTCTGAAGGTGAGTGGAGGACAAGTGTACCATAATGAGACGAGGAGGGAGAATGGGCGATGTGATGGGAAAATGTGAGAGATGGAGTGGGAGACAGATGTTAGCGGGAGGTGGGAGTGGTAAGAGGAGGTGGTAAGCGGTCTGCTCGAATGGGTTAGGAAATGGTAAGAGGTTTTAGGCGGGCGGGGGTCTTTAAGTTAAGGAGAGGGCAACACATTATTGGAGGCCCCTAATTTTAAAACCACCAACTCGGACACCCCCCCCCCTGATTAAAGGAAAAATGTCAGGGGGGGGTCCAATATGGATCCTATTATCGCTCAGTTTGTAGTCTAGGTCAGGTAGCTTAAAAGTAAAGGTCAAACTGGTGTAACAGGAGCTTCCCCACCCACTGTCACCTCGATGGGGGGCTCTTTCTATTCAGGGTGGATAATCCCAAGGGAGACGTCCCTGGCAATCTGGGGTTTTGAAAAGCAAAGGCTTTAAAGGATCAAGGTAAGTTTTCCCTTTCACAGATTATAGCCAAGAAGATAGTCAAAATGAAGGTATTCCACAGAATATGCACCTGTTTGCGAGACAAGACAACAATAAAACTAAAATGTGCAACATTGGTTAGTACTTCATAAATCAATGACTATCAGTATTTAACGAGCATAAATAGCAGTAATTATTGACGAAGTCAATGATTACTAAAAATGACTATGGCTTGTAATATTACTTCTCAATAATACTAGAAATGATATAGCATCCAATGTATACAATCAATCTTGGAATTAACACAACGCATTAAATATCATCATATGCTCACATACAAAGGTTGTTGCATCACTATACTAGAGTTGACGTCAACCTAGTCCTAGGGTTAGTTTGATAGGGAAAGAGGTGGACGTTTTGCAAAATAGCCAACGACAATAATCAACACTTCAATGTCTATTTCTAGATGACCAAGTCACAAAGTTTTTAATCAGCCAAAGGTTCAAACTAGGTATGACATCATCATTAAATTAGGGTTAGTGAGATGTTAGGGTTAGTAGGGTTTCAAATTTAAGAAGTTTAAAAGTGTTGTTTTAACACAAGAATCTCAACATTGGAGTTCTATACTAGTGCCTTAGGGTATAATGGAGTCAAGGAGCAAGGCTAAAGTCTCGGGAGAATCTAAATTCAAGGACAAGAGAGTTAGGCTTGATGGTGCTGCAATGGCAGGGCCATGAAGACAAAACCCTAAGGGGAGGAGGCTCATTCCGGTGTTGCTTAAGCAAGGCCTCATGCTCCTCCCTCTTTCCTTAAAAATCCTTGGAAAAAAACGGCTAGCTTCAAAACATAAATCTAGGGATGAAAAGTGTTGCAAAGGCAAGGCCTTTCAAACCCTAAGAGTCAAAACCCTAGGTGTAAACTCAATTGGGCCTAGGACGTCTTCTTTCTTCAATTTATGTTTCAAAACTAACTCAGAAAAAGGGGAATTAGTGTAGCAACGGCTAGGCTATATTCTCCTTGATCAATGGCTAAAATAAGTCTTCTATCATGGGGACATGAAGCAAGGACCTACTTGTGTGCTTGCTACCTAGGGTTTCAATGATTAAGCAAAATAACAACAATGTAACTATAAATGCAAGAGATTTGACTTACAACCATTCAATTAAGAAGTTTTGCATGAGAAATACACTTACAAATCAATGAAGAGCTTATCAAACCCTAGTTGTAAACCTTCCAATGATAGAAAACACCATAAAAATGCCAAGAATGATCCTCCACAAGAGTAGCGCCTCACTTCCAAGAGAAAAATACCAAGACAAAAGACTAAAAATGATTCTCTCACAAGAGAGTGAGTTGTGTTATGAAAAAATGAGAGGCAATGTCCTCTCTTTATATCATCTAAATGACCTTGAATTAGAAAAATAGGTCATTAAAACAACCGACAAGGCTGACTAACAATATTACACTGTTTTTCACATTAAATGCTAAAAATGTCATAATATGAGCTCAAAAGGGAGATGTCAGGCCCCTCTGAGGGAGACGTTGGCCCTTTTTGGGCAAGATCAGCATCCAAAAGGCAAAACGTTGGCCCCTCTAAGGCTCCTGCAAGCTGCCACACATGCCAAATGATCCCAGCACACTGCCACATGCTCTAGAAAACGTCCAGCCGCCCTGGGTGACGTCTTTTCCATCAAAAGCAATCATCTCATTTGCAGTGGGTGGTCCCCTTTAGGTTGATCTCTGCCAAAGTGTCCTGGTAAAGACGTTCTTCTTATTTCTTGTGCAAGGGCTCATCACAACGTTGTCCTGCCTCTGCCATCCTAGCAACCATCTGATGGGCTCTTCAGCCCCATGGAGGTCCAAACTAATCATATCCCCATGTGTATCGGTCCTCTGGCACCTGTCCCTCGGGCATGGTCCTGCACATCAAAAACTACGCCCTCCATGGGCTCATCAGTCCTCGGGATCATAGCAATGTCAATCATATTTCATCATTAAATTTATCAAATACATGCATGAAATCCCTAGCATATCATCTAAGAGATCAAAGACATTACATAGATCTACTATACAAAGCTGAAGAAGACCAACAAAATAACCTATTGGGATAATACCCACAAGAGATGGAAAGTTTCCTCAGAAGATCATCCAAGCCATGTTTTATGAGGTGATGTGGTCTAGGGATGTCCAGTCACAGTAAGACCAAGGGCAGGTGTTTTCTGTGGGTGCCTTTGTACGAGGCGAATTGTACCCATCATGGATGCATTTTTTCCAAGCCCTTTATTGCCTTTATTTTTCTTTTATTGCTTTTCTTTCTTTTTTATTTCAAGGTCTGACCAGAGGACACTGCCTTGGCATGGTGACCAGAGCTGACAGTGTTACCCACTGGTATCTTCGCAAAGATGATAAGGCTAGCTCGTGATGAGACCCCCTTTCCCTTGGCCATGCAACCAAAGGTTACTGCCCTTGCATGGTGACCAGATAATGGCAATGTCATATTACTGGATACCTATGAACATAATGGGTCGGCTCGTAATGAGACCTCCCATCCTCTTGGTTAGGTCTTGTTTCTTTATTATTTTTCTTAGGGTCCCTTTAGTTTCTTATCGAGAGGCCTTTTACTTCCTTCTCGGGGATCCCCTGGGAAAAGCATCTCTAGGTTTCATTTCTTATGGATTTTTATCTTTTACCAGCTGCTTTTACCCCCTGGGATTTTAGCCCCTTCTTCCCACAAGACAAAGTGTAACCCTCAAAGGTCATCCTAATGGTTGGACTAGGGGAATGGGATGGATGTGCGGGAGATAAGATGAAAAATGATATAATGGTGGGAGCAAATGATGGCTCTGCAAATCCCTTTTGGTGGCTAACCAAGACCCATGAATACAAGCTTGCTAAATCACCCCATCAATCACCCCAACAATGGTCAAGTGGATTAGTGTAAGATCCAAGCAGTCATCAAAAATGAAAGGAACCTAATGCATATATAAGAAGGTTATAATGATCAAATATGACACATACCATCATACCTTGGACCAATTACATCATGGAGCAATAGTCCTCTCCGATGCAAGTCCAAGCTGATGGTGATGGAAGTTGTTGCTGCTGACAAGACAAGTCTGGTGAAGAAGAAGAAATATGGGCCCTCCAGGGCCATGCTCAGGTCGATCTTGGTCTCATCACTTCATGTCTAGGACCTGTGGGCCTCGAGACATGATCTCCTAGTTATACCTAGATATCGGGGATAACAGATCCTACGCCCAGATCTATGTGTCGCTTAGCGTGACATGCCTGCGCACTCAAAACTTAGGATAA
>ML785940.1:391259-402767 GCA_009831015.1 Picea engelmannii
TAGGAACAAGAACAAGCATGCACTCTTTCCTAGGAATGTGCATGAGTGATTCTACTCAAGAAAAAGTGTATGCTCCTAAGAATGTGCAATTCTCATGTGCACATTCTTGAGTACGTGCATTCTATTATTGTTTAAAGAACACAAGCACGTTCCTAAAAATTCATTTAGTCGGCAAGTGTGTGGGGCAATTTAGTGAGCACCAAATTTGTGTATGCATGTTCCTTCATGTGCCCATTCCTTTGCACCCCATTTCAACGTTTTTGTCCATAATTTCTAGCAGACACCCTATATTAATTTCATATTATACAATTTAAAAACAGAAAAAATCACAGAAAAGTACACTCAAATTAAAAAAACATAATAAATAAATCGACATAACTAATAAAAATATAATAATGTAAATATTATATATTAAAAATCTTTTTTTATATAAATTTAATTATATTGTGTAAAAAAATTTGGTAAAAAATTTAATACAACATGAATAAAGCTAGAAATTTTAAAAATTAATAAGAAAATAAAAATGTTAAAATGATGAAAACATAACTATGTAAAAAAAAAAAATACATAATAAAAATATAAAGTTGTTAAAATTTAAAACCGTGTAATAAAGTTTATTTATATATTAGAAAAATTATGAAACTGATTTTTATGGAAACAAATAAGTACATATAAATATGTGAAAATGCATACCACATAACTTTACATGAAACTACTCTAAAGACAATGGCGTATGCACCCTCTAGAGCATTTGGATGAGTTTAATACCCTTAACCAAAAAAATAATTTATATTAAAAATTAAAAATAATATATATGTTAGCATTTGTCAGTAGAAAAATCACATGTTATTAGTCCCTGCCGAAGGCATAGAGGGACTATAGCGATCGATAATTCGTTGACTTCATATTACTTTGTGGTTTGACTACAAATTTTTGCATACTTTCTAATGTTCGAACTACATAAGTAAAAGCATTATTTTTTATATATTAAAAAAAACCCATATATGTCATGATCTGATTGGATGACAGATATGAGGTCTTATTGCCGGCTTCGCTATTCCCAATGAATTATATGTTTCCATATCCACAGTTTTATCATGTACGGTGATTTTCTTAATTTGTACTATTCGTATGGAAATGTTTACATATCCAAAATTTGTACTAATAGATTTGAGTTCTTATTGCACATGGATAGTCTCCATTAAATTTTTTTTTACCATAGTCTCCATTGTTCGAACTATTGTTGATATTATTAATATTATTATTTTTTAATTAATATTACTATGTGTGATTTTTTTTTTATTGTGTGCTTAGAGAGTCTTTGTCATTGGTGCGTACATAAACAGGTCTGCTATGCTGCATTATTTATTAAATGTTTGCACAGCGTGACACCCTTTGACGGTTCTGACAGTCTTAAGTGTTTACCTAACAGGTCTCATAGTCTTAAATGTTTATTGTACAGATTTGTTGCAATATAGTTTCATCCGATTTTTTTTATGGTGTTGTTTGCAGTGAAATTGTGCAAAATTGTTCTCCACCTGCATCATTGGTTCAGTGGTTGATTCCTTTTCATTGGTTGGTTCCATGATTCTTGTTCTTGTTTGATTCAACTTTGAAAAGTTGAGGTCCTCCAGTTGCAGTTGGACCTCTTCGTGGTTGTTCACTATTTTTTTGTTCTTCAACTTTGCAATTTGTTGGACCTATTGTTGCGGTTTGCAAGTTTTGGCGTTGAGATCTTGTCATCCATCATTGATGGGTAAGTTTATATGCCATCGTTTTGTTGCTATTCCTTTTTTCTACTTGGTGTTTTGCATCTTGCAGGCAATATTTTTCAATGGTAGGAGTCCCTGCCTCGAAATTTTGTTGCAGAACATCTTTATGTGTGGTCTTATTTTATGTTCTTGGAAACCATGCATCTTCATGTGCCAACTTCCATGTCCTGTATATTGTGCCATAGATATTTTGAAAGTTGCAATGCAAAAGGGTTTAGAAAATGAATTCGGAGTTGTCACGAGGGGGAACCATCTGTCGGGGTGTAGTGACATGGAATGCTTTCGTTCTGTGGGTCAAAAAACTCCATCCACCTGTTTCCTTTGTCCTGTCCTTTCTATTTTGCAAAACATATTATGCCTCTAATAATCTTGTAGGATGCACACCATGAATAGGTTCAAATCGGTATTTGTTCTCAACAAATTTATAGTGTTATTTATTTGCGTTGTTTCTTCTTTTTGGTTCACTGTTCAGTGTAGGTTTGTTTTCTTGTCATCTGTTGTGGTGACTAGGGGGAATTGAATTTGACAAGAAGAAGGTTGAAGGATACATATCAATATTGGTACGCATTTCTGTGCTTGTAGTTTTCTATTTGTCTTTTTTTTTGTCTTCATTTTATTGTTTTTTCCCCTTTTCTCTATTTTCATACAAACTGAAAATAGCTAATAAACAACTTGAAAATCACAGTTTAAGAGACAAAACAAGTAATAGATGTTGATTCGTATGAAATAGATACACACTCCATTATACATGACAACATTTACGAGGTGTTGCATAGCAATGGGATTTTTAGATTGGATGCATTCTTGTATACTGTAGGAGATTGCCTTTTCGATGCATTTCAGGTTCTACTACATCTTCGTTATTCCTCGACTGACCTACGCAATGAATTGATAGATTATTTCTTGGGATGTTTAAAAAATGGTGACGTTGAGGCATTGGAGTCGTATGAATATGAATTGGAATATGATTTTATTTGGAAGTTGCATGGAATACATGATGTCGCTACATATTTTTCAAATATGTGGTTGTGTGCATCTCCAATTCTTCCTGCACATGAGAGGGGAATTTGGGGAGATACATTTTGTATACGGTGGTTATCGAATTGGCTCAATATATCAATTGGAATATGGTCATTGACAAGAAAAACAAGATATCTACTATTCAACAAAACTACATCTAGCAATCCATATTGCATATTATTCCATGATGTCAATCCTGTCAGTGGTCATTATGAACCACTACTATACAGAGCATTTTCCATATGAAATCTTGGAGGACCTCATATTTACTTGTCTCCCATTTGCAAAGATGTTGAATCACAGTGGAAACGGATTATGCATCGCATAGACTGCCATGGTTTGCAGATAGCAACAACGGTTGTATCTAGTTGTGGAGATAGTCTGTTCAATGAAATTTGTTGTTTGGTAGCAACAAAGTTCGATGTGCATTCATTGCGGCTTTACACTGTACATTCCTTTTGCAATGCAATTATAGGTGGAAGCCAATGGGCTTTTAGTTGCTTGCATCAACACCTTTCGACATATCTCCAAGAAAATATGTTGGCAATTGGAATTTGGCAAGAATACCTTGTAAACATGGCGCTGCCATATGAAAAAGGAAATGTGGAGGGTGGTAGATTATGTTTGCAATGGATATCTATCATATTCAGAGTAAATATCCAGGTCTGGTCATCCCTATCAGATGGCAATGTCCATTCCTGGTCTATTGATTCAAATTATGATCGGACAATTGACATACTCTCATTGTCAACATATATGAAACATATCCATTATCAACCTTTGCTTGGACATATCATTGGTTCAAGGTTTAATTTCCATGCCACCCAAACCGCATCGAATATACATACGCGTGGCAGGATTTTTAATGAGAATGAAACTCCTCCCAGTTGCGATAAGGCCATACAGGGCTTAAACAAAAAAACGTAGGATAAGTTATCACAACTTGAAAAAGGCCATGCATGAAATTCGTCCCAGTTGTGATGAGGCCATACAGGGATTAAACAAAAAATGTAGACTAAGTTATCACAACCTGAAAATTTTTGTATGTGAGAGAAAAAAAAAACATTGGTGGTATAGGAAATACTGTCATTCCAAGGTCCAGTGTCAATTCCATCCAAACCACATTGAATGTACATAAGCGTCACATGCTATTTAATCAGAGTGAAATTCATCCCAACTTTCATGAGGTCATCCTGCCCTTGAACAAGAAACGTAGACTAAGTTACCACAACTTGAAAAAGGTTATACGCGAGAGAAAAAAAAATGCATTGCTACGCTTCCTTCTAGAGATAAACTGACATATAACAATCTAAAAAAAATTGTTCGTGCACAACACAACAGAAACAGGTACGGTTGCATATCCCATGATGGTCATGCAACTATCCGAGAGAAAAAAATCACATTTTGCAGGCTAGAAGCAACATCGTGCACTACTACTAATGAAAACCAGGAAACACTTTCTACCCATACTTCCCTTCAGAAGAAAGATGCAAGACATACCTACATGAAACAAATCAAAGAAACTCCTTCCATTACATGTGCAATTCTCGGTCAATTGAATTTCGCAAAAAATAGTAAGTCTTTCATGCCTGATTTGGAAGCAGAATACCTCTGCTTGACAACACATGATAAAAGATTTTCCTTTGGAAAAAAATTTCTTCCATGCAAACGGTCGCCTGAAAATGGAAAATTGCCACAATTTGCAACCCCTTACCAAATAATATGTAATACACCACTACCATATGTAAGTGAACTTACAAAACTTGAAGAGATACTTGTGTCTCTGTGAATTGCATTTGCATAAATCAGGGCCTGGGGCTATAAATGACCCCAGATGGGCTTAACAGGATCAATTATTAATGTGCTTGTTCAACTAGATGTTGTGCAAAAATACATGCCACAATTCATTAGTGATATAATGACAATTGGTGTGGCTCTCAAAAGACACTTGCAACACAAAAATTTGTATCAAATAGGCAAAGTGTGTGTGCATTTTGTTATGAATGCATTAAAATAATTATGTTCCAGGGCCCTGTACAAAGCACAAAACATTTGTATAAAGGAGAACTAGAACAGTGTTCTTGGAGAAGAGGATGACAGCTCTGCAGAGACTCTCAAAACTACTAGTGAATTTGATACAAGTTATAAATCGGAGAATGAAACACCTGCTGAGACATTGGTGCATGGATTCACTAATTCACAGTGCATTCGTACTTGCAATACAAGATTGTCGAAATTGCACATGTTGAGAGGCAACGTCCACTTGGAATATTCAAGGACAAATTCACTAAGGAAATGAACTTCCCAACACTCTTCTATGGATATCCACATCCCACTGACATTACAGAATGATTCAGTTACCATAAAATAGTTTAATGGGAGCTACTACATTCAAGCGGTGACTTATCATGTCACATAACAAATTTGGTTTTCAAAACAATGCGCATAATAATAGAGCATGTGTTATCTTGCATGTGGGTCCGAATAAGAAAAGGCCAGTTACAAGGAAGAAAGTTTTTGGCCAAGGATGTCAAGTACAAAGTAAACCTAGAAAAAATCCTAAAATCTGATATTGGATACATAGATTTCAAAAACATTCGCATCTCTCTTGACTATTTGCAACAAAACAAGAAAAATATTTTTGCAATGATCCGACAATTGGGCTCGCCAACATTTTTCATCACATTTACAAGTACAAAGAATTGTTGGGATCCATTGGTGGTTGCGGTATCTGACTTGCATAGGAACATGAAACGTAAAAAACAAATCGATACACTGGAAAATAATGACATTGACTACCTCATAACAAAATACCCAGTGACATGTACTCGCAACTATAGAAATAGAATAAATGCTTTGAGAAAATTGATACTCCATGATGAAATGTTTTTCGGAAAAATATCGAACTACTTTTTTGTGACTAAAGTCCATAATAGGGGAAATGAACATGACCACGCACTGTTGTGGATAGAGGGTGCACCATTCTATGGAGCTGAAAACAATTCATAGATCGAGAAATTTGTGCACAAATACATAACATGAAACACAAATCATTTGGATCTAGAACTTGTGAAATATCATAGACATTATCATACAAAATGTTGTAGAAAACAAAACAAACACACATTGCAGATACAACTTCCCCGTGTCGCCAATGAGAGCAACAAGAATCATAGAGCCACTTATTTTAGAGGACAATGTTGGCGTTGAGAAATCTAAATCCTTGTTCGCATTTCTAGAACAAGGAGAGTTTGACATGTTGATGAGCTTCGATGACTTCTTGATATAGCTAAATCTATCAGAAGATGAGTACATCCAAGCCATACAATGTATGCTTAAATAACCAATAGTTTTCCTTAAACAAAAAATTTCCCATATTTGGAACAATATTTTCTCCAAGGACATGCCAGTTATGTGGAATGCAAATATAGATGTGCAGTACGTCCTCAATGCATATGCTACAGCGTCATATTGTACCTTGTATATGACAAAGGTTGACAAATCTATGACAAGTGCATTCAGAAGAATACACAAAGAACATGAAAGAAGTCATATTGATGCCATACAAATGATATGTACACTTGGCAATACATTGCTTAATATTCAACAAATGTCCGCTCAACAAGAAGTCCACATTACACTTTCCCTGCCCCTCAATTGTAGTTCAAGAAAATGTGTCTTCATAAACACATCTCTACTTGAGAAACCCACATTTGTGCTTAAACCACCGTGTTTGCTAGAACAAGAACGTGACAATTCAAAAGATGTTCTATGTCTCTCTATTATTGATTATTACCTCCAACGTCCATCTCCTGTTAGGCATATCTGCTTAGCAGAATTCGTATCGCATTACAAAAAAAATGGTGCGCCCATATCAAAAAGAAAAAAACCCTCTGTGATATAGTTTGTCAAGTACAATAAACATTATGACTATGAAAACTATTGTAGAGAAAAATTGTTGTTATATGTTCCATTCAATGAAAATGAAGAGACATTAAAACATAACTTCTATACATGGGAAGTTGCGTATGTTGCCTCTGAGACTATAGGTGCAAATCAATGAAGTTAGATTTACCTACAATGTTAATCCAACATGGGGTGATCTAGAAATTGCAGTTAATGAGCTAGAAAACCCTAACAATCTTTATGAGACATTCACAAACCCAAAAACAACCATAAATTCCTACGAGTGCTATGACTTGCAAGCAGATTTTCCTCGTCCTCGAGTAGGTGGCATTGAAAAACGTATCAATCTTGGTTTTTAAGTCACAAAACATCATTTCCTTATTGAAAATAATGAATACCAAAGAATAAGACTTATGTTGAATCGAGAACAACAAAAAATTCTAAAGGACATTGCGCTTAAAAAATGCTTGAACATGGACACTCCTGTGCACTTGTTCTTTATAGGCAGAGAAGGAACAGGAAAGACATTCACAAAGAAAAAAATTATCCAAATGCTTATACAAATCTATGATTCAAACAATTCCTCCAATCCTATGAAACCAAAGTTCCTAATAGTTCCATACATAAGAAAAGCTTCATATAATGCAGGTGGAACAACAATCCACTCTGCATTTTTAATGCCTTTTAACAAGTCACAATTTCTTCCACTTAGCAAGGAAATGTTAGATACATTGTCTAAGATTTATGACGAACTGCAACTTGTCTTTATAGATGAGGAATATTTGATTGGAAGTCACTTCTTGTATTCCATTGACAACCGAATAAGAAGCATAAAACATGTGCACACGAAATGCTTTGGAAACATTGACATGATATTTTGTGGGGATCTTTACTAGGCATAGCCGATCCAAGATTCTTTGATATTTGAACAACCTATGGTTAACATGAAAAAAGTGACATATGACTTCTGGAGAGAATATATTAAATTATTTGAATTGCATACTACAATGCGCCAGACAGATGAAACATTTATTGCAATTCTGAATAGAATGTGAACAAACAACCAAACATATGATGACTTAGCATATATCAATTTGAGGTGCTTGCGACCTGCACCAACAAAACCAACATTCCCTTACCTGTTCTACACAAATAAGGATGTTGCAATGCATAACAGGTACATGCTATCGCTCATGCCTGGCAATGATATCATCATCAATTCAATTGACCTGGAAGAAGACAACCATGGAAATGTGCCACGTCATGAACATACAACCACTTTACCTTTGCAGCTTGTCCTGAAATTAGAAATTTTGGTTGAAATATATGCCTACAACTATGATTCACAGGATAGCTTGGTAAATGGTGCAGATGGAATACTCAAAGGCTATACCAAAATAGAAAAAATTGATGTCCTTTGGATTAAGTTCCATGAACCGCATATCGGCAAGAAACAAGCAAGCAAGTTGGCTTATCTATATAATTCAAACACTATAAGTGATTGGACACCTATTTTGCGAATATCAAAGCCAGTATTGACATCAACAAAGACAGGTCGACTGAAGATTCAAAAACAGTTTCCAATTAAACTTGCATGTGCACGTACAATCCACAGATCGCAAGGACTAACACTTGATAGTGTTGCATTTCAGCCTGCTGGAATTTGAATACATGGACTTGTATACACAGCATTGTCTCGTGTTAGAATTATAGACTCCTTGTATTTACTAAGTCCTCTTACAAAAGATAATTTCAAAGTCAAACATAAAGTTGATATTGAAATGGAACACCTCAGGACTACCGCAAAATGGCATCTGCAGTGCGATTACCAATTCATACAAACAAGGTCATATGTATCAATTCTCTCGCTTAACACACGTATCTTACATGCACACATGGATGATATACTCAATGACTATGATACAATGCAATTCGATATTCTGTGCTTGCAGGAAACATACATGGAATTATGCATGCAAAACAAACAATTTCCAAATCACAATTTCATATCAATTTACATTACACATGGGGTGATGATATTGGTGAAAAAACATGTACCAATTTTGGACCATATACATTTCGAAGAAAAGAATGTTGAGATGGCGGTTGCAAAAATATTTTTCCATAGAACATAAATTGCAATATTGAATCTGTATGCTGCTCCCTGTGCAACATTCTCCAACATACTAAATGTTCTTTCCAATGCATTAGGCCATTTGCATCTGAACAGAACCATTGTTCTTGTAGGAGACTTCAATATTGGCATGCTACAAAATAATGCCAGAACAATAGAATTGGAAAACTACATGTGCAAATACAATCTCTGCTTTCTTTTGAACAACACAAGCCATGTGCAAAACACACTTATTGACCATGTGTGGTCAGGTGTGCCCATTCATCAATACAACATATTTATCTTAGACACATATTGGTCTTATCACGATACGATTGGTATTTCACTTGAATTATGAAATATACATCAAACATATTGCAAAGTCATATTTCTATGTTTCAAAGCATATATGTGTAGTTTGTTGCAAAAATCCAAATTATCCATCTTCTTAGTTTTCCCTGGTTTGTACACATACCGGTCTGGTCACCACACAGTTGGTGTTGCACTTGAATCATGAAATATACATCAAGTATATTACAGAATCATATTTCTATGCTTCAAAGCATATATGTCTATCTTGTTGCAAAAAATCAAGATATCCAACTTTGAAGGGAGATAATTGCAAACAGTTCTTAAAGAATCATGTCAATGAATTAGACCTCTTGCCAAAATTATTACAGGACCCAACGCCCACTCCCTAGGACATGGCCATATTACAGGTTAGTGCATGTAAAAATATTTTTCAGAAAATTGCATGGCTTTTCACTAGGACAACAAGACAAGAAAGTTCAACAGACATCTCTCAGATGATTCTGTATATTTTATATTTTACGGTCAAGAAAAAAACCATATTCCATTGTCGCAAGCTGATTTCCATTCAAATATCTTCTCATTTATTGCAATATAGGAGGCAGAAGAAATTATTTATGCCATCTTATTTAATTTTCATCATGTTGAATTGCTATCCATTTCCTGGACTATCTATGTGTAGGAAGTTGAACTCTAAATTTGACCCAGTAACATTTCCATTCCAGAAATTATGGAGACATGACACTTGCCAACAATTTTATAAGGTCTTCAATTATTTTGTTTCAGTTTTTAAGGCATTGATATTTGGAAGGTATTTTCCCCGGTTTTTTGGCCAGCCGACAATATTCCTGGATAGGAAGGGAATAGTAGAATAAATGGAGAACTATAATGTTATAAGTATTTTCATGTCTAAACAAAATCCTTGCTTCCTTCCATGTCACATATCAGGTACAATTTTTTTTTTAGAATAACAAGGGAGTACATCTATTGGTTTCATTTTTTTAATGAAAAAAGGAAAGGAAAATTCATTTCTATGTCTTCGAAAGTCTGGGATAGCATGGTTAGGAACAACTTCAACAAGTCTTTCAATTACACTATACTGAATGGATTCCACACCAGTACCAATGATTCACACAAGTAGAACTGAAAAGGCCCGGGTGAAAAAAGTGCCCAATCCCTGACTGCCGCAACCAAGACCACAACTTCTCATGGAGGTACTCCAACGGCTTACCCAAGTAACAAAGTCACACACAGTTCTTCAGGAGGAGGAGGAGATAATAACCCTCCCTCCAACAAAATTGAAAGTTGTCACAAGCTTCTCGTAGGCAAAAAATGGAAAACAATAGTCCAAGAAAATGAGGGACCAAGGGGAGAAATCATATGTACGATCTCTCCCTCGAAGATATGGAACTAGAAATTGACATCGAAAAAATGTTCCTTGACAACGATCACCTAGAGAGCACTGCTCCTCACAATCCTGGGATGGAAATACTTGGCATAGATACATTGGATGAAGAAGAGTCTTTTTCATTTCAAAGCATTTTTTTTTATAGAGAATAAAAAAAATGATTATTGAAAACATAGATGTAAATAATAAGAAAGGGACATCTCGTTCAGAGTTCAACCTACACAACATGTGCCCTTCCCAGATATCCAAGATGCACCAAGAAACTGGAGATTCTCTACACAACTCTATTAGCGGCCTTGAAACAGAAAACCTCATGTTAAAGACGTGAATCAAATAATTGGAGGCAACTCTAATGCCTCTTCAACTGTTTGCTACTCCTTTGGAAATGGTCGAGTCCACCGCACTTGCACCAAATTTAAAAGGATCAGCAAGCCTTCTCACATTGGCCCAAGACTATGTGGAAAAGAATATAAACAAAAGAATGGAATTAATAACAGAATCTTGGGAGATGTCAAATAATATGGTCTCTTTTGAAACAAGAGCACATGTTTTTCATGAGTATCTGCAAGCAGATCTCAAGAACAAGCAAGGTTTTTATCTTAATGTAGTTTTACCATTTGGTGTTGAAGTTACCGGTATGACGAAATTCAGAAGAAGACAGGAGGATCTCCCTTCCCTGGATCGAATAGACCAACTAAACACGTGCTGGAAAGAAAAGGTAAAGAACCTGATTCGTATCATTCAAGAATGTAGCCAGACCATATCTAAAATATTCAAACTATTCAAGAAGCTAACTGAGATAGATCTAACTTGAAGCACCAATGAAATCCAGGACCTGGAATTGAAATTAAAATCATTGTTTTTAACCAAGCAAGCATTTGATGATCAAGTTCATATCTATAAAAGACTGTCATTTGAAAATTTCTATGGCATTCTTGAATATGGTGAAGATGACGTGAAACTTGGCTAGTCGGTTATGC
>ML785940.1:426270-440099 GCA_009831015.1 Picea engelmannii
CTGGGGTGTAAATACTTCATGGGGTATAAACACGGCTGAAAGCAAGGACCTCTGAATCAGGAAGATAATCAGGCTCCACAACCAACAAATGGGAAGATCGTGACCATCGACGAAGTCTCACATTATGAGCCTAACCCATCTGCCAATCTCGATAACATTCTTCCTCTCATCCACACAAACCAAGACGCATATCCACTCGTCGAGATGGGTCCTCGAATTTTTAAAGATCCATCCTTGTTAGGGATGTACCATGGAGCACCACCACTCTTTCATCCTGCTAATCAAGTATGCGTCATCTCATCTAACGGAACTCACACAGAGGATGCTCGTCCTCCTCAGGAGGCTTTAGTCATTCCTGACATCCCAATAGTCGCAGAACCACTCCCACCGGAGCCTTCTGTGCAGTCGTCGACCCCAAATGTCCACGAATCCACATCCCCTCAGGGGCATAGTTCCATCTGGGAGACAGTTCCCCAACCCCTCACTCAAATTCCCTTCTTTTACCCTCCACCAGGTATCGAAGCTTTTCAGGTAGTTGCAACACTCACACTACCCAATATGGTGTTAGCAATCCCAGTTTGGTATTTACACCCACCTGAGATGGTTCATCGACCATCCCTTCCCCCACAGGAAGGCCTCCCCATGACGATTCCCGTCCTTACCCCCACTACCCCCATACTCACTAACCCCCCTGCTACAGCTGGGGACAGGAGAAAAAATAAGGATCCCACCGCTCCACTTCCTCCACGCATCCCACCACCTTGCGCACTATGTGAGAAAGAGGGCCACCAAGCCAACAACTATCCATCACTACCTGAATTACGGAATTTGATTCCCCTCAATCCACCTCCCACAACACCCGCCACTACTGCGAGTCCCACCACTGTCACCCCCCCTTCCAGTAGTAAAGGGTTGAGGACCAAATACGCTTGTGTTATATGTTCAGAGTATGGACATTACACCCATCATTGCCCAGCACTGCCACGCTTTTGGCAGACATTAGTGGCTGTACGCCAGAACTTCCAGAACAACCCCAGTCCTGCTACGTCCTTGTCAACAAATATCACTGACATATGTTATGTCCCTACTTCAGTTAATGAACGCATGAGATGCCCTTGCTCTCTCTGTGATTCATTAACTCATTTTACATACCAGTGTCCTATGATCCTTGAATATAGGCAGCGTCAATTGGCCCTCCTTCACCAACCCGCCGAAGTGATCATTGACATTACCTCATCACTCGAGGATCTTCATGTCATTTCTCCCGAGCCTGAGGCACTCCCAACGCCTCCATGGTTCTTAGATGACATCTCTGAGGATTTACCCCGCAACCCCCCCAACTCTCATGTTCATTTCCTTATGGACACTCTCCACCCAACCACCACGGGTACCCCTCAGTACTTCAATATATGGTTTATGTCGAGTGAACCCTCACCCTCTCCCAGCATTTCTCCCTCTGCTTCTCCATCAGGGGGCAACCAAACTGTCACCGAGATCATTCCTCACGACCCCTTGTATTCCCGTCGTTTCCAATGTGACGAGGAAATACTGGAAGAGCTAAACCACCCGAATTCTCCCTGGGATGCACTACATCACCGTGCACTCTTTTCTCCACAGGAAGCCCTCATGCCTCCTAACCAAAACCCCATTTACGCAGTCGAAACCAAATATTTTATCCCCTCCAGGCATATAGATTGGTTCAACAATCCCATTCCTGCCCCTGATGATTTTGAAGAAGGTAATATGGCCAACATTTCCCCCACCATCAAAATCAACATTTCCATAAAAAATGGCATCGTCGAAGAAATCATCATTGGAGCTGCTTGCACTCCTCAGGAAATCGCTGCATACAAAGCCCTCTTCCAGGAATATAGGGATATTTTCGCCTGGTCATACATGGAAATGCCTGGCCTCGATCCCTCTATTATCGAGCATCGCATCGACACCTGGCCTGACATCACACCAGTTCACCAGAAACAGCGACCGCTACACCCATCCAAAGTTGTGGCTATCAAAGCCGAAATTGACAAATTACGCGCTGCCAAGTTTATTTATCCCATCGCTTATACTTCATGGGTTTCCAACCCTGTACCCATCAACAAAAAACAACGCACTATCTGCGTTTGCACAGAATTTCACGATCTCAATAACACATGTCCCAAAGACAACTTTCCAACGCCTTTCATCGATCAAATTATCGACGACTGCAACGGCCACGAGGCTCTCTCCTTTATGGACGAATTCTCTGGCTATAACCAAATTCAAATCCACCCAACCGATCAATATAAAACTGCATTCACTACCCCATGGGGTACCTTTGTATATCGTGTCATGCCTTTCGGCTTAAAAAATGCCGGTGGAACTTTCCAGCGAGCGATGACATACATCTTCCACGATATGGAAAACATCATCCTCACCTACTTGGATGACCTCATAGCTCGATCCAAGAAATGCACCCAGCATCTCGATGATTTATGCATCATCTTTCAATGGTATCGTCAATTCAACATCCACTTGAATCCTCTCAAGTGTGTGTTATGCGTCACCGCAAGGTGCCTCCTCAGTTTTATTGTTTCCCAAAGCGGTATTACCGTGGATCCCCTCAAAGTCCAATCTATCACCGAAATTCCACCTCCCTGGAATTTACGACAACTTCATAGTCTACAGGGCAAAGCTAACTTTCTTAGACGCTTTGTTCCCAATTACGCCATACGCACACACGGTTTCCTCTGCTTACTACGTCACGACATCCCTTTTCACTGGGACAACTATGCCCAATAGTCATTCGATGATCTTAAAGTAGCACTTTCAAATGAACCTTTAATTAGTGCACCTAACTACAATCACGATTACATCCTCTACGTATCAGCATCGGCTGTATCAGTAGTCGGCGTCCTCGTCCAGCTCGGAGATGACAATCGTGAACACATCATTTACTATGTTAGTAAGAACCTCTCAGGACCACCCTTGAAGTATAAACACGAAGAGAAACTTGCTCTGGCAATTGTCCTCGCAGTCCAAAAACTGCGCCATTACATTCTACTTCGCACCACAAAGGTCATCGCAGATTCCAACCCTATGCAATACTTGCTCAGTCGTCAACAAGTTAACGGCAAATACGCTCGATGGATCGTTATCCTTCAGGAGTATGACCTCGAGTTCGCAACACCTAAGAGTAAGAAGGCCCTCATTCTCGACGAACTTGTCACGGCCCTCCCCTCTGACACCACCAGTGCCCCCGTCAACACCGACTTTCCTGATGAACATCTCTTTTACATCGCTTAAGATGATCCTTGGTATGGTGACCTTCTCATCTACCCACAAACTCAAAATTTTGGTAACCATTTATCATGAGATGATCGTCGGCGTATTCGCCATCAGGCCCCCCGCTATCTCCTCATCGGAGACATCCTATACTGGCGGGGCGTCGACACCATTCTTCGTCAATGCCTGACTATTGACAAGGCCAACAGAGTCTTAAACGACTGCCACAGCGATGCATGTGGGGGCCATCTTTCGGGTATATCCACTACTCAAAAGATTATCTGAGCCGGTTACTTTTGGCCTACCCTGTTTCATGATTGCATTCATGCCGTGAAACGATGTGAGCAATGTTATCTCTATGCCAACAAAGCCCGAGCTCCCCCCGCTCTTCTTCACCCTGTCATTACTGCCGGCCCTTTTTGTAAATGGGGCATCAACTTTATGACTTGTAATCCCCCCTCCAGTAATGGTCACAAATACATTTTTGTCGCCGTCAATTACTTCACCAAATGGGCCGAAGCTATGCCCACTTTCAACAACACCGCTGACACTGCAGCGCACTTTTTCTTTAACCATGCAATATCCCATTTTGGAGTACCACTCCAACTTGTTTCTAACCATGGGAAACACTTCGAGAATGAGATCTTTGTCGAACTCTCATCTCAGTTAGGCTTCTCTCACGAGTTTGCCTCACCATATTACCCTCAGTCAAATGGACAGGTCAAGGCAGTTAACAAATTCCTCAAGACCATGTTACAGCGCACGGTTAATAAACATAAAACCAATTGGCATCACATGTTATTTTCTGCGCTATGGGCTTATCAAACGGCGGTGAAGACCGCTACTAGTTTCACACCATTCCATCTAGTCCATGGGGTCGAGGCAACTCTTTCCATCGAGTGTGAAATCCCCACCTTACGCACCGCAATTGAGCTATTACCTGACACTGCTCCAATGGAGCAGTGTTTGCTGACCTTGGATTCTCTGGATGAAGATCGCCAATCTTCATTACAGAACAACGAGGCAGCTAAAAAATGATCCAAGGCTACCTTTGATCACCATTTCAACCTTTGATCATTCCACGAAGGCGACCTCGTCCTGGCTTATGATATCTCTCATGATACCTTTGGCCATGGCAAATTCGAATCACTTTGGCATGGCCCTTACATTATCCAACATTGCCTCACCAAAGGCACATACATCCTGGCCTCCCCCGAAGGCCTCTCTCTCAAGGAACCCGTCAATGGGTTATATCTCAAGAAATTTTATGCTTAAAAGTAGTCATTCTACTTTAGGGTATTTTCTTTTCTAGCATTTTTTAATCTTTTTCTCCTTCCCTCTCATCTAAACTATCCTTTGTGCTCTTGACAGATGCTTTCTCCACCAGCTTACCACATCGGTTATGCCAACGACGCTAGCCGTTGGACACAAAATCTCACTTCGGCTGCTTGGGCTCTCTACACCCCCTCGCATGACATGCTACATTCAAGAGGCATATGTTTGGGGCCAGCCACCAACAACCAAGATGAATACATTGCAGTCATCGGCCTCTTGGTCGATGCCCAGCATCATCATATTCGTCACCTTAGCATCTTCCTCGACTCTCAACTAGTCGTTCTCCAGCTCAGCAATGTGTACCGTGTATGTGATCTGTGCCTCTTTCGCAAATACCTACAGCTACACATACATAAACATATCATGAGGTGGCAATGTGGGCCCTATAGCTATATATAGGCCTTTTTCCAAACTTCCACTCACCATTCCGGGAGCCCAAGGTGTCCATTTTTCAAACTGTCTTCAGCCACGGGATCAACATCCCGTCACCTACATCACAGCTGTCCCTGGGTCACTTTTCATCCTAAGCCCCCGTGGCGCCTTTTTTTTCATATCATGGTCAGGTACACACGTGCATTGTCACATTTATCAAATACATGCTCATATCTTTGATTCTCTTCAGATATTGTTCACTTTGGGTATTTGTTTCTCATATGTGTAGGTACTTGCTCCTCATCCCTCGGCATCACTCCTTCAGGTATATACTCAGCACTAGCATGTATTCTTTCCTGTTGTATCGCACTTTCATTTCCAGTCACACCCTCTGATGTTTACCTCTAGGATCTCCATTCCCGGCTCTGCAGTACCCACGCCTCCATTTACATCATCGGTACTGTTACCCGGTAGCATTCTAACGCACATGAGTTGTCTCATTCATAGTACCCTTTGCCACTTTTTGACACTCATGTTGTTCTTCATTACCCTTTAGGTATGGGAGTATCGATAGTCTTTCATCATGTTGTGAATCAACCACATACTTCTTCTCCTCATTTTGCTAACTTTCCCATATGGACTCCCAGATTAGCTCTTTACGGTTCTATTTTTTACCTGCACCTCCACAGTATCATGAACCCTTCATTTCATCCACCATTAGTTTGCCCATCTGCGAACCTATCTTCATTTCACCTACCTCATACAGAAACTCACCAATGGGGCCCCCACCCTTCATTAGTTTTCAAAGAAAATTTTTCCCTCCCTGGGGCACTCATTTCACACTGGGGCACCCGTTTCTGTATTTGTACATTTTTTCCCCAAAATTATTCATTATTTATTGTACAAACACCTTTATTTTCAGTCATTTCATTATCCTTTTTTGTCGTCACCGTTGACGACCTGCTTCCCTCCTTTTGGCCAAACGCAACCCATGTCACCCTTGGTTGGAGCATCACTCATCATCTACCCTGGCTGGCATCGTCCACATATTCAGAGTACCCCACAGGTCACTTACCTCTACGCTCTGCAGTTGTTTTCTTTGTCCCACCTCTGGCACAACTCATCCCCGGTCTTGTCGTCCCCTTGACACTTGACCTCGTCACACGGTTGCAGCCACTTTTTATCTCATACATCCTCCAACCAAGGGCCATCTTGAGTCTTCCCACTTTTTGACTTCGTCCATGTACCTCTGCCACTTCCTCACCTCAGTAGATTCCATGAAGTCCTTTGCTTCTGGGAGTCGCGTTCCCCTTTTGTCAACATCAACACAATTTTTCCAGAAGGGCGACAGTATCTTGATTCTCATTCTCCATTTAATGAGAGATATCGGATGGCACAGGGTGAAACACCATTGCTCCCTGTTGTCGTTGGCCCCCATAACATTCGACGCCAACACTTTCTCATGTTATGGTGGGTCTTAATTTGCAACTATTGCAGTTATTTCTATCATTTTCCGAAGACCTCTGAACTTCGTAGGGCCATCAATGCCCGCATCATCGCCAATACTTATTTCCGCGATCATTGCCTATTATTCAGAGTATGTTCCTTTGCAGAATTGTCTTCTACCTTTATCATCACCGCCCCCGAGGGCGCTGCAGTTGTCTACACCAACACTTCAGTCATCTTTTTTTAGGGTCACATAACACGAGCATGGGGCATGCCCACCTCATTTGTACACAGTTGTATATTTTATGCACCTTATGGAAGGGCGGGTCCTACCGGCTCCTTTCTCTTCCAAAGGATTTCTCTGAACGATCCCACTATTGCTCTATCTTACAACAACATTCTCAGTAGAAGAAACATTGATGGATTTCGGTTATACGTATGCTCCTAACCTCATCCATCAGAGGGGCATCTGTTATCACTGAAATTTCGTCAGCACGTGGTTACAAGAACTCAGCATTGTCAAACAGTGATGAAGTCATTCATGGACTTGAATTAATCTCACAGCATTCAAAAAGGGGAAAAAAACTATACAAAGTAGTGAAAAATTGAAGGGCGCCTTGCAAACATTGGGCGCGCGCGCATGCGCGTAACAAGAACGTGAATAGCGTGCACAGGTGCACGATGCGCGGCTGATAGCTCAAAAAGTCGTGCACCTGCTAAACGGCACATTTATTGAAATGGTCGGCCTCCCAACCACTTATGGATTAGCTCCCAAGCCGATTTGACCCTCAAATCTAAGCTGAATCCGAATGGTGGGCTGGTCAAAGATCTAATAATGCCCTAAATGGCCTCTCTTCACACTACAAAGCAGTTAAACAAAAGCCCAAAGCAATGCTATAAAAAGCCATGAATGCACCTTATTTTCTCAAGGAATTTCAAGTAATGTTATGTTGCCTATATTGTTTTAAGGACTCAATCCTTGACAAGAGCACTTTGGCACCATTTCATTAAGCAATCCACCTCTCCATTGAGTGGACTTGCAAGGAGTTCTTTCATCACCATTTTCATTTTTTTTGTTGTAAGGAGAGCAAGCTTGTGAGGGTCCAAGAGCCTTCCCTTGGAGGAAGAAGGGACTCATAGTCCCCTTTCTTCTTGGTGCTTTGATTTCATCAATAGATCAGCCTAAAAACATTGGTGACATGGGTCTTTTTGTGTTTGTTATCTCTATGTCCTTATGCTTATGATTTTCTTTTATATTAGTTTAATTTTTCCTTATAGTTTTGTTTTTCTTTCTCTAACTCTTTCCTCTACAGTTGTCATGCTCAGCAAGACCCAACTGGGCATACAAGCACCTCTTATTTGCTCACCAAGATGACGAAGAAGGTGCAACATTTACTTCCCTCTTGCAAACTTGATTCAATTAATACACACAGCTTCTTTCTAATAATAACACACAACTTGATTAAATTATGACCAAGATTATAATAGTATAAATGCTTGGAAAGATAAAGCAAGTGGCAAGTGAAATGTGGTGTGCATGGAGGCACCAACCACAATTGTTTATCTGGTATTCAACGGTTGTAGCTTGAGATTAAATTCCATGCAAAGAATTTTTTCCATCTCCATTGCTTATCTAGTCCCATAACCATTTCAAGATTGTGATAATGAAGAGGCATATGCAAAGCCAAAACTCGAGATGGTAAAGCAAATAGAGACTGATTCAATGTAATTAAGGATAATAGCAGAGTGACAGAAGGCAAGGTAAATAATCAATTAACAGTTTACAATGTTCGCGTCTATTCTATTGGTGCTCCCTTTACTATGTGAATGAGGTAGAGGATGATTTTCTTATCAAGTTTTAAAGCTCCATAATTTATGAGAAGTCTAAACTTCAAATTTTGAACTTTTGAAAATTTCAATATGAGGCTAGAAGCATTTGAACATAAGTTTATGCTATATTTCTTGTTTCTTTTGTTTAAATTTCTTATGAGGTTGGTTGTGTTTTTGTTGTTGGATAAATTATATGATCCAAGACTATTGATGTTCACTGAGATAATCTGAGCTCTATTTCACATAACTATGTAGGAAGTGACTATGGAGTTCACTTATTGTTGTTATCTTAACGGCCCTAGAATTGTTCCAACTAATCCATATGCCTCTAATATGCACTTGAATATGACCAACATGGGATTTCACCAATAATGGTTATTTTCTTTCCTACAAATTAGAAAATTATTATTGTCACGATGTAAAACATTGGGTGTATGCAATCTAAATATGTGCTTTATAATATGGTGTTGGTACCCTATCCTTCTATGGCATCCTCTGGTTGGATTTTAGTATTGTGCTAAACTACTCTTCTTTATTCTGTTGTTTGGTTAAATGATTAAAGTAAAGGGGATTTATTGAGTTTAATAATGTCTTGAAAGTTGATTTTTCGCGTTCTTAAGCAAAGAGATGCAGTTATGTTTTACTGTAGAAGTATAAAAACTGAGTTATGTATATCATGGAAGTCTTGATTTACTTGCTAACATCCCAAATCTGCCACTAATTTACAGGTTTATGATTTTACAAGGTTAATGGAGCTTTGAGTCCGGTAAGGATAGTGTTGGTGCTAATTTTTGCATTTGGCTATGAAGTAAACCAGATCAGTCAAGAATATTGGACTTATCAAGGCAGATATATATTATAAACAGATCTATCAGACAGGAGCACTTTGATATTTTGGTTTATTAATTTAAACTTTATCAATTTGGGCTGCAAAAGCAAATTTATTTCAATTTTGTAAGGAGGCTTTGAACTAGGATTATTACTTGATAGTGTCCTCCAAGGGGGTTCATCTTATTGTTGTGGTTTTGAGAGATCAAAAAAGAGCACAATGAGTAAGATCAAGCTAGTAGTGGAGGTTATTAGTGCCCACAATTTGATGCACAAGGATATGAAGGGTTCATCAAGTGCTTATATTGAGGTTGAATTTTCCCACCAGAGGTTTCACAATGTTACTAAAGACAAGGATCTAAGTCCAGTCTAGAATGAAAAGTTCTCATTCACTCTCCCAAATCCTTCTAATTTTTCATATGACACAATAGATGTAAATGTATACCATGATGATAAATCATCTCACACTAGGAACTTCATGGGAAGAGTCAACATTTATGGAAGTAGCATTGTTAGAGAGGGAGAAGCAGTTGTGCAACATTTTCCACTGGAAAAGAGGGTCGTTATCTCACACATCAAGGGAGATGTTGCCTTGAAGGTTTACTATGTGGAAGAGAATGGACTCGGAGGGAATCCTTTTAAAGATGAAAAGTAAAACAAGCAGATACCATCTCCACTGGAGATAGAAACAGTGCAGTATTAACACCTACAGGAGACTACACAACAGAGTGCTAAAGTTGTACAGGAGAAAAATCTTGAACTAAAAGTAGTGCATATGCATAATACACCTTCTCAGCCAATAGATTACATTTTGAAGGAGACCAATACTCAATTAGGTGTTCTCGAGGTGCACAGAGACAAGTTGAATAGCACTTATGATTTGGTTGAAAGGATGCAATACCTATATGTTCATGTTGTAAAATCTAGAGACCTGCCAACGATGGACATCACTGGGAAATGTGATCCTTATGTTGAGTTTAAACTTGGAAACTACAAGGGAACTACGAAACACTTTGAGAAGGAAACAAATCCAAAATGGAATCAAGTATTTGCATTTTCCAAGGAGAGAACCGATGCATCGTTTATGGATAAGATAAGGATTTAATCAAGGATGACTTCATTGGACATGTGATGTTTGATATCCATAAGATCCCCACAAGAGTGCCTCCTAAGAGTCCATTGGCACCTTAGCGGTATAGGTTGGAAGGAAAGGTCGTAGGCTCAAAGGTGAAAGGTGAGCTTATGCTTGCAGTGTGGATGGGAACTGAAGCAGATGAAGCCTTTCTGAAAGCATGGCACTCTAATATTGTTGCAGTACATATTTATCGAGTTGATATCCTTCTATACAAGGTGTACCTTTCTCCAAAACTCTAGTATGTTAGAGTCAATATGATTGAGGCTCAAGATTTGTAGCCAAGTGATAAAGGAAGGTTTCTTGAGGTCTGTGTGAAAGTAATTTCTCCAAATCTCCGCAAGTTAGAGTAAGTAACCAAGCTTCATATTTTCGAGTTAGCATTAAGAAAATTGATATTATTTGTCTACTCCATTTTATTTTATTCATAGAAGTGTATTTGCAACAAAATAAATTCAGTTAAGATATCTTACATTACACAGATTCGTGTTCAATATAGAAATTGCATCTTAAAAGTATTGGTTTTTCTTATCATTTGTTAATGTTGCTTATTTGAAGTCTTTGGTTGATGGAACTATATAATACAAGCCATGATACAAACTAGTTTTATCATCCTTTACTTGTATACACTATTTTAATTGACAAAAGCAGGTAGTGGGATCATAAAATACTGCAAATTAAAAACCCACTTCCACATCATAAAATAACAAACCATACAATCATTAATATGATTATTTCAGTATATTTTACCTCTTCCTCTCGTAGTATGAGTTGGGATCGCCATATATGTTGTTGTAGTGGCTCATTTCTTACAAACCTGTAGAGATTAATAAAACCCTAAGCACCCAACAGTTGGGATAGCCATATCTACTAGCGACTCATTGCTTGCAAACTTGTATAGATTAGTAAAACCCTAAACACCCAACAACAACCCAGACAATATGTTGTAATTGATAAATGTTGGATGGGACGAAAACACCAATCTAAATCTCCGATATCCATTTCATATAGACGCATTTCTCTCATAAACACAAAATCGCAATGAAGATTACATTTACAAACATAGTTCCAGCAAGTTAGCGATAAATGAAGAAATGGATTAATATACAAACATAATTCCTTGCATGTTTCATTGCACTTGCACCCAATTTCATTGTTTTTTGAAGGTTTGGACATGGGTTATGAGCATTTAGTGGGATATATGATGCATGTGTCACAGTCCCGACACGGGTAAGAACCCATATCTGATCTGCATGAATACATATTTGTCTTTGACACTTATATCTGAGGGATGAGAACAGAGCTCTTACACCCTATTATGAGTCATGGCAACTAGCGTTAGAATGAGAAAGTGATACCTTCAAACCTTTCCAAACTCTCCAAAGAATTCCTCGATTCGAGGATATAGAAAGATGAAATGGCATTTAGTGAAATTTACAGTTCGATTCGAGGATCTAGAAAGTTGTAATGGCATTTAGTGAAATTTACAGTTTTAATAAATAAGATGTACCAAGAATTGAATTTACTATATTAAAAAACAAATTAATTGCATTTCTTTAAAGTACAGGGACAAAGTACAGTCTCAAATCTTATCAATCATAGTTTCAAAGTACATTGGATGGGATACAGGATTCTTAGAAATGTGTTCTGGGCAACGTCCTCTGCCTACACACCAATCACCACAAACCTGTCAAAAGTTGTGATAAGATAAGCGGAGAAATTAAGTTTTTATTAATTTTTTTTATTTTTTTATTAATTTTTTTAAAAGAAATATCACATCCAAATAGGGGTATTTAGTCACATTCACCTTTATGACTATTCACAAAATAAAATCAAAAATTTTAAAAAATATATAAAAAAAAAATTGAAATTTGAAAAAATTCATTGTAATAACAAAAAATTTTAAAACTTTATGAAACTTTGTGGAATTTGTTTTTAACACAATGCAGTCAACTATGTTTGAGTGTGAATCGATCACTATAATCCATGTTGTGGAAGGGACTAATAACTCTTTATTTAAGTTTATTTAAGGTATTTTTACTAAATACTAGGGTTTACATTTATTTAAAATATTTTTATAAATACTACTAGGTTTAAAGACTTCTTTCTTGTTATAAAAATCTCTTTCCTTGTATATAATAAAATGATTTATTAGAGCAATAACATCTTCAAAGAAAACCCATTTATATCTAGTTCATAATTTACAACAAGATTCAAAAATTTAAATACAATTAGTATAGTTATATCTCTAGTTTTAACTTTGTATAAAATTCTTCTTTATGTCCTACAATATCAAAATGCATATTTTTTTCTTCTAAAGTTTTTGTTTGTATTCAAGTAATTGTATTTCCATATAGTTCTCTTGCAAATAATAAAATAAATGTTTGTGTCTCCTTTTTGGTTCTCTCATGAATAAATATCTTTTGATAAATATAATAAACCATTTCCAATAATTCATTAGTTTACTGTAATATCTATTTACTAAGTTTTTTGCATAACATTTTTATAGAATTAACTAATTACTAACATTAAATAAAATAAATTAAAATAGATCCATTTCTATTATATATATTATTGTAGAAATTATTATTCAACAAAAAGATAGATAGTATAAGATATGTAAGTCTGCTCAAAACTGGGGACAAAATGAGGAGAGAATCACATTCCTTCGAACGTTAGATCAGAGAAGACAAGTTACTTTCTCTTGTCACCCCCAAGCCTAATTATTCATTCCATAGGGACTAGAAATTTTAATAACATTGCCTAGGTTAATTTCCAAACTTGACTCTTTCTTAGCACCATCAAATTCAATTATTGCAAGTACTCAATGACATCCTACCACCTCTATATTTGTCTCTCCTCTTGTGTTACCAAAAATATTAATATCTTTCCTAGGTCTTTATCCTACCACCTCTATATTTGTCTCTCCTCTTGTGTTACAAAAAATATTAATAACTTTCCTAGGTCTTTCTATTCAAGTTAGTGTCATCCCTAACACTAGGGAATCTTGGTCTAACTTTGTGCCAACTTGTTCCCTCACATAACACATCTTTGGGAGTAGGTTTACACATGTCCTCATGGAAAATATTTACCCTAGTGGTTTTCATCCTTTTTCACTCTCCCATGGAATAAAGAATTACTCTTTTTATAAATGAATTATTTCAGCAATTTGTCTTAAGTAAAATAAAATAAGTTTAAAATAATATTTACACAAATGTTTCTCATCATCTAATGTTTATGGTGATATAATTTTAGCTTAGGTCTTTTCTCAACATAAAACTCCAATTTTAAAATTATTCAAATGTTTTAAATGGAGGGATATTACACACTCTCTCTCTCTCTCTACCTCTTCATAAACCCTCCCCCTTGGCCCCGTCTTTCTATCCATTCCTCTTTATCTCCCTCCCTACATCCCTAGCTCTCTTGCACCTTCACTCCTCCTTCCAACTCTCTCTCCCTCTCTTCCCCTCTCCTTACCTCCCTTATTTTCACTCTCTCTCCCTCATCCCCCTATCTCCTCTATCTCTCTAGCTTCCTCCCTCTCTTTGTCTCTCCCACTCTCCCTTTCCCTCCCCACAAATCTCTCTCCCCCCCGCTTTTCCCCCTCACTCTATCCCTCTCT
>ML785941.1:7043-17760 GCA_009831015.1 Picea engelmannii
TATATAAAAAGTGCATCGATTACAATGATTCCTTTTCACTGAAAATTAGGTGATTTATTTATAAAATATAATTAATAATTTCAGTATTGAATGGTACATGTTGTATATTGATAAAAATATGAGTGAGAAGAGTTCAAATAAGAGAAATTTTGGTCGACACAATAATGACACATCCGGAAAAACAAAAAAGACAGGTTCTCTGTAAATTCTATACAAAATTAATATGGTTGAACTATATGTAAGTTTAACTAATATGTATTGGTTAGTGTGTGTCATGCAGGGCCACAAAATGAGGAAGATCAATAAGATTATTTTTTATCTGAATGCAAAAGAGCGTAAACTCTTGATGGAAAAATTGCAGAGGGAGGAATCAGGTGAATAAAAAAATATTATTCAATATGATTTTTTTTTATAAATTTATATTAATAATATACTTAGGAATATTACATGACATGTTTCAAACAATCTTTCAATTCACCTATATTTAATGTTCTACAAGAACCAACAATGAGGGAACAAAATGTCATCATAACAAAACAAAATTAATTAATATAGAAGATGTGTATGATGATGAATTGGTCCTTAACTCATCTGGAGTGGTGTTGGAGATTAATCAAAGGGGGAAAAACTTTTACAAAACTATGAGGGATATAGTGGAACATACGTATAGATGTACTTTCCACATACAATATAGAAATCAATCCAATGATTCCAAGAACCAGGTTATATTTAAACTACAAGATGCATTTATGGAGCAATGGTTAATGAGACCTATCAGACTTGCAATAGAAAAAAGATAAAACAACAAAAAAGAATCATTCAAGAAGTAATATTCCTAAAAACATTTTTTAAATATATATATATATATATATATATATATATATATATATATATAGTACAAAGTATTCATTTATTAATATATAAATTTTGTGATATTTAGTTTTCATATATCAATATAAAAATAATTTATTGTCATGTTATTTTTTCAGGAAATTTATGAAAATCCAAGAAGACCAACGAGCTAATATCTAAAATATGCCAGTAGGAATGTCCAAAAAAGTGTACAAGGATATGGTCAAAGAATTGGACATAATTGCATCCCAGGAGGAGCTATCACAACAATAACATGCTTCAAGTGTATTTAATCATTGAATTTTTCTATTAGGTACAAATAATTAATTCTACATTAAATATTAATTTTCAAATATTCTCTTACAGAAAAGAAAAGAAAATGGAATTCATTTTGCACATAAAATTGGATGACAAAGAAGAAAATGGTTGATAGCAAAGTTTGTGAGTAATTGTTATTTCCTTATAACAAATTAAGTTTTTTTTTGTATATTTTAAGTTGTTTTACAACAACCACACTTGAATGTCTTCAAATACGTGCTTAGATACAAAGAAGAGCCATTGGAAAAATTGATTTACATTGGGTTAATTAAGGGTCATGAGTATATGTCAACATATCTGTAACAAACCTCCCATTCGTCACGACGAAGAACCTCTTATAACAAGTAAAAATTTATTTTTGTGTGTGTGTGTGTACAAGGGTAATAAATATATTATACTCTACGTAGCAATGCGACGACGAAAATGTCACATGCAACGATGACAACAACATAACGACCTAATACGCACATCAAGTATCTGCATGCAATGAATGACAATCAATCGACAAATAAATAAGACTGACTACCCACCCGTCCTACCCTACAATGTTTAGGACCTCCAAGACACATAAGCAACGCTCAAGCCTAGGTTCCCATCGATTTTAACCATTTAAGGTCTTAGGGTTGGCGATTGTTCTGAGGAACATGGAGGTGTCTACATCTCACCCGACACAAGCAGACCCAACTAAACATGCAATGAGTGTAAATGAGTAAAAAGTCATCTCATAAAGAATCATAATTCAAGAGCGGTAATACATTTTTTTAATCTTATGCAGCTTAACTATACGTCTTGTTTTTAAGGAAAAAATTCTAGGAGTGTGTAAAGTGAAGCTATAAGCATATGTTCATTACGTGAACCCATAAGAAACTCCATTATCTTAAATAATACAAAAATTATAACAACACTTTTACATTATGCCTCCATTATATGAAACTAATAATATCATTCATGATAGCAATAAAGAGACGTCACAGGTTGACGTAGATATAAGAAGTATGTAAATTAATTGCAAGTTATAAAGTGTTATCAATCTTTACAATGTAGTAGTCTATCACTAAAGTCACCATTTTCTTTGAAACTTGAAAAACCCTTAAGAGATAGTTATTATTAGCATTCCATGCGTACAATCCTTAATAATTAAATCACTTAACTCTTCTATATATTCTTCACCTTTAATTAAGTATCCTAATAAAGACCGAATCATCAATTATAAACACACATATTTAAAGTTATCCTAAATCCTAAGATCACTAAAATTCAACTCTTGAGAACCTTCATCAAGTGTTAACAATGAGGAACATGATTATTCCATCTACTAAGAGTGCATCTTAAGATGGTCGATCTAGTTGAGATTAGATGCAAGACTAAGGTTTAGGGTAATTAAACTCCAAGGCTAACTTAAATTCCATTCTTAAGGAATATGAAGTCATCAAATAAGCTTCCTTATTTAAAGGTAAAAAGCATTTAGAAACTTCTTAAAGAAGGTAGTTACAGTATAAAACTTCGACACCCCAAATCTTCATTGAATTCTCATTTTATTGACCATATGAAGGTAAGTTGTGTCTGCAAAGGGATAGCAATTGCTTAGTGAGGAATTTAGGTTGTCCAGAGTTAGTTTTATTAAAAGAAGGGAATAATAGATTTTTCCTGATGTTCCTTCACATTGACAATCTTCAATAAAAAAAAATCAAAAGTTAAAGTTCTTAGCATTTAAGGATGGCATCTTTTCTGTCATACCAGGGTTCACTTATCCCAGCCAGAGTGACATATCAATGAAATTTCACCATTTTAAAAAGCAGCACACCTATCTTATCGTCAAGGTTGAACTAGAAAGCTAACCAGAAACCGCTACCACCTTACTGTCAACAAGACGTTTTTCAATCAATGGAAAGGCAATCGACAGGCATTTAACTCTGCGGAGTAAAGTTCGCCAGGAAAGGACAGTAAATCGCAGAGGTAAATTCTCCCACTGCATAAGGAAAACGTGAATAAAAAACGTCAATGAAATACCAGTCAGCGGGATAGGTTATAAAGGAGTCTCAGCCTAGCGTTGGATGGAAATTCTAGCACATCGAGGCAAATTCAAGGGTGTCAGACAAGGGAAAGATAACGCGGGATAAAAATAAATAAGAGTCAACCAAGAAAAGGGATAGCGATTACCAGGTCATGCCATAGGTAGTTGATTCTGTTTGGAAAAAAGGGAAAAACCATTGCAGTCACCCAGAAATCAAACGCAGCCCATTACTCTATAAACGTATGAAAAAATGAAAAAAAGAAAGAAGACGCATCCATACATCAACGAATCGCAGTCAATAAAATACACTATCACTGGTAATCCAGTCTATAATGGCAGCCCAACGATGGGTAATTTAAAACATAAGGGACTTTGCTGGGCAATTTCGCCCCAAGTCAACAAGATATATATCAAAAAACGTTGGTCTTCCCAGCAAAGTGTAAATGAAATATCAAGAAAGAGCAACAAGAAAAACAAAAAAATGCAAAGCTGGACTTTCCAGGAATACACCGCCTTCAAGAATGCCATGCACGAAAGGTCCCACGAGATATAAAATAAGTAAAAGGATTTAACACTTAAGTAAAAACATGTCTAAAGTATTGGATCAGTTGAATGATTGACTGAAAAAGGATAGAATGAATGACAGGAATATAGACTATCAGGAACAACCAACGGGTAGACGTCGTGCCAGAATGTCCTTCGATCCGTTAAAATGAAAAACCCATAACCAGCAATATAACTCATTCAAGAAGGCATTACGCGGACATGTCCAGTGAGATATAAACATGAAGGAAAAACTAGATAATACTAGGTATAAACATGTCGAATTCATTTATAATCATTATTCAGATCCAAGCATAAGGCCTAATGGATTCTACTCTACAAAATAAAAGAGCATACTGTTGCCTTATCACCTGCTTTGAATGACGTCCGTGCGCTCCGTGTCGCTCCCGCTCACCGACTGTCGAGACTACACCCATACCTCCCAGCCAATGCTAGGGGTACTCTACTTCCCTCTTAGCCCCCTGAGCCACAAAGGGGCCACACACTATCCAGATGGTACGTMTAGCTCCCAGCTCACCTCGCAAGGCTGAGATACCACTCCTCTCTGAGCTGGGTATCCCAACTCCCACAAGTAAATTAATCAAGTCAATATTCTGGCARTGTAACGTTACACAAACATAATATTCCCTTCTTCCTTCTCCTCCCTCTCTTTTATAGATTTTTTGAACTTCCATTCTTTCCCTAAATCTCATTTAATTTAAGTTTTAATAAAAATTCCTAAAAATTCTCCTTCGTACAAGTGTCACCCATCCCCCACATTCCTCCAATAATTATTTTCTTTAATTTATTAATTGTTTTATTTCCCTCACCCACCTAGAGTTACTCCTAAAATTACTCCTAGGTGTCCCTAGATTCCCTTACAGGTTTTAAAGGCTTTCCCTATTATGAAGTTGCTAATTTAGTTCAATTTAGAAGGTTCTTAAATGCAGATTCTTTATTAAGTTGGTTTCTCGCTTTTTACCATGAGTTCCCCTCTTTCCCTCTTTGGGTTACCTCCTTTCCCTAATTTCTTAACTTTTTATAATTCCCTCTTTCCCCTTTTTATTTGAGCTAGAAATGACAGTTGTGCAATTTAACCTCTCTTTCCTTTTATTATAATCTAGTATCTTTTTAAACTATCAAAAGTTAAAATAATTAATTTTCTTCTTTACATTTTATATCCACCGATTTTATTTAATTTCTTACTCTCTTCATTTTACCCAAAAATTTATGAAGACCAAAATTATTACTCAAGTGGTTTTTATTTTAACTTTTTATTATTTTATTTTTATATAGATATTTTCTTAAGGGTAGACAAAATTTTACCCCTAGCGAAGTTTTAGACTTAGAACTTAGATTCTGAACTAGGCGACATTTAATTAGGGAAGTTGTTTTTAAAAATTCTCAATGTGTTATTAGTCTTAGGGCCATCTAGGGTCGTGCCTCTATGATCATCAATGCGACGTGCCCTTCAGGATGTACTAGGTGCTCCAAGGGTGCCACTCACCTCATTTGTTCCTTTGCGCGATGTGCCCTTCAGGACGCACTACGTGCTCCAAGGGTGCCACTCGCCTCATCTATTCCTTTGCGCAACATGGCCTTTAGGACGCACTATGTGCTCCAAGGGTGCCACTCGCCTCTTGACTGATTGGTAGACATCAATAACCCCTAGAGTCAACACTCTGCCAGGTGAACTTGTGGGAGACTAAGGGCTTCTAAGGAATAAGGCCCCCGCCTTATTGCACGCCCCTTAGAATCATCGTAAGCGACTATCGCAGTCTGCCCACAGGGCATCATGGGTCCTCTCAAACTAGGTAATCGTTAACCTACAGTTCGAGCCACAGCGGGAGTGCTAGTAGGATGTGGCAGGGCTGTTGTCCACATCTCTCCCTCAACCTCTCTAGTAGTCATGTGTGACCCCTTTAATCCATATGTGAGTCTGGTTGGCAAGTTATCGTCAGCCTGCATCATCAAAAAATCATGTCAGACATATCCACATCATATCATCTAATCAAATGTACCAACATCGTAGTAAAACAATCAAACCCCAATGGCACTCTCCCTGACTCGATCCGGAGTCCAAGGGGTTTCATTGATGCCTCTGCATCCTCAAGGTCCAAAACCCTACACACTCAATAAAACCGATTCAATAGCACCTGTGTATGTCAATGCAGTAAAAAAACATGTCATCTACCCATAACGCATCATAATCAAAGTCAAATGTTTTAATAGCATAATAATCCGAATCACTTGCGAGCAAGTTTCCTCAAAAAATAAGTTTTCTCAGTGCACCAGAGTGGGATGTTACATACACCCCCTCTTGGTGTAAACTTCATCCCGAAGTTTCACAGTATAAATTTCGAAAATAAAGTGTATATGTCTTACTAGCATATTGTATGCATCCTCCCAGGTTGCCGAGTGCGGACTATAATTGTCCCACTGGACCTTGACCTGATCTACCATTCGACGTCGTAACTGCCAAATGCGATGATCTAAGATGTGGACCAGCTTAGCCATGAGCGCTCCCTCGTCCGATACCTGCAAGGAACTCATGTCAATAACATGTGTAGGATTACTAATATAATGTCTCAAAATAGATACATGAAAAACATCGTGAATACGCCTCAAGGAATCAGGCAAGGCTAGTCGATAGGCCACGGGCAGTTTTCTCTCCACAATCTTGAAAGGTCCCACAAACCTAGGAGAGAGTTTAGCTCCCTTCCCAAACTTGATCGAACTCTTATGTGGTTTAACCCGCAAGAAGAATCGATCGCCGAACTCGTAACTATGGTCGACTCGGTGTGCATCGACATAACTCTTCTGTCGATCCTGCACTTCTTTAATCCTTTGTCTTATGGTTTGCATTTGTTCTTCCATTTCTTAGATCACTTCTGGTCCCACCAGGACCCTATCCTCAAGCCGATCCCAACTCAAGGGTATCTGACACGGTCGCTCATAAAGAAACTCGAAAGGCACCATCTTAATGGTGCTCTAGTAACTGTTGTTGTAAGCAAACTCCACTAGTGGCAAGAATTCTTCCCAACGCTTTTGTTGGTCCATCACGTACATGCGCAACATGTCCTCCAAGGTTTGGTTAGTTCATTCTGTTTGCCTGTCAGTCTCCGGGTGATATGCAGTGCTAAAGTTAAGTTCGGTTCCCAAGGCCTCTTGGAAACTCATCCAAAATCGTCCAGTAAACACCAATCCTCGATCGGATATAATCCTCTTAGGCATGCCATGCAGCCTCACAATCTCACTTATGAAAACTCTAGCTATGTCAGGTGTCTGATACATCGTACGCATAGGAATAAAGTGGGCACTCTTCATCAGAGTGTCTACTACTACGAAAATCGAGTCTTGCCTCCTTGCCATCAGTGGAAATCCAACAATAAAATCCATCGAACTAACTTCCCATTTTGATTCTAGAACGGCATGTGGTTGTAGTAATCCTGCTGGGTGTCTATGTTCATCCTTTACTTGCTCGCACTCCAGACATCTAGCCACATAGTTGACTATGTCGGCCTTCATTCCCCTCCAGAAGGATAAGAGTTTAAGGTCTGCCCTCATCTTCGTGACTCCCGGATGAGCCATGTAAACTGCTCTATGAGGCTCGCTCAGGATCAACATCCTCAATTCGTCGTTTAGCAGCACATAAATCCGACCTTTAAACCTCAATAAGCCATCATCATCAAATGAAAATCCCTCAAATCGTGGTACCATTATGGTGTTTTGTCTAATAAAACCCTCGACCTCCTTGTACCAGTCATCGTCACGCTGTAAGGTTAAAATATTTTCACGTAGATTCGTCTGAAGAGGTAACACTGAAAAGATGTCTGGTCTCCAACTCAAAGAATCCACCACCATGTTCACTGTTCCTTTTATGTAAGTAATCTCGAAATCATACTCACTAAGCAATTCCGACCAACGTCATTGTCGCGCGTTCAGGTCACTTTGTGTAAATATGTGTTGTAGTCCACAATGATCAGTCTTTAGTTCAAATTTTCGTCCAACAAGGTAGTGTCTCCAAACATTCAAGGCATATACGATGGCTAATAACTCCAAATCATGCATCGCGTAGTTCTCCTCATGCCTTCTCAGTTTCCTCGAAATGTAAGTGATCACTCATCCATCTTGCATCAAGACTCCGCCTAAGCCTTCCTTGGATGCATCTGTGCATACCAAGAAGTCTACGTCCATGTCTGGGACCTTTAGTATCGATGCTCTTGTCAACAATTCCTTGAGCCTCTGAAATTCTTCCGCACATTTCTCGGTCCAAACAAACTTCTTGTTTTTCTTCTGCAATTTCGTGATCGGATTTTCTACCTTTGAAAATCCCTTGACGAATCGTCGATAGTATCCTGCCAAACCCATGAAGCTACCCACTTCCATGACATTCGTAGGTGCATGCCATTCCATAATAGCCTCGACCTTGGCGGGGTCCACGGTGATACCTTCGCTGGAGATGGCATGCCCTAAGTAGTGAATCTTCGATTGGTAAAAAGAGAATTTGGACAACCTCCCATACAATTTGTGCTCTCGCAGACACTGTAGCACCAAGCGCAAGTGCTCGTCATGCTCCTTCGTCATCTGAGAGTAAATCAAGATATCGTCAATGAATACTTGGACGGACTTGTCCAAGTATTCGCGGAACACCCCATTCATCAAACTCATAAATACCCCTAGGACGTTTGTCAGTCCAAACAGTAAAACAATAAACTCGTAATGTCCAAACCTCATCTTAAAGGCGGTCTTATGGACATCATCCTCCTTGATCCATAACTGGTGATACCCTGATCGCAAATCAATCTTGGAGAACACCATCGCACCCTTCATTTGATCGAACAGGTCATCAATTCTCGGTAATGGATATTGATTCTTGATCGTAGCCTTATTCAGTTGACGGTAGTCAATGCAGAGCCTCCATGATATGTCCTTCTTTCATATGAAAATAATAGGTGCACCCCACGGTGACACACTAGGACGTATCAGTCCCAGGTCCAACAACTCTTCTAGTTGCATTTTCAACTCTTGCAACTCCGGGGTCGACATCCGATAAGGTGTTCTTACTATTGGTTCAGTCCCTGGTTTTAGGTCTATGGTAAACTCCAACTCCCTCTCTGGAAGCATCCCAGGTAACTCCTCCGAAAAAAGGTTCGCAAACTCTCTCACCACCAGAAGGGGTTCTAGTCCTTCCGCTACTCCCTTCTCGTTTAACACAAGGATCGCATAAATCTTGCACCCCTTTCGCATACCCTTCCATAGCTGTAAGGAAGATATGAACCTTAGGGAAACTCCCTGGTTTGGGCCTACAATCACACTTCTCTGTCCCTCGTCATCAACCAAGCTCAACCATTTTGTCTTACAGTTGAGTATCGCCTCATGCGATTCCAACCAATCCATACCAATCATGACATCTTAAGATCCTAAGATCATGACGTACAAGTTGGCCCTTGTGACAAACTCTCCCAGGTTAAGGGCATAGCTCGTAACCTTTCCTCCAACCTTCTGTTTGGCTCCTGAAGCCATCTCTATGAATCTAAACTCATCTTGTTCGACTGCCTTTACCTTAATCCTTTTTAGTGCTACACCAGAAATGAAACTCTCAGTAGCACTGGGATCTATCAAAATACTAAGGGTCTAGTCAGCGACAGTACCTGTAATCTCGAGCACAGTTGACTGGTGCTCTACCTAGCAGTTATTCACCATTGCATGAATCCGATGGGCCTTACCCATATCTCCCACGATAGTGGGTCCGACTGATTTGGTCACTCTGTTCCTCTCCACAGCGCAGTCGTGCTGGTAGTGTGGCTCCCCACATGTCCAACACCCCTTCTTCACCCTAGTAGTCCTGGTACCCGAAGTAGAAGATGATAGCCCACTGACCTGGAACCCTGGTCTGTTCTGCTAAATAGGCCTAAACTGTTGTTGCTGTAGGTGACGCTGCTGCTGATGCTGTGGTCCCCAATAAGGTGTCCGCTGCTAAGGCGTCGGTCGTCGGGGCATAGTGAAAGTGGATCCCCTCTAGAAGCCATGATATCCTGACATATGTCTCTCTAGTGTCTAGTGTTACGGTGTTCCATATGAACCCTTCCCTGCTGGTCTCACTGGAGTCCTGGTCTGACCCCCAATGGTAAGCTCCTCCTCTACTATGAGGGCCTTCTGAATGACATCGTGTAAGGTTTTAGGCATCAAAATCCTAACCTTTGCACGCAGGCTACCGTTAAGGCCAAACATGAACTTGTTGACCTTAAGTTTCTTCGTGTTAAGGTGTGGAGCATACCAGAGCAACTCCATAAAATGGGCCTCGTACTCGGGCACCGTACGACCTCCCTGTCATAAGGTGTTGAACTCATTGAGATGACGCTCAATGAATTCCTAAGAAAGGTACCTCTCTCGGAACCATTCCTCAAACAGTTCCCATGACACGTCTTCAACGACCATGTTCAGCTGCGGTAGGAGCGTCTTCCACCATAGAAGAGTGCTCCCCTTCAGTTGAAAGACCGCCATGTGGACCTTCATGTTGGAGGTGTAATCGTGAAGTACGAAGCACATCGCCATATTCTCCAACCATGCCTCGATGGCTGCGCCATCCGGGGCACCAATGAACTCGAGAAATTTGACCTTCTCGAGTTCACGGTGAATTCTACCTGTACCGACCAGAGCGTGTGGTGGAACCTTAGCGGGTGTCAGTGCCCTGGCCTCATCTCTGTCCAAACGGCTGATCGGTGCCTCGAACATGCACTGAAAAGATCTCATCATCCTGACTACATCACCAACAACTATATGGTCCTGTCCAAGAACCTGCTCATCTCCCTGGGGGTTAGACCCCTCAAGTGTGGATGCTACTAGAGGCATCGCGCCTACTCCCCTAGCACCCTGTCGTCTGCCTCCGCGGTGTCCTCTAACCATGATTACCTGCACGCACACAATCAACTCGATTAGCAACAGTATAATCAAATCATTTCAATGAAAGCAATAGCGATCCTAAGT
>ML785941.1:59659-72981 GCA_009831015.1 Picea engelmannii
CTTCTTCCCTTAAGCTAGCGTTGAAGTTTATAGGTTGAAAGAGGGTGACATCCTAGGCCTAGGTTATCTACACCTAGGGCCATCATCTTCTAGGGTTTGAAAGCCTTGTCTTTACAACACTTTCTCTCACCTCATCCCTTAGACTTATCATTTATGTTAGCCGTTTTTCCAAGTTGACATAAAGAAGGAGGAAAGAGCACGAGGCCTTGCTTAAGCAACACCAGAGTGAGCCTCTTTCCCCTAGGGTTTTGATTCTAGGGCCCTGCCTTTGCAGCACTTTAGAACCCTTCCCTCTAGTCTTTAAGTCTTCATCCTTTAAAGACCTTGTGCCCTTATCTTGTTTGACTCCATATACCCGAAGGCACTAATCTCTAGCCTCCAACGTTGAAGTCTTAGTGTACAAAACCACTCTCAAAACTATAAATTTCAAAACCCTAACTAACAAACTAACTTAATTAGGGCTGACGTCACAGTTGGTTATCTCATCTTGACGCAGAAAAAGTCGAATATAAGCAATTGAATGATGATTTGAAGCATTGATTGAGAAAATTGTTGATTGGATACATTGTTAGCTTGATCATCTTGATAGATATTGATGAATTGATGCTCTTTCATAGAGAATTGACAAAACGTTGACTTCATTTGTATCTATTGATTTACATTTCTTATTAAATGATATCAGATAGTTATTGAAGTACTAACCCTTTGAGTTATAGCCTGCATATATATATTGTATTGTTGTTGTCTTGTTCCGGGCATGTGTTTTCAATTGGGCATACACTTCATTATTGGTTGTTTAGCCGGACTATTTGACCTAGGTGGTAACCTGTGAGGAGAAAACTTTAACCTTGCTTTATACCTTAGCCTCTTCAAAACCCTAGGTTGCTAGGGATGTCTCCCCTGGGCTAACCTCCTTAAACAGAAAGAACCTCCCCATTGAGGTGACATTGGGTGGGAAAGGTTCTTGTTATGCCAGTTTGATCTCTATCCTTTAGCCTTCGACCTTAACTACAAATTGTGCAATAACAGGTCCCGCATTTCAGGATTTCGGGGTTCGGAACTTCGCGAGTTCCAATGTCCAAAGATCAACATGAACAAACTTCCGAAATGTGAAAGAAAAGAAAGGTGAGACCCATATTTCGGGATTTCGAGGTTCAAAACTTCGCGAGTTCCAATGTCCAAATATCAACATAAACAAACTTTCGAAAAAGCGAAAAAGTAAAAGTGGGCCCCACATTTTGGGATTTCGAGGTTCGGAACTTCACGAGTTTCGGTGTCCAAACATCAACATGAACAAACTTCCGAAATGCGAAAGAAAATAAAGGTGAGACCCGTATTTCGGGATTTCATGGTTCAGAACTTCACGAGTTCCATAGCCAAACATCCAACGTACATCAATTCCTGAATCGCGAAAAAGAAAGGAACTAACATTTCGGGATTTCAGGATTCTAGGTTTTGGGGTTTCAACTGCTAAACAACAACACACAACAATTCCTGAATTCCGAAATGTGAAAGGGTGTGGGACCAACACTTTGGGATTTCAGGATTCGGGGTTTGGAAAAGCAAGGGAACTTCGTATAAATGTAACCAGCAAGCCTCGAATGCCGAAATTCACATTATTTTCATAATTCTAAGATGTTTGCCTTGTACTGGTATTCTTGCTTTCATTCTGTGAAAGAGTAGGTGTAGAAGGATTCAATATTAGTTTACTTATCAGAATTCCAAAAAAAATCTAACTTCTGAGTTTTATACGCATATAACCTATAAAAGGGGTACAATAGGGTAACAGGTTCTATAAAAGGTAACTCCTATTATGTTCACTTAAAGCCTCTTTACACAATGCATTAACGTCAACAGTACTAGATTTGTGCATCTATGTAAATACATGAATAAGAATATCATTCCATCAGAGTTTGGAAATTATAATTGATGATCTGAGGGATCTGAGTATGGTTTCCGGGGGTTCCCAGAGTTCTTTAACTTTTTGAATTTTGTACATCTAGTATTTTAACTTCAGATTAAACCTAACCCGTAGATGGAACGACTTTCTTAAACTCAACTCCTATAAAAATAAATTTTCCTAGCACTTCCAGATTTCGAGAGGGACCACTCCAGAATTTAGATTGTGATTGTACATTTAATACCCTGATAAATGTCATCCATTGAAAGAATTATTTCAAATTTAGAAACAATTAGATCCATAATATCAGTTACACACAAAACATCCAAGAACAAAAAGGTTTACATTAACGCAATTAGATATAATCACTCAACAGATACCTGCCATCAATCAAAACATATCCATTCGAAATAGAGAGGGGTAGATCAACATATCTGAATCCAATCCATAGGAAGACAAAGGGAACAACCACGTTCCTCCCAACCATAGAACAAGGCAGCCAAATTCACCTGCTCGATTCACCCCCTAGCCTGACCATCAATCCATGAGGGCGAACTTGGAAACTCCTCCTCAACAATGTCCTTCAATTCCAACAGTTATCCTCTTGCCTCGCACTTACTCAACAATGCTCATAACAACAAGGAAAATCTGTTTCAGCAGGATCCTCTTGCCTCACACTCCATCCATAGTGTTCATAACAGCAAGAGAGCTTAAAAATCTTTTCCCCAGCATACTTGGCAGCATCCTGCCTCCTCACATATGCTATTTATCAATTTTGCCCAGGTCTTTTTCCCTCCTTTGGGGATTTTCACAGATTTCTTAATCCCTGATTCTCAGGGGCTTCCAGTGGCCAAATATTTGATTTTCCACTTGTAATAATCAGCCCAGAGGCAGTTCCAACTTGTTCCCCACTCATGGAGTCATCGTCAACTGATTTTAATATGGTTGTTCCATTTGTCCTCCTGCAATTTAATATAACTGTTCTGTTGTTATACAAGTGGCATAGTCAAATAGTTAGTTGAATAAAAACAAATCTCTGCCCAACAGTCACAATAATTAAATACAATTATTAAATTTGAAATTCAGAATTGCCATAAATGGCAAAAAATTTCCAGATTCAAATTTGCCAAAAATGGAAATAAATTTCCAACACACAAAAATTAGAAATTATTTTATTTTTGGGGGATGTCACATCCTTTCCCCCTTCAGTAAAACACTGTCCTCACTATTTGTTCCTTTCCTGGAACAACATTGGATGAGATTTCCACAAATCTCCCTCCAATTCCCAAGTGGCCTCCTCAGGACTAAAGTGCTTCCATTGCACCTTTACCTGAGCGACGACTCTGTTCCGAAGTGCTATTTCTCTTTGGTCCAGAATGCGTAGGGGTTCCACCTAGAACTCGCCTTCGGGTTCCACCTTCACCAAGTTCCAATCAATCATATGAGTAGGGTCATGAATATACTTTTTCAACAAAGATACATGAAATACATTATGAATTCTTAGATTAGCTGGAAGTGCAAGTTGATATGCTACGGGTCCAATTCGAGCTAGTATCTTGAAGGGTCTACAAAACCTGGGTGCCATCTTGGCATAGTTCCCTAACTTCATCGAGCTTTTTCAGGCTTTGATCTTTAGGTAAACATGATCTCCCACTTGAAATTACACGTGTCTTCTTTTCTGATCCGCATAGCTCTTATGTCTGTCCTGTGCTTCTTTCAAGTTTTGTTGTACCTTCCTTACCATGTTATCCATTTCTTGGAGCATCTCTGGTCCAACCATGAGTTTGTCAGCCAGGTTATCCCAACTAATTGGAGTTGTACACTTTCTGTCGTACAGTATTTCGAAAGGGCTCAACTTAGCCGAAGTTTGGTACCCATTGTTATATGCAAATTCTACCAAGTGTAGGTAGTCTTCCCACTTGTTCGGCTTTGTTCTTACATACATGCAGAGCATATCCTCTATGATTTAGTTTGTCCTTTCGGTCTTTCCATCCGTTTGTGGATGATAACTCATACTGAAATTGAAATTAGTATGTAGCCCTGCAAACAATTCCTTCCAAAAAGAGGATGTGAATTTTACGTCTCTATCTGAAATCACCATTTTAGGAATACCATGCAGTCTAAAAATTTCTTTCATGAATATTTCAGCAATGTTAATAGCTTTAAAAGTAGACTTTATAGGAATAAAGTGTGCGGACTTACTGTGTTTATCGATTACAACCATGATAGAATCATTATGTTTCTGAGTTTTAGGCAAACCTGTTATAAAGTCTAACGATATGGTCTCCCATTTCCATTCTAGTACTGGTAATGGTTGTAATAGGCCGGCTAGATGTTGGCATTCGACCTTAACCTACTGACAATCTTGGCACCTAGACAAGTACTAGATTGCTTCGCCCTTCATGTTAGGCTAGTAAAATAGTTTTTTGAGGGCTGTTATTGTTTTTTGGTAGCCTGGATGGCCAGAATATGATTTCTTATGCACTTCGCCTAAAATAGTTAATTTCAGCTCTGCTAAATCTGGTATGTAAAGTCTGTTTTTATATCTTAATAGTCCCTTCTTGTCGATACTTATATCTGGTTTATCTGGGTTTGCGATACTATTTTGAACTTCTGCCATCATCTTAGTGTAATTTCCGTCGTTAACACCTTTTGTTCTTATTCTTCGTTCCATATCACTTTCTACCCTGTTGATATTTATCTCAAATAACCCATGTACTCTTCTACTTAAAGCATCTGCTACTTTATTTTCCTTACCCTTGATATGTCTGACCTCGAAGTCGAATTCACTCAAGAAGGCTAGCCACCTTGCTTGTCTTGCATTAAGGTATGGTTGGTTAAACAAATATTTCACTCCGCTATTATCCATCAATAGTAAGAATTTTTTGCCCATTATATAGTGTCGCCACATTTTTAAGGCATGTATTACTGCTGCCAATTCTAAGTCATGAGTGACATAATTTCACTCATGTTCCTTTAATTTTTAGGACTCATAACAAATCACGTGCCCTTCCTCAGTTAGAACACCACCTAGTCCCTCTTTACTTGCATCAACGCATACTGTGAAGTCTTTATCTGGGTCTACTACCTTCAAGATGGGCGCCGATTTCAATAATTCTTTTAGCTTGTTAAAAATGTCTTGACACTTTTGCGACCAGTTAAACTTGGTCCCTTTCTTTTGTAATGACGTGATAGGGTAGGCTATCTTGGAGAACCCTTCTATAAATCTGTGATAATATCTGGTGATTCCCATGAATGACCAGATATCTACCACATCCTTAGGCACTGACCATTCCATAATGGCTTTTATCTTTTTCGGGTCTATGACAATACCTTCCGAGGAAATGACATGTCCTAAATATTGTATTTCTTTTTGATAAAAATCACATTTTTCAAATTTTGCATATAGTTTGTGTTTCCTTAGTGTTTGCAGAACTATTCATAAGTGTTCATCATGTTCCTCCTCCATTTTAGAATAGACCAGAATATCGTCGATAAATACTACTACAAACTTGTCTAAGTACTGGCTTAAAATGTTGCTCATCAAGCACATAAATGTGGTTGGTGCATTAGTGAGTCTAAAAGGTATGACTAAAAACTCGTAGTGTCTGTATCTTGTACGAAAAGATGTTTTGTTTATGTCCTGGTCCTTTATCCTAACTTGATGATAACCGAATCGTCAATCCAATTTTGAGAAGATCTTGGCCCCACCTACTTGATCAAACAGATTATTTATTCGTGGTAAGGGGTATTTGTTCTTAATGGTCACTTTTTTCAGTTGTCTATAATCGATACATAGTCTTAGAGTACCGTCTTTCTTTTTCACAAAGAGGACTGGTGCACCCCATTGCGAGACACTTGGTCTGATATATTCCTTGTCCAACAATTCCTGTAATTGTATTTTTAATTCTGTCAGTTCTAGTAGACTCATTCGTTAGGCTGATTTTGAGATAGGGGTTGATCCAGATAGTAAGTCTATAGAGAAATCTATCTCTCTCCTAGGAGGTAATTCTGGTATCTCATTAACAAACATGTCTCTGAATTCCTGTAGGACAACAAAGTCTTCTAACTTGGGATTATCTTTTGTTTCTAATAGATTCGTCACTTGGATGGCGTAAACTTGACATCCCTTTCTAATACATTTCTTGAATTGCATCGTTGAAACTTGTCTGACTGACACAGGTTTTGGTATACCTTGGGCTGTTCTAACAATGCCAAAATTATCTTTATAGCTAAGTATCTATGTATAACAGTTTAGTACTGCATTATGTTGTACCAACCAATCCATCCCGATAATCATATCATAAGATCCTAGTGGTAGGATGTTCAAATTGGTCCTTATCTTTTGACCATCTAAGCTAAACTCAAGATCAAAAATAAAGTTAACTACTTTTCTTTTAGTACCTGTTGCTAGTTGTACAAGCCAAGATTTTTCGTGCTTTTGTTTCTTAAGTTTATTGAGCTCTACTACATCGGGAGTAATATAACTTAATGTAGCTCCAAGGTCAATTAAAACATAAATTTGAGTGTCATGGATTTTACCTTCGATTTCTACCACCGAGGACTGGTGGTCAGCTTGTCAACCATCTATGGCTGTATTTATCCGATGCAAAATTCTGCCCATGTCTCCCACTGTCGAGGCTTCCTGTAAATTGTGAACAACAATTTTGTTTTTTGTAATTAAACATGGACATATCCTCCTTAGATGAGTCTCTCCACACCCCAAACACTTTAATGGCTCGAAGAAGTTGTCCCCAAACTTTTTTGTTCCCAGGTTTACCAGTTTACCGCTACCTTGCGTGTTCGGATGATTGGATTGAAAATCTTTCCTTGGAAAAAATTTTGCTGCATTCAGATAAGGAGATGGCTGGTATCCCTTCTTTCGCTAGTGCATTCCATCTTGCTTCTTATCCTTCCAGGTCTTGGGAAACTCTACCCGCTGTTTATACTGGTCATAGCACATTTGTTCCTTCCTGAATGCCTCACTCAAGGATTTGGGGTTGTCAAACTCAATTCTGTCCATGTAGGACTGTGGTAAACAACTTAAGAATTGATGGATTTTTACCTCATCCTCCCGGATGTATGGTACGAACCTTAGTAGTTCTAGAAATTTATTTATAAGGTCCTCCATCGTCATTTGTTCGAGTCGTAACTCATAAAATTCTTTCATCTTCCTTTCATAATAGCTTTCAGAAAGGTATTGTTTCTTAAAATACTTCTTAAAGTCAGACCATTCCAACTATTTCTCCTTTAGGCCCTTGGCCAATTTCACGTCCTACCACCAAATGTTGGCCTTCCCCTTCAGATTGTAGATGGCCATTCTGACTTTCATGTTACTGGAATAGTTGTAGAGTTGGAAGTATTTTTTGATGTCCAACAACCATGCCTCGACTTCTTCTCCTGTCCTGGATTCTCCATCAAAAGTAGCTGGTTTAATCTTTTTAAATTCTCCTTCAAGGTGGTTGGTTTGTTTTCTTTTTTTGTCTGGTCATGTTTTGTCTTTAGCTGAAGGTGTCCCTTCAGACGAACTGTCTCCTTTTTCTGTCTTCGCACCAGAATTCTTAGAGGCCCTTTTGTTGACCTCTTCCTCATGGTTATCATCTTTTGGGCTTTTCTTTGTTACTATACTACGCAGCAGGACTTCATTTATCTCTTGTTGTTCCTGCTGTGCCTTCTTCAATTTTTCATTGTTGGCCTTGAAAACCTGTAGTTCAACAACAAGGTTCCTCATTGTTTCCAACACCTCCGTGGGTGAGCTTCCATCACTATTATGTCTTGGATATCCAGGAGGTCCTTGTTGCAAATTCTCTTCCACCCTGATTTCTGCACCTTCTTGAGCTGCCATTATTCAACACAAAACAGAAAAGCTTTATGTTTGTAATCCACAAGATTTATTAGTTTCTCATAAATCAGAATATATACTAAGTAATTAATGTGGCCCTGTTCAGGCCCAGTGTTGTAACTTTTGCTCTGATACCATATGTAATGTACCTCAAATTTACCATAAAAATAATAATTCAATGACATAATTCAACTTCGTTTAAGCTTAGAATTTAAGATAAGGTAAGATTCAATTCGATCCATAAATACATCATTACACCAGTCTAGTTTACTTCGAACATAAAGTTGTCAAAGTAATAAGTTTTGCACATTTAATTATGCGTGTGATTGCAAGTCTAGATCTTCATGACTGCTAGAACAGTAGGTAACTTGACTGTCTGCTATGTGCACGTGTAAAGGCGGTATTATCATTTTTACTATAGGAAATTCGCTTTAACTCTATATTAACATCTGTACTTATTTCCACCTACAAGTAAGTATACACCCATATCTTTCTCCGTATAATAATTTAGGTACTTGTCATGCCCCGTACACAGTGACCTGTAATATGAACTATTATTATTATACTTCTATCCCAGATGAAGATCCTCCAACGTTCTCTACCAGTCCATACATCACAGTATTTGAGTTATTCTTATAACAATAATTCCTACTATGTTCCTACATCTTTGTGAAGAAACATAGGTCAATCGGGTTCGGTGATCACAAGTGCCGAACAAAACGAAGGACCCTGCTATTTGCCAAAATATGAAATACGGACAGACTGTGGGCCAACACTTTGGGGTTTTGGGGTTCGGGGTTTCACGAGTACAAAATCCAAACATCAACACACACAACAACTCCCAAAATTGCGAAAGGGAAAGGTAGGACCCGCATTTCGGGGTTTCGGGGTTCAAAACTTCATGAGTTCCGGTATCCAAACATCAACATAAACAAACTTATGAAAATGCAAAAAAGGAAAGGTGGGTCCCACATTTCCGGATTTCGGCGTTCAGAACTTCGTGAGTTCCAGTGTCCAAACATCAACATAAACAAACTTTTGAAAATGCAAAAAAGGAAAGGTGGGTCCCGCATTTCGGGATTTCGGGGTTCGGAACTTTGCGAGTTTCAGTGTCCAAACATCAACATGAAAAAAATTCCGAAATGCGAAAGAAAAGAAAGGTGAGACCCATATTTCGAGATTTTGGGGTTCGGAACTTCGCGAGTTCCAGTGTCCAAATATCAACATAAACAAACTTTCGAGAAAGCGAAAAAGGAAAAGTGGGTCCCGCATTTCAGGATTTTGGGGTTCAGAACTTAGCAAGTTCTGGTGTCCAAACATCAACATGAAAAAACTTCCGAAATGAGAAAGAAAAGAAAGGTGAGACCCGTATTTCAGGATTTCGGGGTTCGGAACTTCACGAGTTCCATAGCCAAACATCCAACGTACAACAATTCCCGAATTGCGAAAAAGAAAGGAACTAACATTTCGGGATTTCAGGATTCGAGGTTTTGGGGTTTCAACTGCCAAACAACAACACACAACAACTCCTGAATTATGAAAGGTGAAAAGGTGTGGGACCAACACTTCGAGATTTTGGGATTCGGGGTTTGGAAAAGCAAGGGAACTTCGTATAAATGTAACCAGCAAGCCTCGAATGCTGAAATTCACATTATTTTCATAATTCTAAGATTTTTGCCTTGTACTGGTATTCTTACTTTCATTTTGTGAAACAATAGGTGTAGAAGGATTCAATATCCGTTTACTTATCAGAATTCCAAAAAAAAATCTAACTTTTGAGTTTTATATGCATATAATCTATAAAAGGGGTACAATAGGGTAACAAGTTCTGTAAAAGGTAACTCCTATTATGTTCACTTAGAGCCTCTTTAAACAATGCATTAACGTCAATAGTACTAGATTTGTGCATCTATGTAAATACATGAATAAGAATATCATTCCATCATAATTTGGAAATTATAATTGATGATCCGAGGGATTTGAGTATGGTATCCGGGTGTTCCCAGAATTCTTTAACTTTCTGAATTTTGTACATCTAGTATTTTGACTTCAAATTAAACCTAACCCGTAGATGGACCGACTTTCTTAAACTCAACTCCTATAAAAATAAATTTGCCTAGCACTTCTAGATTTTGGGAGGGACCACTCCAGAATTTAGACTGTGATTGTACATTTAATACCACGATAAATGTCATCCATTGAAAGAATTATTTCAAATTTAGAAACAATTAGATGCATAATATCAGTTACACACAAAACATCCAAGAACAAAAAGGTTTACATTAACACAATTAGATATAATCACTCAACAAATACCTTCCATTAATCAAAACATAGCCATTCGAAATAGAGAGGGGTAGATCAACATATTTGAATCCAATCCACGGGAAGAAAAAGGGAATAGTCATGTTCTTCCCAACCATAGAACAGGGCAGCCAAATTCACCTTCCCGATTCACCCCCTAGCCTGACCTTGAATCCATGAGGGAGAACTTGGAAACTCCTCCTCAGCAATGTCCTTCAATTCCAACAGCTATCCTCTTGCCTCACACTTACTCAACAGTGCTCATAACAGCAAGGGAAATCTGTTTCAGCAGGCTCCTCTTGCCTCACACTCCATCCTTAGTGTTCATAACATCAAGAGAGCTCAAAAAGATTTTCCTCAGCATACTTGGCAACGTCCTGCCTCCTCACATATGTTATTTATCAATTTTGCCTAGGTCTTTTCCCTTCCTTTGGGGATTTTCGCAGCGTTCTTAATACCTGATTCTTAGGGGCTTCCAATGGCCAAATCTCTGATTTTCCACTTGTAATAATCAGCCCAGAGGTAGTTCCAACTTGTTCCCCACTCATGGAGTCATGGTCAACTGATTTTAACATGGTTGTTCCATTTGTCCTCCTGCAATTTAATATAACTATTTTGTTGTTATACAAGTGTTATAGTCAAATAGTTAGTTGAGTCCAAATAGATCTCTGCCCAACAGTCACAATAATTAAATACAATTATTAAATTCAAAATTTCCATAAATGGCAAAAAAATTCCATATTCGAATTTGCCAAAAATGGAAATAAATTTCCAACACACAAAAATTAAAAATTATTTTATTTTTGGGGGATGTCACAGATGGGTTACTAACCACCATGTTATATTGTTATCATACTCCTTATAAATAATATAACTACAATTTTCATAAATAGGTCTACTAATGCGATGCAAATATSATGTCATCATCATGTGATGCAAATATCCTATCGTCGCAATGTGATGAGCTTAGCCCCTTCATCCCAAGCTCACGAAAATAACCATATTGTCGCAATGTGAAAAACATAGCCTCATCATCAGAATGTCAGGAACATAGCCTCATCATCATGATGTGATGCAAATATCATGTCGTCGTAATGTGACAAACAATTCCAAATGTCGCTACTTGAATGTCATCCTTAGTCTTGGTCAACCATGGTCATATCCAACCATGGTCACTTATGAAAACAACTGTCAAACATGGTTATCCATTGTTAGCCATGGTAAACCATAGTCAATCATGGTCATGGTCAACCAATTTCAACCATGTAGTGAAGGCCATCCATAGTGAAGGTCAACCATAGTGAAGGTCTATGGAAGTTAACCATGGTCATGATCAACCATAATTAACCATGATAATGATAATCCAAGGTCAACCATAATTAACCATGTCCATGGTCAACTAATAATGTATTAATAGATTAATCAATTAATAGATTACATTATGAATGTATTAATACTTTAATATGTTATATTATACAATAATGTATTAATACTTTAATTTATATATTACATGTAATAATGTATTATTAATGTTTTAATAATTTAATAATGTATTACTAAATACATTGTGGTCGATGTATTACTACTTTATTAATGTTTTTACTTAAATGTCTTTCATTGCAATGTGATGAACATAGCCCTGTCGTTGAAATAAATTTCCTATCATCGCAATGTGATGAACATATGACATTTATGTTCATCACATAAGACATTTATGTCCATCACATAGCCACTTTTTACTTAAATGTTTTTCGTCACAATGTGATGAACATATCCCCGTCATCGCAATATCCTCGTCATTGTCAATATGTGACAAAAAGTATCCCTTCATCGTCAATATGTGAAAAACAATATCTCGTCGTCACAATGTGATCAACATAGCCCCGTCATCATCAATATGTGACAAACAATATTATGTTATTGCAATGTGATGAACTTATCCCCTTCATCTCAACTTGGCAAAAATAACCATATTGTCGCAATGTGACAAACACAGCCTCATCATCAAAATGTCAAGAACATAGCCTCATTGCCGCAATGTGACGCAAATATCACGTCGTCGTAATGTGACAAACAATTCCAAATGTCACTACTTGAATGTCATCCTTATTCTTGGTCAACCATGGTCATGGTCACTTATGGAAAACAATTGTGAAACATGGTTATCCATTGTTAACCATGGTAAACCACACAAAATCATGGTCATGGTCAACCAAGTTCAACCATGTAGTGAAGGTCATCCATAGTGAAGGTCAACCATAGTGAAGGTCTATGGAAGTTAACCATGGTCATGATAAACCATAATTAACCATGATCATGGTAATACAAGGTCAACCACAATTAACCATGGCCATGGTCAACCATAATTATCCATGGGCATGGTCAAGCAAGGTCATAGTCAACTATAATTAACCATGTCAAACATAGTCTTCCTTTCCTTCCCAAAGAATAGAAAGGTCTAGCAAATTTAACCATGGTCATGGTCATTGTCATGGTCAACCATAAGAAACCATTGTCATGATCAACCATAATCAATCATGGTCATTTTCAATTAATGTATTAATACTTTAATAATGTATTACTTCATTAGTGTATTATTACTTTAACAATGTATTAATAGATTAATTAATTAATAGATTACATTATTAATGTATTAATACTTTAATATGTTACATTATACATTAATGTATTAATACTTTAATTTATATATTACATATAATAGTATATTAATAATGTTTTAATACTTTAATAATGTATTACTAAATACATTGTGGTCAATGTATTACTACTTTATTAATGCATTGATACTTTAGTGATGTAATTATTTATGCATTTAATGTGTTAATATACTTAATTATGTATTTAGTATATTATTAGTATATTACATTATTATTGTTTTAATACTTTAGCCTTGTATTAATTAATAATGCATTAATGACTTTAATTTTTACATTACATAAATGTAATAATCAAGTATAAATGTGATGATGATGATGATGATTAACGTTGACTAAGACCTATTTGGTCTATCGGACCTTAAGAGGGTAAGCGATTACTTGTGATTCTTTAGAATTTTGTTTCTGTGCTCGAAAAACATTAAGAGAAGCTTTCCAATATCACCATACTTTTGTTTAGTTAAGAGGTTAGGAAGGTTGGTAGTGTGATCAATATTTTGAAAATGAGATCTAATATGGGTATAGGCTGGACAATCTAAGAGAAAGTGTTTTTCATATTCAACCTTCTTAGTGTCACAAAGGTGACACACTCTTTCATCCC
>ML785941.1:100878-105878 GCA_009831015.1 Picea engelmannii
GCCTGGCGCTATGTAAACATTTAAGAAAGTATGTGTGTGGCAGGCCTCTTTAAGTACGTTAAGTACTTGATAATAATAAAAAATAGACAAACTTTGAATAAGCTAGCATATCAAACATTAGGATAAATTTAGCTAGCAAAAAATGCTAAGACAAACATTCGAACTAATGTTGGCATTAATCCACCTTCAAGCAATGCATAAAAAAATATATGATTCAAAAAGACCATATGCGATCAAAAAATTTGGATATGCTCAAATATAAAACATTGGGAATAGCGAAGCCGACAATAAGACCTTGTTATCCAATCAGATCATGAGATATATGGTACTTTTTATTATATAAAAATCAATGTTTTTTGTTTCCTAGTTCCAACATTAGATATTATGCAAATATTTGTGGTCAAAGAACAAATTAATACAAGGTTAACTAATTATCGATCACTACAATCCCTCTATGTCTATGGCATGGACATGAAATGTCCTTGTCATCTACTCAAAGATATATATATGTGTGTGGACACTTCCAATATGGAGAAAATAAATCACCACCTATTGTGATAATGCATTCTAATTAATGAAATGAAATGCCATGATTTTGAAAACCAAACAGACTGATACAGACCTTACACCTGGATTTTTAATTTTTTTTCAATATTGCTCATCTGAGGAAGCATGGAAGCGTAAGCCTTGGAGTTTAATCTGGAACATGTACACGGGTCATGAACTCACTGAATTATTTGAGCTAGCTTAACCAAATTCATCGTTCCCCACCGGGACGCCACTAATACCAAGCCCGATTGGCTAACTTTTAATATTATAATTAAATTTGAACCGCAGAAACGCACAACATTTATCGAACGAGTGCACTGTAGTTGTTCTCCATCCCAATCAATATCTAAAATTATAATCTTCTCCAGCAAAGACAGATATTAACGACCTCAAGGTCAGTTTATAATGTAGTGATGCATGGAATAAATTCGTATAAAAGGTTTTATTATACGGTAGGAGTAATCAATAGTGTTTTTTTCCAGCACCGACACCTAATCAATGACAATATTGTAAATTTTCAAATGAAAGCTCTCTCTAATGGTGTGGTTGCAGGTCGAGAATACAATTTTGGTTGGATTTCATGATGAGATGTTATTTTATCTTGATGCTAGAAGAAAATATTCTCAGCCAACATTAATGTTTTGGATGAGACTGTTGTTTAAAATTTATAAATTCAAAATAATTATACTGGCCAATTAAATAAAAATAATTTTGCAGGTCTCCACCGACCGCTGCCCTCTGTTATTGTTTTCTTAGGTCTTGGTGGTTTGCTTATGGTTTTTCAAGATGCTTTAAGGGCATGTTTTTATGTATGTCTAAGTACCATTGGCTTTTAGAGTTTAAAACCACACTCATTTTTATCCTTAGAAAAAAAATTGTAAATCTAAGAAAATCGTGTTTTTCTTCCCTTACACATATGAGGAGGGACACGCTAAGTGTTGAAACTCTCCCCCACCCAAACATAAGTGTAGGACACTCAGCTTCCTTTTGGCACACAAACGGAATGTAACTTTTTGGTGAATAGTGATAATGGAAGCCAAAGAATGGGATGACAACATTAACTAAGCACGAGAGTAAGATAGTAATTTTAATTTGGCAAATTAATGTGACTAAGAGTATGAACCTTTTTTTTCAACAAAAAAATTTATCATTTATATTAGAAAATATAATTGTGTACACTTTTTCATCCACTACAAAGTTTTGCATTCTATGCATGCCTCCTCCTTACTAACATAGACAAAAAAAAATTGCACCTTCAAGAGCTTCAAAAAAATCTATGATATAAGCTTAATAAAATGAAAACATTATAGTCCTCATAATAACATATACCACATAGAGTCTCATAGATATATAGACTCATCTAATATCCTTCATAAAAATACTATAACATCAAGGAAAAAGCAAAGACAGCAAAAAACATGACTACAGTCAAATATAAAGCCAGAATCCTAGTATGACCATAAAAGGACCTAGCTGGTAAAAAAGTTTGAAAATGAGAGGAGGGCCCTCATTCCCATCTATGCACAAGTTGTAGTCAATCTTCCTTCGGTCTTCTTCAATGCCTTTTTTGAGAGAAGGTTTGCTTCCTTATTTAGCTCCCTATAGATATGTGTGTAATGGATCTCCCTAAAATATTTTTTGAGTTTGTTGATTCTATCCGTCCATCCCAACAAAGAAGCAATCTGCACCTTTCCTCTATCCTTCAGCCAATCAATAATAACCTTTGAATCTCCAATTACCTGGATGGCTTGGATATTCAACCGCACAACCAAGATATGAGTCGCCCAGCTCTAAGCAATTCTTCCGTGGCATTTGTCCCAATGCCACAATTGAAAGTCCACTTATAAACTGAGTTTATACTGATCTTTATCAAACCCCCAGCCCCACACCTATGTCCATTTAACTTCCCTTCTCCATCAAATCAATTCACTATAGGGATAGTAAAACTTGGATTCTGAACTATACGGTGGATTACATCCTTCAAATATTCTTTTTTTCCTTTACACCCAAACAAACCAGCAAAGTATAGAAGGGAGAGTAATGTACAAATCCTCCTTTCTATACCAGTTATCAAAACAACTATCTAGAGTGCTTCCTTCCCAAATAATCAGAAGGTTTAGCTCTTTTTTAATCCTAATCCAAACAACCTTACAGAAACTAAAAGTAACAAATAGATGATACACATATTTTGCCTCTTTTGAACACAGATGGAAAATGTTTGGGCCTACCCACCCTTTTCTTTGCAAGGTGTCCCAGGTTAATATTTTATTTTCAACGGCTAACCATGTGAAAAATTTAATTTTTTGCACCAAATCCCACTTCCACAACTGTCTTCTTCATCCCCCAATAACAACCAACCACTTCTTTTTTGCAAGAGCGCAATAAATATTTGTCTAAATGAGTGTATCATATTCATTCTGTATATGTACCCCCACACCAACAAGATCCCTGCAATAACCATCTCATTCCACTGCCTCATTACCACTAAGTCCAATATACTCAGTGGTTTTCCAATGATCAGAAAGATATCCCGCTCTGCCTTCACCTACAACCTCGTAGAGATAAAACAAATTGTTTCTATTTGGTTTAGTTATAATAAGGCGAGATAAGAAGGAAGACGTCCTCATACCCAAAATATAGTCCAATCTGAGTAACACCGAGTGACCCGACCCTAGCCTCCAGCTAAGCCAGTGGGTAATCAAATGCAAGGACTTCAAAAGGTTCTTCCAATTTTAGGAGGTAGATGGCACTGTAGTTGGGGTCTCTCTAAACCAAGTGCTTACCGAGCAATGAGGGATGTACTTATATTTTAACACCTTGTTCGAAATGCCCTCTTTCATCAATCCTGTCCACAAGGATTTTGCATCCAAAGCGTTGTTGAAAATAAAAATATTTCTTATCCCCCAACCTCCCAGATGTTTTGGTCTTGCTATGACTTCCCAGCTGCAAAGGTGAAGATTATTTTTCCCACCATCACCCGACCAAAGAAAAATGAACACGAGTTTCCTTATCTTTTCCAGAATCAAAGATGGAATCACCGTGAAGTCCATCTAGTAGACAGGTTTCCCTTCAAGTACATATTTTATTAGTGTGAAACGGCCCCCCAACGACAACCATCTATTACAGCACACCCCTATCCTTGATTCAATCTTTGTGAGGAGCCACTTCCTATCCATAGTCTTATATGCATCGGCCTTCAAGAAATATCCAATATATCTAAATCCCTTTGCTATATCCTCAAAAGTGTAAGGGAAGATATCCTTTAAATTTCCTAAAGTGTCACCATGGATTCCAACATAGTAAGAAAATTACTTTGACCAATTTATGAGTAATCCTGATGCACTATAGAATAACATTAAAATATTTTTAACCTCCAACCAATCATATGTATTCTCTTTTTTCATAATAAGCACATCATCAACAAAGAACAAATGTAAGATATTAACTAATGTGGAGACCTTTACCCCTGCAATTTTCCTTCCTCCTTTCCTTTCTTTAACAACAAGATTAGTCCTTCCATGATTAGAATGAATAGAAGAGGTGATAATGGGAAGCCTTGTTGCAACCATCTACCACTTTGAAACATATGTGAAGTTTCCCCATTTATGAGGACTGAGAAGTTTGCACTAGTCACACAAATTAAGATCCAATTAGAGAAAATTATACTAAAGCATGATTAAATTAAAGTCAATCATAAAAACTCTCAATTGATGCAGTCATAAGCTTTCTTAAGATCCAATTTTAAAACCAAGGCTTTGACTTTTTAACCTTAATATTGTGCAGGAATTCCTGAGCTGCACCTATCGCATCCAATATTTGTCTGCCTTTAAGAAATCCTAACTATTCCTCCGACAACGAGTGAGATAGGATAGGCTTTTGTAACAACCCTAGTAAAAATTTATTAGGTAATTAGTTTTTCTAACATGTTATTAATTAAACAAAGATTGGTATAATGATACTAATTAAATATTTATTAATTAATTAATTGTTATAATTTGATTAATTAATTACCTGTTACATTCATTGACATGGGTATTAAATTAAGAGGGTTAATAAATTATATTGTTTAATTAAATKATCTAYGTATGCTAGGGGATAAGAARMATTAATAAAYRKATAAGGAACATTAATAATTGGGTAAGGGGCATTAACTATGAGGATAAGGTAATAAATGTGTAGGTAAAGAAATAAATGAGRAGAAAGGGCGGTGAAGGGGGGATATGAACGGAGGAGGCTTACGGATTTGGGGATGATCATTCGACTTGGATTTTTTTGGGGAGGGCTCTCTGGGATTTGGGAATTTGTTGGAGATAGTTTGAGTTGGGGAGTCGGGAAAATGATCAGTACAGGGGGCACCGGTTTGCTGGAGGTTTTGGGCACGGAGGCCAGGATATCCATATGGTATCCTAGATCTAGGAAGTTGTCCTAGTTGGCAGGGTGGAACACGGTTT
>ML785941.1:108378-114005 GCA_009831015.1 Picea engelmannii
CGCCAACCATTTTGCCTCACAGAAACCCTACAGTCTGCCAAACCAAAATGAAGAAACTATCCTGAGTCAAAAACGGCAAGACTAGCTCGTAGAAACCCATGAGGAACTACGGAGCGCACAACAACTAGAGGAACGAGAGAGGGACAGAGCAAAGTGGAGAGGCGGTAGAGGAAGGATGCATTTAGGGTTTGGAGAGATAGGCGTAGGATTATTTTGGAGGAAGTGGGCACGTGGGCTTCATGCGTGCCCAATTTGATTTTTTTATATTTGATTTTATTTTATATTTGATTTTATTATTATTATTATTATTATTATTATTTTTTGTTACTGGAGAATCGGCAACTCGCGGTTCTCGTACTCGCGTGACACGGGGTCGATCCCCAGGCGGCTACCACTATAACCCTAAGTGCAACCACCCAGCCTGCAAGAATGGCGCATGAGTAAGTCCAGGTGAGAATCGAACATGAGACTTCATTTACAAATTTCCTTCCATTTACACGGCACTTGCCAATCCGTCTACACCCGTGCGGGCGATTTTTTTATTATTTATTTAAATTAACTTTTTAAATTTTTACTAAATTTAAAGTTCAATGGTTTAAATCATTAATTTTTTTTTTATTAATTATTAAAAAAAAAAATAATAATATAATATACATACATATAATTAAATCTACTAATTATTAAAAAAAAATGAGGATAAAATTAAGGTTTAAAATATATTTTATATCTATTAAGATGTTTAAGATTATTTAAAGATTTGGAGATTTAAAGATTTTATTAGTTTTAAATATTTGAAACTAATATAATTAGATAATAATAAAAAATAATAATAATAATATACAATATTAATAAATAGAGTTATAAAAGAAATTTGAAATGTTTTGGGGTCCATGGGTTTTGAACCCGCGACCACCCACCAAGCCCAAGCCTTAAGAAGAACACTAACACTAACGCGCCCTCATAAGTCTTTACAAATAAATTATTATATTTAATTAGATTAATGGTAACACTGTAGGAATTAGAGTGGTATTATTATTAGGAAGATACAGTATGAAGATTAAGACTAACTGGCTTATTACCTAATCTATTGATCCGGAGCCAGCTAACCGAGTTGAATCATAATTAGTGAATGCACTGGGAATCAAGGTAAAGGCTTATTTAGCATTGCTAATCGTTGTATCCCGAGTATAAACTCCGATTGTCCAAGCATCAGGTTCGCGAGACCGTACACACAATTCGTCGAGCCGAGCGCCAAGTCCCTCCACTCCATTCCACCAGTCAAAGTCAACGCTAAATCTCAATGCAGCAATCGACAACGCCAACACCACCAGCACCACCACCACCATCACCCGAACTAGCTCTCATACTGCGCTCATTGGAAGCCATTAATGAGACTTTAAAGGGGTGACAGCCGACAAGGACTGAAGTGGAACCCCCACCGTCTAGAACGGGTAATCCAGAAGCGTCAAGGGATTCAGGGGGAGGACCTCCACCCGAAGACATCACGCGAGAATTGTAGAAGATCAAACTTCCAGAGTTTGCTAGGGGTCGCACCAGTGAATGCGCGGAAGCATGGTTGGAAGGCATGAGAAGGTATTTTGCCTTAAGGGACTATGCGTCCAACTCAAAGGAAAAGATCACAATTTTTCAGTTAAGAGACAACGCCTTGAACTGGTGGGGCAACCTAGAAAGACAACTGTACCTTACCCCAGACACAGTATCTTGGGAACTTTTCAAGGAGAGGTTCCGAAGGAAATATCTACCAGCATACTACGAGGAACAACAGGTAGGGCCATTTCATACCTTAGTACAGGGAAACAAAACTGTAGAAGAATATGAGATCAGATTTATGGAACTGGTCAAATATGTTTTGTATATGGATAATGACCAACGACAGGCAGAGCACTTCGTCTATGGATTGAACCCTAAGATAAGAGCTATGGTGTGGATGTGGAAACCATCTTCAGTAGCAGAAGCGGTGGAAAATGCGTGTTATGCGGAGGAACACATGAACTTAACCGGGGGTACAAGACCGACATTTCTGCATCGTCCTAGATTTGTAGGAAAGGCCCCGAGGAATTTTCCCAAGGGAGGGGGCTCAAGGCCACCGCCATATGGTAACAGAGTCGTGCCAAGGACAGTAGCCGCAGGGATTTCAATGGAAACAAGTGCAGCATCTCGTTCATCACCAACAACGCAGACAAGCCCACGACCATCTCAGGGAACAGCTAGTAGGGGAAGGGGTTCTAGGGGAAGGAACTCATTTCAGAGACAGTCACATAACAATGCACAGGTTCAATCTTGTGTTACCTGTTGGGGGTGCAGAGGACCCCATTACCAGCGTGACTGCCCAGAGTTATAATCAGGGTTCGTGCATAGAGAAGGAAAGGCACCTATGGGGAGAGCAAGTAGCAGCCACCAGATTTACGCAGCGGTTAATAATCGCCAGGCTGAACATCAATCCACGGTGGTGGAGTCATCAGGTACACTAAATCATATCAATGTTAAGATTTTAATTGATTTTGGTGCGACAGATTGTTTCATTTCACCATCTGCATTAGAAAAGAGTGGGTTGGCGGCCTACAAGCATGATGACTTTAGACAAGTCAAGATGGCTTCGGGGGAAAAACAAGTGGTAGGACCTAGTGTCGATAATTGTATAGTAGACCTGGGAGTGTGTACTACCAGGTTGAAGTTATACGTCACTGCTCTCGGGGCATATGACCTAATCATTGGAATGGATTGGTTAGCAGCTCATCGAACTTTGGTAGATTGTTTCGCAAAGAGGGTGCTTTGTGTCGACGATGAAGGAAGACTAGTAGAGATCCAGGCTGTACGGAGAAAAGTGTCATTACGCTTTATGTCAACTATGAAGGTTAAGCGATGCTTGAGACAAGGGTGTCGATTTTATGTAGTGGAAGCGGTGAATGAAAGGAAAGGACCCTCATTGGATCAGTACCCGGTATTGTCAAAATTTAAGGATGTTTTTCCAAACGAGTTACCAGGGTTACCTCCTGAGAGGGAGATTAATTTTACTATTGAGCTAAAACCTGGTGCAAAACCAATCTCCAAGACTTCGTATCGGATGACAGTGCCAGAACTTTGTGAATTGCAAATGTAGTTGAAAGAGTTACTGGACTTAGGGCTAATAAGGCCCAGTGTCTCACCTTGGGGTGCACCAGTAATTTTTGTAAAGAAGAAGGATGGATCCTTACTACTGTGTATAGACTACAGGGACTTGAACCGTGCTACAGTGAAAAATAGGTACCTAATGCCGCGAATAGATGACCTCTTCGATCAGATGAAAGGAGGAGTGGTATTTTCAAAGATTGATTTGTGGTCATGGTATCATCAGTTAAGGATTAAGGAAGGTGATATCCCAAAAACTGCCTTTCGAACTCGGTTTGGACATTACGAGTTTGTTGTAGTACCTTTCGGATTGACCAATGCACCAGCAGTATTCATGAACCTCATGAACCGCGTATTCTGGAAGTACTTAGACCGTTTTGTACAAGTCTTTCTAGATGACATCCTTGTCTATTCCAAGAATGAAAGAGAACATGAGGAACACCTACGAGTAGTGTTGTCCTGCCTTAGAGAGAACAAATTATATGGGAAGTTGTCAAAGTGTTCTTTCTTCCAGAAAGAGATCCACTATTTAGGTCATATCATTTCCGACGAAGGAATCTCTATGGACCCAGAAAAGGTAAAGGCCATTATGGAGTGACCAGTGCCGAAAAATGCCCATGAGGTGAGAAGCTTCATGGGGCTAGCAGGTTATTTCCAGAGATTTGTGGAAGGGTTCTCAAAAATAGCGAAACCCATCACCACTTTGCAATGCAAGGGGGTTAGGTATGAATCGACAGAAGAATGTGATAGTGCATTCATTGAGCTTAAGAGGTTACTAACCAGTGCACCAATTCTACGAGTGCCCGATATGGAAAAGGACTTCACAGTCTGCACGGATGCCTCGAAGCAAGGGTTGGGGGCCGTGCTAATGTAGGATGGAGGAGTGATAGCTTATGCGTCAAGGAAGTTGAAGAAACACGAAGAGTTATACGCGACTCATGATTTAGAGTTGGCAGCTGTAATGCTAGCTATGAAAATTTGGAGGCACTATCTTGTGGGGCGAAACTTTGAGCTCAAAACGGACCATCAAAGTTTAAAACATCTCTTCACTCAAAGATATCTGAATGCTAGGAAAAGACGATGGAGTGAGTTTATGAGTAAGTACGATTTTGGTATTTCGTACATCAAGGGAAAGGAAAATGTGGTCGCAGATGCCTTGAGTAGGAGACCACATATCTTCTCCTTGATAACCTTAAAGGTCAATCTGAGGGAACATGTGTTGACACAACTCCAATGAGACAATTGGTATTTAAAGGTTACTTCAAACCTCTAGAGAGGGAGGCAGTTAGATCAGAAGTATGAAGGATATAGTCTGGAAACAAACAGACTGTTAAGATATCGAGGAAGGATGTACATCCCTGAGAATGGGGATATTTAAAGCATCATACTGAAGGAATCCCATAGAGCACTTTATTGTGCGCATCTGGGTGTGAAGAAGATGTACGCAGATATGAGGAAGCTCTTCTTCTGGGTAGGCATGAAGTGTGACGTAGTCCATTTCGTCGCCAAGTGCCTAGAATGTCAACAAGTGAAAGTCGACCACTATCACCCGCCAGGCCTCCTACAACCACATGATGTTCCTATGTCCAAGTGGGAAGTCATCTCTATGGATTTTGTTGTGGGGTTGCCGCTCACATCTCATAGACACAATGCCATTCTTGTGATAGTGGATAAGTAAACCAAGAGTGCTCATTTTATTCCAGTTAGAGACACTTACGATGTCACTGATGTGGAACGTGTGTTTGTAAGAAAGGTTATCCGTTTGCATGGGATACCTAAGAAGATCAGTTTAGATAGGGACTCTAGATTCACTTCTAGGTTTTGGACAAGTTTACAGTCATCATTGGGGACTCAGTTGAACTTAAGCACAGCTTATCATCCTGAAACAAATGGGCAAAGTGAGAGAGTAAATCAAGTCATGGAAGACATGCTTAGGATGTATGTAATGGATAATCAAACCCAGTGGGAGAAGTACCTACCTTTGGTAGAGTTTGCCTACAATAACAGTTATCATAGCTCCATCGGAATGCCACCCTACGAAGCTTTGTATGTAAGGCCATGCAGAACGCCATTGAGTTGGGATAGACTAGAAGACCGAGTAACAGTTGGGCCAGAATTGATTCAGGAGATGGAAGAATAGGTGATTCAGATTAGGTAGATACTAAAGGAAGCACAGGATAGGTAGAAAAGTTATGTGGATGCACGCAGGACCGACCGAAGTTATGAAGTGGGAGACCAGGTTTTCATTCATATCAGGCCTAATAAGAGTACCATATGGTTCGGGAAGGGGACAAAGTTGTCACCTCGATTTATAGGACCGTTCAGGATCCAAGATAAAATTGGACCTGTTGCATTTCGTCTCGTACTGCCACCCCACTTGCATAAAACTCATAATGTATTTCATGTATCTGTTTTACGTCATTATGTTGTTGATGAATCACATAAACTAAATTGGAAGGAATTGCAAGTATCGGACGTGGGAACCCTCATGGTAGAAC
>ML785941.1:115875-164471 GCA_009831015.1 Picea engelmannii
ATAAGGAACATTAATAATTGGGTAAGGGGCATTAACTATGAGGATAAGGTAATAAATGTGTAGGTAAAGAAATAAATGAGGAGAAAGGGCGGTGAAGGGGGGATATGAGTGGAGGAGGCTTACGGATTTGGGGATGATCATTCAAGTTGGATTTTTTGGGGGAGGGCTCTCTGGAATTTGGGAATTTGCTGGAGAGAGTTTGAGTTGGGGAGTCGGGCAAAGGATCAGTACAGGGGGCACCAGTTTGCTAGAGGTTTTGGGCATGGGGGCCAGGATATCCATATGGTATCCTAGAGCTAAGAAGTTGTCCTAGTTGGCAGGGTGGAACACGGTTTTGGGCAGTGTTTGACACAGTTTCAGCAATGAACAACCAGATTGATGGGGGAATTAGCATTAGGGAGAGGTAATTTATTTATTCTATTGAGTAATTCTTATGCTGTGGATAAAATTTTAATTTTTGTCGAATATCATATGCTCATATGTTGGTGAATGAATTATTTTTGTATGAGAAAGAATTATATGCTAAATTAGAATTAAATTTTGTATTTTTACGGCTACTACAGCTTTATCTTATTTGAAATAATCTTTGAAATCATCTTATAACATAAATTACACAGAGCTATAGTTCTATAATCACCGAAGGATTGAGGATTATTAAATTTTGGGATAATTGTTTAAAAAGTAGCATTTAGAGACTTATTCACTTCTCCCCTGGTGGTAGAATCCTCCACCACATCTAAAATATCATCACCCACCAAATCAAAGAAGTATATGAAGAACTCTATAGTCCACCCGTGAGGCCCCGAGCTCTTGTCTTTTGTAAAGGACTTGAGGACCTCCCATAGTTCCACCTTCGTACACGAGCTATCAATAATATTTTCTTCATCAACCTTTACAAAGCATCCATATAGACTTGCAGTGTCAACTTGTTCATTAATAACTACATGGTCAGATTCCTAATAGAAATTTTTAAAGTACCCGACTCCTTCTCTTTTTATAACATCCTGCCCATAATGGAGTTCTCCAAACTCATCCCTGATCTCCCAAATGTGATTATTGTTCCTTCGATGACTCGCAAAACTATGAAAGAATTTCGTGTTCTTATCCCCACTCTTAATCCAGATGGCTCAGCTTCTAAGTCTCCACTTATCTTCTTCTGCAAGTAGTATTTTTTCATGTTCATCCTCCAGAAGTTTAATTTGAGTGTCCCTATCTCTGCTCCTATCCTCTAGTGCCTCTTCCAGAAAAAGATCTTTCAAGAGTCCCTCTATACAGATTAATCTTTCTTCATGTTTTATACTGTAAACTTTTTCCCAAGATTTTAAACGGACTTTTAAAGCCTTCAACTTTTGTACTAATCTTTGTTGAACATCACTTTCCACTAGAAAAGCAGGTTCCTTCAATACTTCACTCACTAAGTCTACAACTTATTCTTCACATAACCATCTAACATTGAATTTAAAGGGATAAGTCGTCGATAAAAGGTGACAATCTAATCTTAAGAAGACATGAGTGTGGTCTGAAAGGTAGGGAAAATCCACCCCAAGATTTACATCTGATAACACGCCCAATGATATCTTCAGCCACAAAGACACGATCCAATCTTTTTGAGATACCCGCAATTCCCCCTCTTCCATTCCTCTAGTTCAGGGCCATTACATCCGGAAAAACATCAACCAATCTGAAACCATTAAAAAAGTCTTTAAAGAAATATGACAACGGATTCAATTGTGCCTTATCTCCCCACAGATCACCAACATCACAGGTAAGATTTAAATCACCAGCCAGTATAATATTTCTACATTACATAAGACACCTTGCCACCACCTTTTCCCAAAAGGATTTTCTATCTGAGTAAGGACCATAAACATTCAACAAAGTGATCAACATATTTATCTCGAGACACGTACCTGTTAACAGGATTCCACCACAACACAAGAAAGGACAAATTTCAAACTTTGTAGGATCCCATGTCACTAATAAACCCCCCGAAGTTCCAACAGAGCTTACAGCACATGAGAGCCACGAAGGATGAAAATAATTAATAAAGGCCCGCACCTTATTTCCTTCCACCAAGGTTTCTTGCAAAAATATAATATCTCATGAAGTCCTCTGAAGTAGTCTTTGAAGGGAGGTGGATTTCAGGGTCCCCCCCACCCCTATAGTGTTTAGAGAGAGAAAAATCATGGCTTCTCTCTCGCAAGGGCTTTCATGCCTCTAAGGGCCCTGTTTTCAGAGATAAAAGGTAAATGTGACTCGACATATAAAAGAACCAGTTCCTCCCGTTTTCTAGCACTATGAGTTTTTATAGGTGATATTTCCATCCCCGAGCCCTTTGAACAACTATAATCCTTCCCATAAGTGTCCCCCTGTGGGGCCTAATGGATCAAAAACCCCTTCTGAAACCGGTCTGTGAAAGACTTCCCTCCCAAAATATAATAGAGTGTAAAGAATAGAGTTCCTGAGGAAGCTTGGACAACTTCAAAGTATAATGTGGCACACTTAGAAGCTTTTGGTTGTGTCGCATACACACATGTTCCATATGAACTGAGAAGGAAGTTGGACAACAAAGGACATAAATGTATATTTGTTGGGTATTCTGAAGAAACAAAAGGATACAAGCTGTATGACCCTGTTGCAAGAAAAGTTATAATCAGTCTCGATGTTCAGTTCGTGGAGAATGAAGCATGGGATGGAAGCATAGAAAAGATAGAAAATTATTAATGCAATGGAGCATGATGACACAGAAGATGAAGTGGTTTGAACACCATGCACAGGTCAGTGTGAACTCGTGTCTACACCTGGCACTGCAACGCATATTACCATGCAAAGTACTCCAGAAAGAACAATAGGTGTGTAGTCTACACCTAGAGCGCAAAAAACACCAACACATAGTCCAAGGAGTTCTACATCTCTAGATACAACTTTAGCAAGTTTGTTACCAAGAAAGACAAGAAGTCTGGGTGACATCTATAATGAATACACAACAAATTCATTCTCATCTTTTGCTCTGTTTTCACAAATAGATGATCCATAAACCTTTGAAGAAGTTGTCAAAGAGGATGTATGGGCACAAGCCATGGATGGAGAAATCATATGCATAGAGAACAATCAAACTTGGAATTTGGTTGATGTACCTGAAGACAAGGATGTTATAAGTGTCAAGTGGATTTATAAAACCAGGCAAGATGCAGAAGGAAATGTACAGAAGTACAATGAAAGGTTAGTTGCAAGAGGCTTTACACAACAACCTGGAATTGATTTCAATGAAACATTTTCACTAGCCGTGTACATGGACACAGCCATAACCCTGTTAGCTATTGTCGCGCAATACAAATGGCCAGCTTATCAGATGGATGTAAAGTCAACATTATTAAATGGAAACTTAGAAGAAGAAGTATATGTGGAACAACCACAAGGTTATGAGGTTCCAGGACAAGAAAAAAAAGTATACAGATTGAAGAAAGAATTGTATGGTTTAAAACAATCTCTGATATCTTGGTACAGTCACATAGATTCCTATCTCACACAGAATGGATTGCAGAGAAGTGAAAATGATCCAACACTGTACATCAAATCAAATCATCAAGGTAATGTGTTAATTGTTAGTTTATATGTGGATTATTTCATATTTACAGGTGATTTTGGCAGAGAATAATTCAAGACAGTCATGAAGGATAAATTTGAAATGACTAACTTAAGGATTATGAGATATTTTATGGGAATAGAAGTGCACCAGTCCAAAACTGGCATATTTATCTCATAGTCCAAGTATGTGCATGAAATATTGAAAAGATTCAATATGGTGAATTCAAAAGATACATCCACAACTGTCATAACATGATTGAACTAAGAAAGGAAGATAAAGGGTCCAAGGTGGATCCCAAACTATTTAAAATATTGGTAGGTAGTATTATGTATCTAACAATGACAAGACCTGACATTATGTATGGAGTGAGCCTAATTTCAAGGTTCATGGAAACTCCAAAAGAATCACATTGGAAGGCAGGAAAGAGAATCTTGAGATATGTGAATGGAACAAAATATTTTGGAATTAAGTACTCCACTTCAGAAGATTTCAAACTCACTAGATACACTAACAATGATTGTGGAGGCAACATCGATGATAGGAAAAGTACCTATGGGTACACATTTTATTTTGGAATAGGTAAAATATCATGGGAATCAAGGAAGCAACTCATAGTGACACTTTGTTCAGCAGAAGTAGAGTATGTCGCAGCTACATGTGGAGCTTTTCAAGCAATATGGATGAAAAGGATGTTAAAAGATTTGTTGCAGGAACAATAGGAACAAAAAATAGTATTTTGTGACAATAATTCAACCATCATGTTATCAAATAATCATGTGTTTACAAGAAAACCAAGCACATTGATACAAGGTATCATTTCATCCAAGGATTGGTGAATAACAAAGAGATCTGTTTAGAATTTTGCAAGTCAAAAGAACAAATTGCAGACATTTTTAAAAAGGCTTTATCAAGAGATGCATTTTCGAATCTGCGTAGTCTGGGAATCTGCATAGTAACATATGAGTGAGAGTAAAATGAAAAATCAAAATTTTGGTGTAATTTTCTTTTGTAATCCCACCTACTTATAAGTAAGGGAGAGTGTTGGAAATTCTAATTACAAGTCGGTGAGATCTTCACGTCTCCGTTGATTTGTTTGTCATTGATTTTGTCAGTAGTTTGTCAGTCAACCAAAATGTCAGTCAAACAGTCTGACAGTCTGTAAGTGGAAAGTCACACATTTACTCAAAATACAGTCGATAAGTAAGAATCTATAAATGGAGCCAATCTCTATCTTCTCGGGTTGAGTTAAGTGGTTGAAGTGTCAGTCAAATTAATTATAGTCTTTAATGTTGAGTCGGTCTTAGCTTCTGTAGGAAGTCTAATATGTGTCTATATAAGTGTGAGTATCTTAGTTACTCGATGTTGCTGAAGAGAAACAGTTGATGCGTAAAGAAGAAGAAGAGGTAGAGAGAACCAACAACAGTTGAAGAATTGACAGAAGAATTCATTGGAGCCGAAGCTCATCTATGTCATTTTATTTTGTATTCGCATAGGACTTTGAAGTTTATTAATATCAATATTTTTGTGTATTGACAGTTTCTGTCTGAGTTTATGTGTTAAGCATAACACTGCGATAATTCTTCATTTATAAATCATTTTGTTAAGTGTTTCTATTCACACCGCGCAACATACTGAGTAGTCTGTGTGCTGCGCCTATTTGGTGTGTAGTATTTTAAACTGCGTTGCACAGAGTAGACTGCGTCCACCATCAAACCATTGCTTTCGATCCCGAGATCTGGTATCAAAATAGGTTATATCAGAAAAAGCATCGCAGTCGATCCCGAGATCTGGTATCAGTTATATCAGAACAAGTTTGTTATGTTGAAAGTAAAATATAGCTTCTACCTCAAATATGGCATCGATTCTCTTGAATAGATTTCACAGTCTATTCAATTACTTTTTCATCCATTGGTAGCAGTACCTAATCCATGAGAATGTTATAATATTTAAAATATATGTTCCACTATAATGGTGTTCTAGGATAAACAATACATGTTGGTTGTATCTTAATGATTTATTATAAAGAATACACGTTTGGTTGGATCTTTATGATTTGTTATTTTCTCCATGATGTTGGTATGAAAATATTATGAGCTTGAGCGAAGTCCAATAATTGTGTTGACGTTGTCTGCATAAATAGTGATTTTCTAGTCAAGACAAATCCCTTTGGTGTGATTCTGCGAGAGCAAAAACCTCCTACCAATATATATGATGCACTATTCGCATCGTGATGAACGAAAAATAATTTACCGAACCGATCACGTCTTCGGGTAAACCAATTCAGTGAACCCAGAACCAGTCTCATGTAAGTATGGTTCAAGTTAGACAACAGAAAACTGGCTTACACTAGATTTAGGGGATATTTAGATGGGATCAAATATGTAAAGAGAGAAACAATCATTGGTTCGTGATAAAAATTATTTTGCATGTTTGTTTTCTCTTAGATGCACTCTGTAAGGGAGGAGAAACAGTGGTGGATCCCTTACCGGCCAACTGCCTTTCAATATCCGAGCTCACACAACAGATTATTTCAAGGAACAAAGTACCAGCAAGACGATTATATTGCCTATTTCTATACTTAGATAGTCAAATAGGGTTGTGAACCACTGTAACTCTTGTTGATCAATATGTTTGTGAAATGTTTAAAGAATCTGTACCCATTATAATAATAAACTATTTCAAGGAACAAAGTACCAGCAAGACGATTATATTGCCTATTTCTATAATAATTACGCCCAGAGATGAGCATAATTAATGATTTTTTAATGATAAATCTTAATCTTATGGTTAGCAATTGAAGATGCTAGCATATTCTTCTTCGTTCTCTCAAATCAATGAATGAGATTAAATATTCATAAATTCCTTGCATTTATAAATGCTTACCTTTCCTTGTTTAATTTTTCACATTTACTTAATATGATTAATAATTTACTTCCCTAATAAATAATTGTCACTTTTACCTAATTAACAAAAATTTATATGTGTAAAATACCTCATTATATAGTTTCTCTAATAAATCCCCCCTCATTTCTGGTATTTAGTAGGGATTAATTATGTGGATAACAAGTGTCATTATGTTGAAGGTGTTTCATTTTGGCCATATATTTATGAATATGAAGGGACCAACTGGATTGCACATTTGGCATGCTTTTCAATTAACTAGAGAGTGGTTATGTTGAACGCATTATCTCAGTCCTCAGGCATACGCCGCAGATCTCTTATTCAGGAAAGCGTTTCATTTTGGTTTGTATGGGTGTGAAATGTGTGCGTTTCATTTTGGTTTGTATGGGTGTGAAACATGTGGGCGCTTCAATGAATAATCATCCTATAAATTAAAACACTATATTAACCTGGTGATAGTGGGATTAACCTCACGTTTGGCATGGTCGCTCCATCGCCATGGTCATTCCATATGGACAAAATTTTATTTTAAAGAACCCAACCCTCAACATTGTGGCTCCATTTCAATATGTTAAATGTTGTGAGAGGAAGTTTAGGACTTTGACGGCTTATGTATGAGAGGGTTTGGTAAAAAATCAATACCCTGCAAGAATCTCTCAAACATTTTTATAACTACCCTACCTGCAAATGTTTTTTTTTTTTTTAATTTCATTTTTTGACCTGTTAATTGTGTGTTGAGTGTAGATTCAAAGACTGTGTCTGTGGAGGAAAATGGAGGCAAGTTATCAAGATCACTATTTCCAAGTAAATCGAGCATGACCCGGAGGATAATTTATTTAATGGATCAATCTTTTTAATGGCCATCGAAATCAATGACTACATAGATGATTATTTCTTTCTCGTCATATCTGGTCCCTGGAAATATAGTCCCAATGATTTTGTGGATTATCTTGTCTCCACATTTAGCCAAGTATGGATGTGTTTTACAGAACCTTGAATTTCATACTATCATTATCGATGCTCCTCCTCTTATTATTAATCTTGCAATAAGATCCTTTGAGCTTGGGTCACCACATTCCTTCTCGTGATACCGAGAATAACTTGCTCAGGTTCCCCCTCGCCCCCTACGTAAACCCTCCAAGGAGGGGGGGGGTCACTGGTAACCGCTAAGAATAATGGATTTGTTCAACGTTTTACACTTGTGCTGCTACAACCATGCTTGCTTGATTATACTTACTTACTTGGGATTGCTGGGGATCAGTCACTTTAGGTTATTAAAACACTTAAACTACGGAATCAACGACTGCATCAACGGCTGCTTATGGGTAAACCACTGGTTATGCTACTGACCCTACTGCTGGGAAGCTACTGGTGTTGAGGACAGCTACTTCCCTCATTACTGCCAGTATCACTAATCCCATTTAGCTTTACCAGAATGGAACAAGGCAAAGCAAAGCAAGGGCACATTGTCTCTAGTAAAACCCGTACCCTTTTTAACCCTTCCTCTGCCTGGTGCCTTGCCTGCACCTGAAGATCTCTGATATATAAAATGGAGAAGACGCTACACCATTTAGTCATGCACAAGTGGATCTTCATAGGATTGGACCTATGGGATGCATTCCACTGAAGTGGGTTCAATATTATAATATTTTTGTAACCGTGGTTTGAGGAGGACCGTGTTGATCTTAACAATTTTAAAGAAGTATGTGCATTTCGATTTAAAACTCCGAGGATGTAATGGCTTCAATACCATCTTTGGAACCTTAGTCTCCCAAATGGTGATAGTCACTACAATTAGTATAGATTTTAACTCGTGGCTGAGAACGTTGAAAGGTAGCGGTTGATAACGCGTGCCTTTAATATTATATTGAGAATGCATGTTCTTAATATAAAAGGTTTGTGGTAATCCATCTGTGTTAATATAAAATGTTTGACTGCATTAGGTTGATAAATAGAATGTGGTAGGTTGATAAATAGAATGTGGTAATTACACATCTTTACAGTAATTTTTTAATGTGATTAGGTAAATGTTAAAAAGTAAACATGTTAACGGATGCCTTGATAAATGCAAAAAAATTATGAACAATAAATCTGATCCATTGATTTTGGAGGAGGACTAAGAATATGCCAGCATTTTCAATGCATAGCCATCAGATTAAGATTTAAGGTTAAATAAAGTTAAAAGATCATTAATTATGCCCATTATCAATAGATGTACGCATTTTGACTTAATTACCTTACCAAGGTAAAATGGGCACAATAAAAACATGAACTATACAATTAACAAAAAAAATCATGATGGAAACCTTTTCCATTTAATAAGTTGAAAAATAAATTCAGTGTTTCAGTTCAAATGCGAGTGATCGAGTACCTTTGTGAACCCTTTTCTAATAATCATATCACAAACCTGATACATGCACAAATGTCAAGGGTTTCTTTGTTTTGATTGACATTTGTGGACGATACTAATTTGAAGGATTTAATATTTAGATATTTGAAGCTTTAATTTGAGGTATGTTTGTGTTCATAACATGTTTAAAATTATAAATTTATTAAATTTATTTTGCATATGTACTATCTTTATGTTTTTTCTCTAAGACAATCTTGAGAGGTATTTTCTATGAACGAATAGACTGCACTTTTTCAGTTCAGCGTTTCTTTTTTCTTAAAACAAAAATCTTATGGTTTCAAATCGTTTTTATTTTATACTTCTCAGTGTTTTTTTGCAGGGTTTAAGTAAAATCGGGATACCCAAACCCCTTGGCGGAATCATCGTGAATTAGATGAAACCTGATAAATGCATGCTGGAACCATGATTACAAGAATTATCTATCCAACAGATAAAATGCACCTTTATTAATTTCTCCACGTTAACTAGCACAACCGCACGCCGAAAGGCGGCTTACGTCCCTTATTACGGCTATTAAAAACTCAAGCATGCACTGGCGATCGCTGGTGATGCCAGCAAAGAAACGCGATCATCAAATTCAGCTAGCAGAAATATGAAATAAGTGTGCGAATATTTTAATATTTTTTAATCAGGTAGATGTGGCAATAAGTTAGTATTAGGTAAATGTAAAAAAATAAACATATAAACGGATGTCTTTATACTAGCTCGGAAATTAATGAATGAAATCAGAGCCATTCATTTATTGTAAGGACTAAGAATATTCTAGACATTTAATCTCGTCCATAAAAAATGTATTAAGAACTAAAAACCTATTAAATCTGCCCATTGTCCATAAATATACGACTTTAACGTAACAAATAGACTACACTTTTCAGTTTAGCTTTTGCTTAAGATCCGTCCAACTTATCACCATTATCGAGTGGTCGAAACTTGAAACAGAAACTTCATAGCCGACCTTACAAGAATCTACTTGCCAAAGACACACACCTTAGATATGAGCTCTGAACTTTAAAAGAATTCCATTGTTTTATAAATGTTAAAAGAAAGCTTTTGTTTTATAAATGTTAAAAGAAAGTTCTGCAATTTAAAAGAAATTAATTGTTTCGGTTTTTGAAAAAATGAATTTTTTTTTATATTATTTTTATTAACATTTTTATAATATATTTATTTTATCATTATAATCAATAATGAAAAAAAGATTCCAGTATAAAAATATTATAATGATTTATTTTATTGTTCCAACGCCTCAGCATTATCGAGTAGTCGAAACTTGAAACGTACACTTCATAACCTACCTTACGAGAATCTACCCGCGAAGACATCAAACACATTTAATTGGACTTTCTGTTGGTACTCCACGTGGACAAGCACACGTGAGAAATGTGTTCATGTGTCTTAAAAACATTTGATTAATTAAAATTTAATTCTATTTAATTTAATTTTTAATAAAATAAAATATTAAAAGATGAAATCTAAGAGGTCCCATTATAAACAAATTGATAACATTAGTTATTTATTCTATATTATTAATATTTTTTTAAATTTATTTTAATTTTTATAAAATTAAAATATTAAAAAATAAAATTAAACATGTCACATTATAAAATGTGTGATGACATTAATATAGACTATTTTATGTAAACGACTAAAAACTTATATATAATGTTCAATATAATGTAATATAGAATCATTTCAATAGTTTTATATTGGAATTTTTATGAAAAATTTCATAAAGATTAGTAGAATGAATTTATCCACTTCGTAGAATCTATCGTTTTTGTGACATTAAAAAGGTTGAAGATGGAAAACACTTCCTATATTAGTAGAATGAATTTATCCACAAAAACAATACCACGAAATTGATCATAGTTAGTCATAAATTGATTTATTTAAATATTTTACTATTATAAATCGTAATTGATTTTAAACCCTTCCTTGGTGTTTTCTTGACAACCATAATTTGGAACACCAATAAGTGGAATGCATAAATGTATACTCTAATTTTATATATGCTTATTTGAAAGGGATAGATTTTATATTCAAGATCATATGTTATCAATGTACTTAGAATATGTATGATTCTAAGTTTCCTTCTATGTAATATATTGCATCAGTTCAAAGTTCCTATCTTTTTCACAAAGGAAACACTTAGTTAGATATTTTTTAAAAAACTTTGCCAAAACATTCTTTTCTTAATGCATCGAACAAAAACTAACCTTGTCATGCAACGAACATTCCCCGATGTTGCAATCTAAAGAACAAAATCGGGGGTTACAATGTGATGAATATGGAAATGTTGCAATGTGTTGAACATAGTAGTGTCGCACAGTGACACACACAATAAAGTTGAACTTTGTCAAACGTAGTCATGTTACAATTTGTTGAAGATAGTAACATCGCAATGTGATGAACATAAAATGAGGTCACAATCTGATTAACATACCCATGTTATCATAATGTGGATACTAGCGTCGCAATGTAACCAACATGAACAAATGTCGCAATGTGTTGCACATCACCTTGTGGTCGCAATGTGATGACCATTTCCTCACGTTGCATTGTGACACACATATCTCGGCATTGCAATGTGTCAAACATTTCCAAACTTTGCAATTTGTCGAACACATTAACGTTACAATCTTCCAAACATAGTCACGTCACAATGTGAGTAATATATCCTTGGTGTCACAATGTGACGAATATATCATTGGTGTCAAAATGCAACGAACACAAATGTACGTCGCAATGTGATGAACATATCCCTATCGTCGCAATGTGACGAACATATCCTCACGTTCAAATATGATGCACATAGTTGGACATTGCATTGTGACAGAAATTTCCACACATCGCAATGTGTTGCACATAGCCTTGTCATCTCAATGTGATGCACATGTCCCGAGGTCACATTATGTCAAACATTTTCAAACATCATAATGTTTCGAACATAGTAACGTTGGAATCTACCAAACATTCTAACATCACAACATGATGAAAATAGCCTTGTCATTATAATTTGAGGAACATATATGAACGCTGCAATGTGACGAATATATTCTTCATTCTAATGTGACGCACATCCTAACATCACATTGTGACAAACATTTTCAAACGTTTCAATGGGACGAACACAACGCATTGTCACAATGTGATGTACACTACAATGTAATAATATATTACTAAACACATTACTATTATATAGTGTGAAAAACATAAATACATGTCGCAATGTGTCCCACATCAACTTGTCATTTCAATATGACAAACTTTTCCTCTCGTTGCAATGTGACAAACACTTTCAAACATCGCAATGTGTCGAACATAGTAAACATGAAATGTACCAAACATCATAATGTCGCAATGTGACAAACATTTCCAAACATCGCAATATGTCGAACATAGTAATGTTGCCATCTACCATGTATAGTAACATCACAATGTGACGAACATATACAGACACCCCAATGTGACAAGCATTTCCAAACATCGTAATGTGTCGAACATAGTAACAATGCAATCTACCAAACATAGTAACACTGCAATGCAATGAACATATATGGACGTCACATTGTGATGAACATATACGCACGTCACAATGTGACAAACAATTATGAACATCGCACTCAGATGAACATAAATTGGCATTGTAATTGGAAAAATGCAATGGGATAGACATTTCCAAACGTCACAATGGGACAAACACAACCTATTGTCGCAATTTGATGTACACAACCCAATGTGCCGAGGTGACAAACATTTTCTGATGTCGCAATGTGACGAACATAACCCACTATCAAACTATGACAAACTAATTTCAATGCCATATTGTGAGAAACATAAACCTTCGTCGTAATTTGATGACCATAACCTTACAATGTCAAGTGAAAAACAAAATCTAATGTCACAATGTGATGAACAAAACCTTATGTCAACATGTGATGAACAAAAGTTGATTTCACAATGTGATGCACAAAAACTGATGTTGGCATGTGACGAACAAAACATGATGTCACAATTTGACGAACAAAATATGATCAACATTGCAATGCAGTAGTGCCATAGTAAACTACGGTGAACATAATCAACATGGCCCGCCATAATGAGATCCACATGGTCAACCAAGGTCAGCCATGGGCATGTTCAACCATAATAAACTTTGATCAACCATAGTCGACCATGGTCATGGTCGTGGTCAACCTCAGTCAACCATGGTCAACCATAGTCAACCTTTCCTTCCCAAAGTCAACCAAGGTCTACCAAAGTAAACCATGGTCATGGTCAACCATACTCAACCATAGTCATTTTCAATTAAGGTATTATTGTATTAATACTTAAATAATATATTATTAATGTATTACTACTTTAGTAATGTATTTATTAAGGCATTAATACTTTAAAAATATATTTATTAATGCATTATTAATTTATTAATAATTAAATATGTTACATTAAACATTAATATATTAATATATTAATACTTTACTAATGTATTTATTAATTCATTTAATGTATTAAAGGTATGAAATGTTTTTTTTTATTATTACTTTAACAATGTATTATTAATCTTTTACTTTATTATTATATTAATATTTTAACAATGTAGTAATTAATATTTTATAAATGTATTGCTTGATTAATATATTATACTATTAATGCATTAATTAATTAATACTTTATATTATACATTTATGTAAATTAATACTTTAATTTATACATTATATTAATATAATAATGTGTTACTACATTAGTAATGTATTTATTAAAAAGGTATTAATTTATTAATTAATTAAATTAATACATTACAATACACATCAATGTCATTAGTAGTCATGAACATAAGAAACATAAGAAACCATGATGATGGTCCACCATAATCAATTATAATCATTTTCAATAAATGTATTAATACTTTAATAATATTTTTATTAATGTGTTATTCTTTAATAATGTATTAATTTATTATTGTATTAATACTTTAACAATGTATTAGTTAAAAATGTATTAGTGTATTAATTAATTCATACATTACATTTTTTTTGTAAATAAAAAGAAGGACCTTATATTAAATCACGAGTATGCAGTTGTGTGACGCTTGGCAGCCACCTATTCCGCCACATGAGGAAAACCAAAATAGGTGGCTCCAAGCGTTGATGTGTCTATCATGGCTGTTTTTTTTTTTTTCACAAAAATTGTGCAGAGGAATGATAGTTTCTATAGGAACCCTGTTCCATATAACTAGCCTAGGGTTGGTCTCATTTAGAGCCACCATAACTAATATAATTACACAACCCGAAAAAAGAGTGAAAACTATCTTATCATTGTCCATTCTAAATCTATAATTAACAAAAAACTGGGACCTAGGGTGAGCCGCTTCAAGCCATTGGAGAACCTAGATATCCATGGGAGGTGTATGTCAGGGTGAATATCTTCTTGCAAGTTGGGCAGCGAGCTTGTGTTGGGGCTTTTGTGAATGCCTCAAATAGCAAGTCTAGTCATTGATTGATGATCCCTTGACCATGCACCTGTTCGTCATGTCATTGTCGGATGTCGAAGAGGATCTCAAGATGCTCCTCTGCCAAATGATAGGTAGAGTGCGAGCTCTCCTCTCCTTTTTCCATGCCTGTTTCGTCTGCTGCAGTTGAATCCTTCCCTACTTATGTCAATTTCCAGCTTGGGGGGATTTCCTCCTCCACGATACAACTTTCGTCCCCGTAGTAAGGCTCTCCTGGCTTGAGAACTTGGGGGGGCAAGAAGGCTGGTGGTAGTGGGGAGGCGTGCCTCTAAGGGTGGCACTGTCACGTTCACCGAGCTCGGATCTGGATGCAAAAATAGAGGTGGAACCTCCTCTTTGACGGTGTTGAGGCTAAGGTGTGGAGGCGCCTCTTCCTTCGAAGTGATAACCTGGAAATGCAGAGGCGACGGTGGAAAATGCGTTGGGAAGGACGGGGTCTCCATTTTTGGAGTGCACAGGGAAGTTTGAGTCTGAAACGAGGGGGATGGGGTCTCCATTTTTGGAGCGCGTAGGGTCATCTGAGTGCTCTCGATGTGGCTATGGGGGCAGATGAAATGAGCAGTTAGATCTTGCTGAGAGGTTGTAAGTTTGGTGGCTCGGGTGAGGGCATTCATTTTTCTGGTGCCCCACCTCGGCTTTCCCCGCTCTCGGGGCATGGCGGGAGGAACTGGTGGGTGGAGGGGATGAGAGGGGGCAATGGGGGAGAGGTAATGGAAGAAGGAGGCCAAGAGGACACACAAAGTGCAAGTTATGAAGCTAGGAGGGTCGAGGAGCTCTGTGCAATGATCATAACAGGTATTAAACAAGAATAAATGCATGCCAAGGTTAACTTTAACAATGTGAGGAGCCATATAAGCCTCTCCCATCGCTATTGAAGGCCAACGGGACTGCTACGTGCGGTTGGTACTGCTGGCCTGGCTGGATCACTCATCCAAGAGCTCCGCCAAGCGCACTGAATTAACTCTCCTCATGGTGTGTGCCATGGGGAGTTAATACGTTGAGGGTGGCAACTTGGGATAATAACTCGCCCCGCCATCTGTCCCCCTCCTTTTTTCAAGTGGCACCCCATCCAGGTTAATTCATACATTACATTATTCATATATTAATATTTAATATGTTACATTATGTATAATGCGTTAATACTTTAATTTATATATTACAATGCTCAATGTAATAATGTATTCTTAATGTATTAATAGTTTATCAGTGTACATTATACATTAATGTAATAATGTATTACTTCATTAGTGTATTAATACTTGACTAATGTATTAATACTTTAGTAATCTATTTTTTAATGCATTTAATATATTTAATGTATTAATTTATTATTGTATTAATACCTTATCAATGTAATAATTAATTAATTAATGCATTAGATTATTAATCTATCAATCATTTAATATGTTACATTAAACACTAATGTAAATTAATACTTTCATTTATAAATGTTTATTATATATTATATTAATGTTACATTACACATCAATGTATCAGTGGTCGAGTTGTAATGTATGTTGTCTTGAGTGGGCATGATCGACATATTGTTGTTTGGTGGATCATGTTGATGGAGAGATAGAAGTTATGATTCTGCCAATAAGGAAATCTAATGTATGAGTACTTTAATGTATTAATATATTACACATTAATGTATTATAAATTAATTTATTAACGTATAATATTAATTTATAATACATTAATGTATTATACATTAATACTTTAATGTATTATATTTACATTAATGTAATACATTATACATTAATGTATTACTATATACACTAAATACATTAATACATTCCATTATCTATGTATCAATCAATTAATATGTTACATTTATACTTTAATACATTTATCAATCAATTAATACTTTAATTTATACATTTTTTATTATATATTAAATTAATGTAATTTTGAATTAGTATTAATATATTAATGGTAGTTCCCAATGCATGTCGCCCATCAACTAGCAACAACCACTTTATAAAAGTGGTTGATATACCCTGATCGGCTCCATTTTACACATATTCAAATTAATGGCGTTGATTTGTATATCAACCACTTTTATAAAGTGGTTGTTGCTAGTATACTTGTTAAGAGCTCAACATATTATTTTTGGAAATTAAACTTAGATGGGAAGGATACCAATCATTCCTCGTGATCACCAAAACTAAATCCAATTAACAAATTTTAGAGGATAATAATCATTCCTTCCAACCATCAAAACTAAACTCGATTAATAAAATTTATCCCAACCACCCAAACTAAACTCAATTAACAAATTTTGTATATATATATATATATCCAGCCCATCCCATATATAAACTATATTTTATAAAATTATTTAATAACAATTTTTATATTTAAAAACAAATTCCTTCACCATCACAATGGCACCTTCCCTATGCTAATGCAAACGTTGTTGTTGTTCTATTTTAAATTATCTTATAAACAAGTCAGATGATACTTGTACTTCTATGGATAATATCCCACCATGCTTTAGCTCCTGCTAGCTTGCAATAAAAAAATTTGACCTGAGGTTGAGGTTAATGTTGTTTTTATAGACTCTATAATTATATTTATTGGAAGAAGTGATTAGTTTATATATATAATTGTAGTTTAATTGTTTTATGATTTAATTATTTTTTAAGAAATTATTGAATTTGCAAATTTAAGTGATTAATTTTATATAGTTTAAATGCCTTCAAAATTAATTACTTATTAAATTTTAAAATATAATTTGAAAAATAAAAAATTATGATTTTTTACGATTTTTTTTTAAATATATTCTCAAATATATTCTCATCTTTGTCAAATATATTCTTAAATATGAACACAGGCCTGTGAATAAATACATGTGATGCTCTACTGCATACCGTTAATGCAAATGTAACAGTCAGTGAATGTCCGTGAAGGCAACATATTCATTCATTGAATATGCACGGTCAACCATATGGGAAAAAAACAAGTTTTATTGAAAAAATACGCAATCAGTGCTTTTTAAAGCTAAATTTAATAGTTGAGTTTCAATGAAAAATATGGGAGTAAGCTAACTACGCTACGTTTTGCAACCCGATGGGACGTCTCGGGCACCGGGCTCAAACCTCCAGCCTGTCGTCAACATTTTCCGGCCATCGATTTCGGTTTGGCTCTCTTCCGAACGCCGTCTCCGTTTTAAACGCCCGCCTCTCCGTTTGGACCATATACTGGCGCAGTTATCGAGAAATATACGGGCGTCGACTCCGCCTTTTTAGTCCCGAAGCCGGCCTGCCTGAACGCCTTTGACATAATCTCCCTCTCGCCCGGCTTCAATCTCTCCGGGCTGTTCAAAGACGATGTCTTGAAGCAGGAGGAGGAATCGAGGTTCACGTCGACTCAACCGGCGTCGACCATAATGTCGAAGCTGGAGGAGATTGCAAGTCTGTTCCAGTTCAGCTTTAAGAAGTCGAATGACTTCAAAATGAAGTTGCAGGGGTCGGAAAAGGGGCGGAAGGGGCAAAACCAGAACCGCCACAGCAGTCTCGAAAACCGCGCACCGAAGTCGCAGTAGCTCAAGGGAGTCCGACAGAGAAAATGGGGAAATGGGTGTCGGAAATTCGAATACCGAACTCTAACAGCAGAATTTGGTTGGGCTCCTACAATACCTCGGAAAAGGCTGCCCCCGCCTACGACTTTGTTGCATATTGTCTCAGAGGATCCAAGGCCAGGCTCAATTTTCCAGTCTACCCACCGGAAATTCCTGACGCTCCGTTTCTAACGCGGCCGCAAATTCACTCTGCTGCGGCTAAGTTCGCTGCAGAAGAATTCCGGCCGCCTTCGGAAGTCGGCGTGACCTCCTCATCGTCCCATTTGGAAGCCGAATGGACGGCCAACAGATTACGGTGGAGCAGAGTCCGGCATCTCGAGTTTCAGTACCACTTGAACGTCTGCACAGTGGCGAGTCTCTAACTGTAGAGGATATTCCTCTCTTAGATGTGTCAATGGAGAATTTCGGAGTGCTCTTCCAGCCGTCGGAAACCAACGGACAGGGGTTTCTGATTATTTCTAGACAGTGGCGTCTTTTAGATATGTCAATGGAGGATTTCGTAGTTCTCTTCCAGCCGTCGGAAGACTGACGGACAGGGGTATATATATTTTTATTTGAGAAATTTATGACATTGGTGAATTGATGCCACTTCGACGCAAAGTGAGAGCCTAAGATTTAAAACCAACTTCAATGCAAAAATCCATGGCCCTCTGAAACCATTGTTACGGTGGCTCCCTTCGTGAGAAAACAAACATTCATTTTCAAAATTTTACATAATTTTAACTTATTTGCAAATTCTTCTCAATCAATATATTTTATTTTTAATTTTCCATTTTTACATTGTAACTTAAATTCCATAACAATATAAATCCTTTGCACAAAAACATTTATGAATTGATCTGGAATCATTCGTTCATCCCCATCAAGATATTTCTATTGTTACTTATACTTCATAAGTTGCATTCGATTCTCTTTAAATATCGATTTTTACAATGATGGAAGCCAACAAAATAATAATATCTTAAAATGTTTAATACAGAATAGAAAAGTAAGAAAACAAGATAATAAAAAAGTAAAGAACAGATAAAAATGGAAACCGTTTTGACAAAACTTAATGTTAATCCGCTGCGCAAAAACATTTATGAATTGTTGTTCAAAGCATAGTTCAAGCGAGTTTGGAAGTCGAGTCCCCTCCTCAGTCTTCTCAGTTTTCAGTGAAGTTATAAGAATGCTGATATTTTCATTTACATTGTTATACTTGAATTGTTCAGCTGGAGCTGCGGGTCCTATATATATGCAATATGTCTGGAATAAAGAAAAAACACAACTATTTTGAGGGGAGGAAGTTTAATAATTGTAAAACCAATACCAAGATGTCATAATAATATGTGTATTTTGTTGTTGTTCTATATGTATTTATATAACACATTTCAATGAAGAGGAGGAGAGAAAAACATACATATAACACATTTCAATGAAGAGGAGAGAAAAACATACTTGTTTATCAATAATCAATCGTTATGTTTGTTATTAGGATAATCCTTTTTCCACTAGAAGTTCTATGGGTGTATGTAGAAGTATGGTGGTTTTGTCAAGAAGCCATGGTTTGTGCATGAGGACCATAGAATATTTTTTTAGACTATTTAAAAGATTAGAATATGTTAAGGTGGTTTATATTTTAAAGAATATAAATCCTTATATTAATCCATGTACTACATGGTGTTTTTATGGTAAAAGGTGGATGTTCAAGGTTGAGAAAGCAAGTAAAATATACTCTCAGAAATCACTAAACTACATTTTTTAATGTCAAAGGGAGTTGCAAATCACTATAAATATTTGAATCTTGAACCATGTTCTAGTCCCTAATTCTCAAAGTGTGATAATCCTCTATGATATCATTTATCAAGACTTCATGAGATAATTTATCAGGACCACATGAGATAATATTTGAGGAGGCTTGGATGTTAATGAGAGGAGATAATATTTGAGGAGGCTTGGATGTTACTGAGAGGAGGATAATCCTATAAATATGCAATTAACACTCATTAAGAAAGAATTTTTTTCAATTGTGAGGGCATAAATGAAAATAATTGAATCATAACATAATAAATTTCACCTCAAGAATAATAGATAAGAAAGTCATTATGATAAAACCATTACATGAAATAAGGTTGATTTTGAGGCCTCTCCTTCAATCCCAACTCTCTCTATCACTATTTATATTGGTGTCTCATTGATAAAATCAACTTTAATTTTATTAATAAATTTAATACATAGATAACTTTATAATTTCTTTGATGAAGTGATCTTTCACTTTAATTTTCAAAATTATTTGTAGTGTGGATAACACTTTTATTAGCCTCTTTGGAAATGTCTTTTACTATACCCCTAACAATGGAAAGCATTATAACAATTATGATCACCACTATTTAACACTATATTTTCTTGGTTCAAGAGATGATTTCACATTATTTATTATTGTAAATCTTTCTAGTTGGTTTTCAAGCAAGATTTAGATTGCAATAGTTATGGAATATATTTACAACAACTAGTCTAAATAACTATAAATTGTTGAACTTATGCTTATACTAAGCAGAGGGCAGGGGTGAATCAATATAAGATATTTTTTACTTTAATTGAGTATTTATCAATCATTCATTAACTTTAAAACATTAGATGCATATAAACTTAAATAAAAAAACACAGAGTTTAACTTGGAAACCTTTCCGGGAAAAAACAACAAAAACTTATCTTTGTAAATGTTTGTAGGCACCAACCTATTGTTACAAAGATTGTAGGAACCAACCTACTGGAGACATGAATATCCTCAGCTGAGCACCAACTCATCAAGATATTGTGTAGGCACCAACCTACTGGAGACACCAATCTCCTCAGCTGAGCACCAACTTATAAAGACTTGTGTAGGGACCAACCTATTAGAGACACCAATCTCCTCAGTTGAGCACCAACTTAGTAAGACCTGTATAGGCACCAACCTAATATATTCATGCATAGAGTACTTTTGACTTCACCTACATGCTTCATACTTCAAACCCAAGTCAAATTTAGCCTCCATTCCCCAACGAACCTCGTAGCATCATTCCCATAATATAATATTAGATTACAACATCACAACCTCAAAACAATGCACTTTGCAACATCATAGACCTTCGTCCTTCATAGCACACCCTTAAAACTCCAAGAAAACTCCTCTTGCACCCTTAGACCCCAAGAATACTCTCCATCTTCTCTTACACACCTTAGATCTCCTTTTCCCACCTCACATTTGATCTTCTTCTTTCGATACTTTTCAAATGAACACATCTATCATATATTTATGGTGTTTCTATGCTCACTTTTAGGGCTGACCTATGAACACTGGCTGGGATGACCTGAAATTTATGGCTAGGTTGTTTGATAGGAAAATTCATATCTCCTCATTCCTAAGGAACTAGAGGGAGTGTCATATACTGTTGGAAAGGTATCAAAATAAGTTTTCCGAAAATATAACATATGCTCCCATTTGAGTTAGTGTAATATCCTTGATCCAGTTGATCTAGATATCTACTGTTGAACTACAGTTTTGGCTAATAAATCTGATACTCTGGGGGTTTCAGAATGCGTTTGAGTTACTTTTTGTGATGCTTGGTGATTTTTTTATGTGTGCTCCATTTTATTATGTGTTTTAGTAGTATAATTCAATGCATGAAAAATAAGGACAACATAGCTCACTGATATATATAATGCAGAAAAAACAGAAAATACAATAATAACTGGAAGAAAAGATAATAATTGTCAGTTAGATCTCATGGATCATCACTAGAATACAAATAAACTGATATACAAATAAACTGATAAGAAATACTAGTGATCGGAATAATGGGTGATGGTTTGTGCATGCACAGATAGATCGGAAAAAAAAAATGTAGCAGCTCACGGTAACTGTTGTAGAATCCGGAAAAATCGCCCTGATGGCGATACCCGTCGGAATGAGCTGGAAACTGTCTCAAAATATGTGCCCTGGTCTCTAGACTAATCCTGATGACTGTCAGACTGAAGATCCAATCTCTGAAGCTCGAGATGTCACCCCCTAGGGGTTTGCGCACCTCCTGGGCTCAATGAGTGCACCCTGGTGATTCCACCAGAGGAATATGATGATGTATAGCTCAAAACGATCGTCCTGGTTTTCTCTCTAATGGGTCGGAAGGGATTCCTTAGATCTACCTCAGAATGTCCCCTGGAACCCTAGATGTTCTTCCTCAAGAGTTGTGCCCTAAATGCCTATTTTCTACTTTCCGGAAGATTCCACCATTGGAAACTGATGACAAGTGGCTCAATAGGTGCTCCTTGGCTATCTCTCTAATGGGTCATAACGAATTGGCCAAATCTGAACTTTCACAAGTGGCCGCACAAACCCTCTCTCAATCACTTGCGCCCTCACTAGCTGAGCTACACAATCACTGAACTAGACACTATACTGCACAGTGAAATACCTGGATGGTATCTTTGATAGGCTAGGGTGTGTCACTAAACACCGAAACCGATCAATGGTGGTGGTTTCCTCCAGAAATCCATAAAAGAACAAAGGGGTCGATTTCCTCCTCCTCTGCAAATATCTCAACATCAAATCAATGTAACATATCATAATGAGAAATCAGGTCCTTTACCCTTCCTTTATAGCTTCCCGAAACCCTAATTCATTGTTGACTTTTTCCCTCCAAGTGACTTTTACTTTATTTTGTTATTCCTTGATTAAATCACTTAATTAATTAACCATTTTACCTCTAAAAAGTGATTTATCCATCCTTGTGGCTTCTCTGGCCACTGAAAGTCACTTCTCATCATCTTATCATGTAATTGTCTTATTCTTGATTCCTATGAGCTATTACACTGAAAGGTTTCTCCAAGTAATATGCCCATTATGACCTTCTTAGTGAATTTAATTAAGATATAACCATAATAACTCAAAATTGCAGAAATCGTCAGAATGCAACGGAACCAAAGCCAATCTGTGCAGAATGGATCCTGATGATGAACGATGTGAGTCGGTTCCAATAAAACCCCTCAATATCTCTCGAACTCTCTGTCACCCCTGTTTGGCTACTCTGGTAGGAATAACACTCTGTAGTGTTATAATGTCCCAAAATGGGGACATTACAGTCCTCCCTGCCAGAATATTGCTTGTCCTCAAGAAATAACTGGATCCAACTACATATGATACGAGGGTCCCATATCCACCTATGTGACACAAGGTAGACTCCCCTCAATATGTGGCCTCTCCAAGTGCTCACCACGCATGAGACCCACATGCTCCTGATGAGTAGAATGATCAGTGGCTAAAGAATCTCAGTCAACTCCTCGAGGAACCACTCTACTCGAAACTCAACTCCATCAAACGCGGAACTACCCAGCACTCCAATCCCTAGATCCCATATCAGAATGTGAATTGCAATGCCTCGTGAAATATAGTCCTGTAACATATCAATACCATGAGTCTCCTGCAAATAAGACACGGTCTCAACCCGAAATGAGTTTGTCCTACCAGACCATACCAAACCCAACATGACTCCCACAGACTGAATATGATGTTGCCATAGTGAGGTACTACCAGACCTCAACGAATCACTAGCTAGTGATGTGCTCTCCCCAATACTGAAACTCAATGGAAAATCAAAGTGACTTCCCCCTGCAAAGGTCCTCTCGTCTCCACCAGTCAATGAAATTCCCAGCCATGCTAATTTTGGACAGGGACCATCATGTCAATGTTTCTCTACTTCAATCATGACTGTCTACTCAAAGTATCCATATTGGATCCTCCATTCCTAGATCCTCATAAGATGAAACAAACTATTGACCAAATGTACTCTAAGATCCAGTGTCAAATTTGGAAGTTCATCACTTCCAATCCCCACTAACTGTTGATGTGTCCTACTTGTAACTGTCGAAAGAAATCCACCATCATCTGAATGAGAGTCTGAGTATGTAGCAACCTCTTAGATATCCTCTGTCCCATGGCCTAGGATACCCTCCATCATGCCCAAGGCCTCAACTGTCTGCCCCTGATGATCCACCCATATCATGATGTATGCAATCAAGACACTCCTGTCATGTGGTCTCAGCCTACCAACTCTCCATATCCCATGCCACTGTCTAGCTCCCCCTATGATGTTGTCAATCATGAAAGTATCAGGAAAGGATATCATAAATATATGCAACCAACTAAAGGATTGGAAAGTATCATATGCTTTGGTCAATCCAAAGGACTTAACCAAAATCTCGTCCATCGACACACATGGTAAATAATCACCTATAGTCATCACTAAACACCAACCATCGGGTACAACAATAGGTATCTCCACCAACTGCGAGTTAATCATTCTCCATCCATCATCACTCATGCAATTGTTGTTGCGGTGAAGGCGATCTCCTAGATCTGTATATTGTTGCAAGGGAAAGGAATCTCCATGATCTACTAAGTACATATCCTCCCTGCAATCCAACACGTCCCCCTAAATCCCATTGTACACCTTTGTATGTCTTTGTGAACTAGCACTCATCACTGTGTGCCCCTGCATACACATGGGATCTCCTGTATATACCTGCAACATCATTGATCCTGCGTGTACTACATGGTCATCCTCTACATGAAGGTTAACCAATCCTGGAACACAAATGGAAGTGTCCTCATAACTACCCCTGGCTCTAGAATTCCCATGTGTACGTGTGTACCCAACTGTCTCAACACCCCTTATGAATGGTTGTCCCAAAGGCACTCTGATATAGAATCTCTGTCATCATGGACTTGATTCCTTCCAAAAACATCTTTATCGAATCCCAGGAAATGGGAAAAAAACCATGATGTGGCATGATAGCATCATGGGAAATGCACCTGTCAACGTTTCAGATGATTTCAAGGATATTTGCGAGTGGCTAACTCAACACGGATTCACCCAAGTGGCAGACATCTCTTCATGGGATGCTTCAGGGAGCTGGAGGACTTGGGACCTCTTGAGCATTCAAGATCACTTGCAAACAAAAAAAACTCTCCTCCTAGCTACGTTGATGGGCTTAGCTTCTGTCCACCTCCTCTTGTCGGATAAATGGGGTTGGGGAAAGACTGGTTTCTTCACCGCAACCCAAGGATTTACTTCTCTTCAATCCCCCCAAGCTCTAAATGAGTCAGCAACCCTCCAGAAGCAGGTCTGAGATCCTCTCGGCCTTCCTAAAATAAACTTCTTCTATTGGGTTTTAATGCACATGAAAGTTTTGACAGGCAAAAATATGGAAAAAAGAGGCATTATCGGTCCTCATAGATGCTCCTTGTGTTGTAATTATCTGGAAACAATGTATCATTTGTTTATGGACTGTCCATTCACCCAAGAAGTATGGAATATCTCCCTTCAACGCCTCAATGCCACATTTATGAAACAGATCTTTGTCGTTAACTTTTTCTCCTCCTATAAGGCACGTTATCCTCAAGAAATACAAAGTAGTTCAATGTGGAAAAGAATTCGGCAGGCCATCCCAAATACATTTGTTGGAAACTATGGTTGGCCAGAAACGATCAGATCTTCAACAACACTTTGTCTTCCCCCCCAACAATGGTTGCTAAAGAAAAACCTCTCCTTCTTGAAACAGTGGAAAACCATCCCTTCAAGAACGAAAATACTCTCCTACCTGAAGAAAAGAAATGGATTGTAACATTCACTTTCCGAGACAGAAAACAAACCTTTGTACGTCTATCTATCATTCCAGGATGGCGTTTGCAAGACAAGGATGCAATTTTTCAAGCTTGGTGGAGGAGACAAGGCATAGCCTCGGTCTTTTTCGATGGCGCCTCCAAAGGAAACCCAAGGAACATAGGAGCAAGCTGAGTGATTTAATCCTTGAATGGATCCTGAAAAGATAGCTTCAGTTGGGGACTTGGCCAGAGAACAAATAACCAGGTTGAAATTCTCGGGCTGCTAAAAGCTTGTCAGATAGTGCGTGAAGATGGCATTAAAGAAATACAATTTTTTGGAGACTCTGAAATCCTGATTAAGATTTTAAATATGAATGATCACTTCAACAATCCAACGATCAATAAGACATTGCAAAGGCTTTGACAAGTGCTGCAATATTTCTCCTCCTCTCTCTTTTTCCACATCCTTCATAGTTCGAAAAAGGAAGTAGATGCAAAGGATACTATGGGCTTCCTATTTCCCTTAGGTGCTTTAAGCAAAAGTGATGAAGCCCCCTTGTGGATTCCCATCCCGTATATTTGGCTTTTCCTCACGTCATAACTTTGTAATAATGGGACATGTTTTACTTAGGTTAAGCGGGAAGTTGTTCCCTTGTAAAGATGGTTGATTTGGCCTAGGCCCAACTAGTTTCAATTATCAAATAAAATTACATGTTTTAGTTAAAAAAAAAAATAAAAAAATCCCCCAACCGCGTGTCTCTCTCTATGTCTTCTCTCCCCTTTATATTTTCCTCCTCCTTTATTTTCATGTATTCTTCCTCAAGACCTCATGGGTCGTGTCATAATTTTCTCGATGGGTAGTTTTCCCATCCCTTCATTGATTCTTGAAGGGGACTACCCAACTACCAGCCTGACTGATAATAAAATTTCTAGGTTGAGGACAGTTCAGGGTCTGCATTTGTTTTAATTTGATAGGGTACTTCCTGGCAGGGTTATTTTAACCAATAATAGCTTCCCTCTTGCACCATTCCTCTCATGACATCATAACCTCTGAAGGCCATCCCTTCAACATTAGTGCAACATTTTCTTGTTGCATTAATAACCAAATTTTTCAATACATAATTTATCAAAGGTCCATTCCCTTTGAATAATCACACAACAAGATTTTTTATAGTTTTGGTCATGATATTAATTATATTTATAGATTGGGGGAAACATGGGTGTTGCAATTCCACTAAGAATGTGTAATCCTTGGCTAGACCTTTCTGACGGTATACCAAGCACTCCAAATGTAGATGATATGCAAAATTTACATCCTTAGGAAGTTGAAGTATTAACTACCTCCATCGGGGCCCACAAACCTTTTGGAGTTTCATATTCGAGGGTTGCATCGGGGCCCACAAACTTTTTGACATTTCATCTTCTGGGGTTAGGGTTTTCTCATTAATGCTTTATGTTAAAAAGGCCTTTCGAGCCTCATTGTAAAAGCATATTCTTGTGAATGAGTGTAGTCGTCACATCTTTTCTCAGAAATAAGCACCACCATTCTAGCGAGTTCATTTTTCTCTGCATTTTTACAATTCATGTACATTTCATTCATTAATAGAAATTTTGTATTATTGTATCTCTGTGTTTCTTGCAATATCTCTGTGTGTTTCTTGCAATATTTCTATGCGTTTCTTGGTTATATATCTTCCTTCATTTTGTTCTCAGCACAATCCAGATCAAGTTTAGAGCAATTAGTTGCATTGATTTAAATACCGACATAATACAACTATCTGATTCAATCATTTTCCAATGTATCATCACTTAAATCAATGCATAAAAATGATTGAATAAGTTAGTTGTATTAATTTTAACAGTGATATAACATAAAACAATAGGGTGCATTTATTATAGTGAGTTAAAATGATTTAGTGCATTAATTGAATAAATGATATGAAGGAAATTAATCATGTATATTGATCTAAAGTATGAGATAGTAAAAATTATCAAGTGAAATGACTTTAGCAATAACACATTGAAAACCAATTTCAAAATACACATTATAGGTTGAAGTGCTATACTTTGTTTGCTTGGGTGTGATTTATCTATTAGTATTTTCACATTAAAACATATAATATTAAGATATATATAATGTTAAGATATATATAATCTTACGATATATAGTATGCATTGACATATACAAAGCATTAAAATCAAAATCATGCAATAAAATGTAAACACAATTATGAGGGAACATAAAAGGTTGGAGAAAAAAACTATTAATATTGGAGAGACAGAGTATGAGTATGACCTTCACCGAGATATTATATATCTTGAAGTTTTGAATAGTCTAGCAATTAGACTTAGTTTTTCTTATCCATATAAATGGGATTTAGCTAGCACATGTGGGTAAAAGAAAACATGAAGAAGACGTATTGAGAGTGGTCATTACATAATGATACTATTACTTTCTTACTATTAACCTTTTTCATTATTTAACATGTTACTTTGTTTGTATTCACCTTGATCCTCATGTAACTTTCTAGTATCCTTCTTGATAGTAAGTTCTCTAAATTAAAAATGATACTTAGTAAATTTCTAAGGATCAAATTCATCCAAAATATATACTTCTAGATGAATCATAACCTAAAAATGCAAACCTCACTATCAATAATAATTCCAAATTTTAATATCAACTACAGTCACTCTATCTAAAAAAACCATAATCATAATTTCTATGTCTAATACAAATGATTCTTTCATTCTTAATCTCAAGTATTTTCCTACCTTAATTCCTAATTTTAATATCAAGTACAACAACTCTATCTAAAAAAAACCATAATTTCTAAGTTTAATACGAATGATGATTTCATTCTTAATCTCAACTATATTCCTACCTTCACATTGAATGAGAAACACCAATAACAAAATTGATAACAAACATCTTTAGTATTATTATATTCATAATATTTTTTGTGGTTTAATGCTATATTGAAATGGTTATTAAATATGTAAACATGCATTGAATTTTAAAAAGATTGGTTATGAAATTTACACCTATTTAATTATATTTTATATTTTTAAAATATATAAATAATATTAAATTTAATATAATTATTTTAAATTATATTTAATAAATTATTTATATATTTTAAGATATTATAAAGATGTAATTAATCTATTTGTTTTGACAAAGGTAAAAAAACAAATAAGTATGATTAAGATAAGAACAAATTGTCACTAGTTTCATAGTGAAACTCGGTTAGTCAATTCCTAAAAATTTTTGGGATGAAAGAGTGTGTCATCTTTATGACACTAAGAAGGTTGAAAATGAAAAATATTTTCTGTTAGATTATTGAGCCTATACCCAGATCTCATTTTCAAAAACTGTGTCACACTACCAACCTTCCTAACCTCCTTAACTCAACAAAACTATGATGATCTTGGAAAGCTTTTCTTGTTTCTTTTCTAGTATAGAAATGAAATTATAAAAAAATGCAAATAATCACTTACCCTTTAGTCTTAGTAGAACATCATCATCATCCATTTTATATATTAAAAAATATATAAATAATATTAAATGTAATGTAAATATTTTCGAATTGTATATACCAAGTCTTGTAATGATATCATATAGATATGAAATGACTTTATGATGTATTAATAAAAGTAATATTTTATATTATTTTTAAAATAATTTTTTTATATAAAATGACTTTATGATATATTAAAAAAATAATATTTTATATTATTTTTATAATATTATTTTTTATAATTTAAGATAATTTTATAAAATATAAAAAATTATGATTAAAATTAAAATTTGTTTTTTTATATTAATTAAAACTAATCTTTATTAATTAAAAATATTAAATACTAAATAAAAAATTGCAATCACAAATATATATTTTTGTAAGCTTGACATTGTTAAATGTAATGTAATATTGAATTGAAAAAATATTGGGAAATCACTCTCCAAATATTCCAAGTGTGATGGAAACGATAATCGACAAAACGTTATCTGGGTACCAAGACTGTAATTGAAGCATCTGCGTTGGATAGAGAACCCTTAGGAATGTATGATGATCTGGTAAGTACAAAACCCACAAAAGAATTTGCAGTCGCGTTAGAAATGGAGCGTCAGGAATTTCCGGTGGATAGACTGGAAAATTGAGCCTGGCCTTGGATCCTCTGAGACAATATGTAGCAAAGTTGTAGGCGCGGGTAGCCTTTTCCGGGGTATCGTAGGAACCCAACCAAATTCTTCTGTTGGAGTTTGGTATTCGAATTTTAGACACCCATTTCCCCCATTTTCTCTGTCGGACTCCCTTGAATTGATGCGACTTCGGTGCGCGGTTTTCGGGACTGTTGTGGCGGTTCTGGTTTTGGCCCTTCCGCCCCTGCTCCGACCCCTACAACTTCATTTTGAAGTCCTTCAACTTCTTAAAGCTGAACCAAAATAGACTTGCAATCTCCTCCAGCTTCGACATTATGCTCGACGTCGACTGAGTCGACGTGAACCTCGATTCCTCCTCCTGCTTCAAGACATCGTCTTTGAACAACCCGGAGAGATTGAAGCCGTGTGAGAGGGAGATTATGTCGAAGGCATTCAGGCAGGCAAGCAAACCGACTTCAGGATGAAGAAGGCGGAGTCAATGCCCCTATATTTCTCCATAACTGCGCCCGTGTAAAGAACCCCAAATTTCTCAACATAAAAAAACATTGTTAGGATCATTATTAAATTTTTCCTTTCCTTTCTAAGGTGTACTTAATGATACTACATTGTGAATTAACATTTCTTCTTCTTTATGCATTTTATGTACACCATAACATTAACAAGTGGAAAAGAATTCTAACTCCATTTTATTCTTTAAGGGTGGTAGTTTGATACCCAAGTGAATGTCACAATACGTAACTTGGTTATCCACCATAGAGAACATTCGATTTACGCAAGTCACTAGGTATATATAGCTATATACTATGAAACTATACTATATAAGTTTGATACCCACTGCAAACTAAGGAGATTACGATATAATAATATACACTAAGGGATAACTACTTGCCCTGCGCAAGCTATATGCATAATCATGAAGACGAGCATTATAAAGTTATGTCTCGTCATCACATTAATGAGATTTATCCCTCGCATTATGGTGGGATGGATTCTATCCAACTGACACATGATAGAGGGCAGTTGAACTGATTGGTAGAGTGCTGGTTAGTTCCATGCATTCGACTTAGACTCGAACTAACATTGGCAAGCAGTTTGGCAGACTAGAGAAGAATGTGGTCCCTAACTAGACTGTGTTTATCTTTACAGACTTGCTTATCGTTATAGATCTTTGAACGACTAGTACGTGACTGTCGTGGTGTGAATGAGCCCTGCTCAATGACATTTATGGTAGACTATCGTATGTCTCTCGGGCCCAACGTTTGTTTAATGAAGTCCTATCTAGGGTTTTCCATGACACCTTCGTCACATGGCTGGGTACCATCTCTGCATTAACACCATCAACTTAATTTGCGGGGCTTTCCCAGGGTCTATTATTCATTGTCTTCTCGTCTCTGTGTTAAAATTTTCCCCTCATTTGTTCACTGTAACACCCTGCTTCAGTTTCGTAGATGTACAGTCTAGCATTATGGTGGAGTCGGGCTTACTCGGTTAATGGTTAATTTCCAATTGATTTCTTTCAAAAGGTAAGGCTCCTCTAGCTGTAATAAATCTAAAAAAAAAAATGCTTCTTTAAAATATGGACTGCGCACATTAAAATCTCTTGGGTAGAAAACTCTTAGATTGCTTAGCCTGTTCTCTCGTGGTCGTATTAGGATTTTCCTTCGGTAATAACAGTCCACTCGATAGGGTTTGGCTTTACCTACGAATTTAATCTTACCATTGTTACTTTCTCTCGGTTCTTTCAACCTTACGATTTCGAGACAGACTATAGATCATGTTTGCGTCCCTCGGAGGTCCTATCACTTAATAAGGTCTCATAACAATTCATGGGTTATATTCTATAGCTCTATGGGTTTTCTCATGTCTTTTGTCTTGAGTGGTAACGAGTTTTTCCCCAACTGTGAAAGGGAGATTTCTGTCAGAGTCCCCATGTCATTGGGTCCTTTCCTTTCGACATGGATTCACCAACAGGGTAACTGTGATGTTAAGGACATCTTACTTTGTTAATTTAGTGTGTACTATATTATGTTCTTCATCATTTTGTTTGGTTTTGGCCTATGGTATTTGGCCGAAGGATTCCATTGTCTGTGGTTTGTGAGGGTCTGAAGTCTTAACTGTTTCTTTGTTAAGTCATATCTAGGGAATACAATTTGTTTAAGTTCCCTCTTAATTCAAGAGTGTTTTAATGATGGACTCGTATTACGTTCTATGTCCCGACATACAGATTTGTAGTCTCGAGTATATGTTGTGCATCCTTCCTTATAATGTTCGTATCCTGTATAATTAATTTTGCTTCTACGGTTTCTTCATTTTTATCTTTTAAGTTGGATTTCAAACTAATGATGGGCCCCTTTTAACTGTGAGGGTACCCATCAAGCAGTCTTTGGCCTCTCCACCGCTCTCGGGATCGTGGTCAAAGTTTCACAGGGATGAAAAGAGTCACAACAACTCTTACTGTAGGCCCAAGTTAAGTAATCATTCGAGCTCTTTTTCCTTACTTTCTGGTTATGTTAATTTACCCCAGGAATTTGGTTTATACTTAGCATACAGATTCTTATCATTAAAATGATAATGAAATATCTCTTTATTCTTCATGCAAGGTAGGAGCGTACGATAATCCTCGGATCTTGGAACTTGCCATACACAAAAATTATTTGGGTTCCTCACTTTCAATACTCTTAGAGTTGTACCACTCCAGATTCTGGTCAGCGAAGTAACAGTTCTGATTTAGGAATTCGTTGTTATAGGAGTTCATTATGTATTGCTATAGAGACTGATTAGGAGTACTCTTGAAGGTTACAACTGTATTTCATTGTTATGAGGTTTAAATAAAGTCCTTCGAAATGAGTTATATGCGCCTATGACTATTAGCCGGATTTTGATATGTAAGGTTTTCCTATCGTGACACAGGAATTTTATTTTCTCGTGTACTTGTAATGGACAGTGTTTGCAAAGTAATCAAAGTTGATAATGATTCAATCTATGCATAGAGTGATTTGGATCTTTTATTATTTGTCATTAAGATGTGGTATTAGAAATACTGTTATGAACGAATTGTTTTCTAGTTATGCACTTTATGCTATCGAACTGTTCATTTCTTTAGGTAGTCGTTGACTATTTAAAAGGGAAAAAAAATTCTGAATTGGATCTGGGACCTTGCACGGTCAGCAATATATATATATATATGCATGAAGTATAGAAGCTTCCTATACTATATATATATATATATATTCATTCGACCCTTCATTCGTTACACAGACCATTATGCATACTAATTGTTGCCATTTATATTAACTATAGTATTATATCCATATGTGTATAAGTATAATCGTTTCCTATTACAGTTCATTGTTCTAAATTGCAGTAATTTTGTATAGACTGATTTCCTCACTCTTTATATATCCCATGTATTAAATATGTAGCAACAATATCTGTAGAATAAATGCTTACTTCCAGAATTAAATTTATATAGTAAGTACAATGAATCTATAAGGAATTCTTCTACTTATTATTCACTACAGCGGTATAATTCTATAGAACAATCCACTCAAAGTTAACGGGATGGTCGATAGAGATATGACTATCTACACACGTATAAGATTAATTTCCAGATTTATTTATGTTTTACACGGTTTGTAAATTCTATAAGACTAAATATCTAGTTGTATAGGAGTCACCTACTAGTAGGAAAGTCTAGTACAGCGACGAAATGACCTTCTAGTTGGAACATATATCTCTTCTAATCTATCCATGTTTGAAATTCATTTCCAGCCAAAGGCAAATAAGGTTATACTAAGGTCTACAGTTAATACTGTAGAGAATTATTCTACAGTTAACTCATTTCAACAAAATTTAATTTCAAATAGTACAATGCATACAGAGTAACAAATGCACACTACAAATCAAAAGTTTGCATAACATTTAACCAGAGAAGGAGTAAGTAAACATATATGAATGCTTACTGAAAAAAAAATGGAACAACCAAGTTCCTCCCAACCTTAGGACAGAACAACCAATTTACTTGTTCCGTCCACCCCCTAGCCTGACCATGAGTCCATGAGGGTGAATTCCAGAACTCCTCCTCAACAACAATCCTTAAATCTAAACAACTTCTCCTTGCCTCACACTCATAATTCAGTGTTCATAATAGCAATAGATCCACCATTTTTCCCCAACATACTAGGCAATGTTATGCCTCCTCCCATATGCTATATATCCAAAAGAAAAAGTGCCTCAGTCTTTTTCCCCTTGGCAATTTTCGCATCTTTCCAAATCCCTGATTTTCAGGGGCTGCCAATGGCCAAATTCCTGATTTTCCACTTGTAATAATCATCCCTGAGGTAGCTCCAACATGTTCCCCACTCATGGAGTCATGGTCAGCTGATTTCAACCTAGTTGTTCTATTTGTCCATCAGTAATAAATATAAAAATATTTTGTCCCATACAAGTGTCATAGTCAAGTAGTTAGTTGGGTCAAATCAAATCTCTGCCCAATAGTCATAATCATTAATTACAATTAACTAAATTTGAAATTTGAAATTTCTATAAATGGTAGAAAATTTCCAATTTCGAATTTGCCAAAAACGGAATTAATTTCCTATGAAATTTCAGACTTAAAAAATAATTTATTTTTGGGGATGTTGCATCCTTTCCCCCTTCAACAAAACACTATTCTCAATGTTCATTCCTTTGCTGGAACAGTATTGGCTGACATTTTCACAAATCTCCCTCCAATTCCCAAGTGGCCTCCTCAGGGCTAAAGTGCTTCCATTGCACTTTTACCTGGGCAATGACACGGTTCCGAAGTGATATTTCTCTCATGTTGAGAATGCGTAGAGGTTCTGCTTGGAACTCACCTTCTGGTTCCAGCTGCACCAAGTTCCAATCGATCATATGAGTAGGGTCATGAACATAATTCTTTAACAAAAGAAACATGCAATACATTATGAATTTTTAGATTGGCAGGGACAGCAAGTTGGTATGCTACGGGTCCAATTCGAGCTAAGATCTCAAAAGGGCCACAAAATCTAGGTGCCAACTTGGCACAGTTCCCTTGATTTAGTGAAATTTTTCGGGCTTTGACTTTTAAATAGACATGGTCTCCCACTTGAAATTCCAGGTGCCTTCGTTTTTGGTTCGCGTAACTTTTCTGCATGTCCTATGCCTCTTTTAAGTTCTGTTGTACTTTCCTTACCGTGTTCTCCATTTCCCGAAGCATCTTTGGTCCTACCATGAGTCTGTCAATTAGGTTATCCCAGCTAATCAGAGTCGTACACTTCATATCATACAATACTTCGAAAGGGCTCATCTTAGCCGAAGCTTGGTACCCATTGTTGTATGCAAATTCCACCAAGTGCAGGTAGTCTTCCCACTTGCTTGGCTTTGTTCTTACGTACATGCATAGCATATCTTCTATGATTTGATTTTTTTGTTTAGTCTGCCCATTTGTTTGTGGATGATAACTCGCATTGAAATTCAAGTTAGTATTTAACCCTGCAAACAATTCTTTCCAAAAAGCAGATGTAAATTTTACGTCTCTATCCGAAATCACCATTTTAGGAATACCATGTAGTCTAAAAATGTATTTCATGAATATTTCAGCGATGTTAATGGATTTAAAAGTATATTTTACAGGAATAAAGTGTGTAGACTGTAATGTCCCCTTCCAAATAGGAGCTCCAGAAGAGGAGGCTTAATGGTCTAAACCACCCCGTTAGACTATAGCCAGGGCCAAAGAGGGGTAAACAAGGTTACTAGAGGTCACTCCAGTCATAGGTGTTATATTTGGAAAGTGACATTGAGCTAACAAGAGTTAACAACGCTTTTAAGTCATTATGAGCTAAAAATAGAAGTCAACAGTGAATTAAGGTTTCAACAGTGATTTAGAGTTTCAACATGATTTAGGGTTTTGGAAAGCTATAAAGGAAGGGTCAGCGACCTAATTCATCATTATGCAGATTATGACTTGTCATTGAGGAGAAGAGGTGCATCTCAGGAGAGATAGTTTAGTGTATTCTAGGAGGAAGACACCAGTTGGCTGATTTCAGTGTTGAAAGACACACCTTAGTCACCGGGAAGATCATCCAGGTCTTCCATCATTCTTCATTGATTCCACAGTGCTCCCATATTCCAAGTATTATCTTTTAGTTTCTTATTTGTATTCCGGCTAAGATCCTTTTGTCTTTTGATCTAGCCGAGTGTTGTTTTATTCAGTCGCAGATGCTTATTTATATTCTGGCTAAGATCCTTTGTATGTTGATCTAGTCAAGTATTGTCAATTATTCAGCCACATTCAGCCATTTTGTAATCCACAGAGATATCATAATACAAACTTGCAGTCCTTTGACGCGTTTATTATTTGTATGATAATTTATATGCTGTAAACCTTTGATCCTACACACACATTAGCAACGTTTCCTAGACTACCCAAGTCAGGAACATTACAGTGGTATCAGAGCTTTAGTCCTACCGGCCTATGGCTTAAGACAATGAGTGTAGCAGAAGACCCAGAGGGCTGTGAAAACATAGGTGACGAATATGTCACTTACAACAGGCATCAGGAGAGAAGGCATAGGCATGATTTTCCCCCTTTTCCTCCTAGCTCGAAGGAAGAGGAAGAGGCACACAGAGAAGCAGAGAGAAGGGCAGAGCGTGAGGCTGAGCGTGAGGCAGAGAGGATGCTAGGAGACGGATATGAGTGACCAGACGGCAGTGGCAAGGCCCCCGCAGATCCAGAGGCATCTTTCATGCAGGTTATCAACGATATGTTAGCTAGTCAACAGACCATGTCTCTGTCCTTGGCACATGTGGTTGATAGATTGGCTAGAGTGGGCACCCCAGATACATAAGTCCCGCATGCAGCACATGCGAACTCGGGAGTAGGTAGTAGACCCCAGTCACCCTCTCACACATACACCTCCACGGGTAGGATTCCCAGACCCTTGTTTCCCAGTTTCAAGAGGGCACCCCCGGTAGCAGCATCGCCACCAATAGCACAGAGGTCACCCACTCATGCCAATGACATTGCAGAGTATAGGAGGGAGTATGAAGTATTGGGTCATGACTTCCATCAGGACATGACCTTAGTCGAGTATTGTGGACTCAGACTTAGGAACCGCCCCAGAGAGCTGCAGAGGGGAGAACCACAATAGCAGTAGGGGCATAACCTCAATTTCATCCAAAAAGTTGGGAAACTCACCATCCCTTCTTTCGACGGATCATCCAAATACACCGCCAAGGCTTGGGTACAGAAGCTAGACATGTATTACAAGCTCAACCAGATGACCGAGATAGAGGCCATCAGTTTCACAACCTTACACTTGGAGGGTGAGGCACATTAGTGGTGGTATCATGGACTGGTGACATTGGGTCACAGTCGCATCACCTCCTATAGGGAGTTTATAGATAGGCTCATAGATAGGTTTGACAAGAAGGATCCCGAAATACATTTCAGGGATCTAGCCAAGTTGAGACAAACTAGCACAACAGAGGTGTTCATCACAGAGTTTCAGCGGGTAGCCGTGGCAGTGACAGATATATCAGAACCTAGGTTGATCATGCTATTCACAGAAGGACTCACAGAGATTTTGAGAGGATGGGTGAAGGCATACAGGCCTCCCACTTTGCAGGATGCCATCCTTCACACTCGAGATTTGGCAGACTCAGTGCCAAAGACTAAAATTTTTTCCAAACCATTTGTACCCCAGAGGGATCAAGACAGGAAGCCATTACAGAGATAATGGAAGGGCAAGGAGAAGTTGGATGATGAGACTAAGCGAGATCTTATGAGGAAGAATCTTTTCTTCAGTTGTATATATCCTTGGGTCCCAGGCCACAGGTGCATGGGAAAGGGAGAAATTCATTATATTGAGGTAGTAGCAGATAGTGTGGACAATGAGGAGGAGTAGCATGATAGTGGATCCACTAGTTCAGAGGAGGATTCAACACCAACAGAGGAGTAGCTTCCCAGTAGACCACTGACACCGACAGGAGCCCATCCTCCAGTAGTCCCACAACCGCCAGAGCAGGCTAACAGGAGGAAACCAGCAAAGGGAGGAGTCATAGCGACCCTTTTCGGTGTTCCCAGGTATGATACTCTCTGTATCAGAGGGATTATTCAGGGGCAATGAGAAATTGCCCTGATATATGGTGGGGCCACCCACAACTTAATCGACGCTTCACTAGTATCAAGATGGGCACTTCAGATAGAGGAGTTTGAAGGGTTTGATGTTGCGATAGCAGATGGCCACACAGTGGAGTGTCTAGATAGAATTCCAAACTTAGAGATGAAGTTATGAAACTACACAGTAAGAGACACATTTTATGTGGTTGACCTATCGGACACAGATGTAGTGTTAGGAGTTCAGTGGATGATTACCTTAGAAAAAATCACTACCAACTACCAAACCTTGGAAATGGGATTCAGAGATGAGGACAGGAAGAAGGTTGTTCTAATAGGTATGTCGACAAGAGCACCTAGGACAGTTTCAGCCAAGAGGATGGAGAGGATATTCATACATGGGGAGGTAGCATATGCCGCAGAATGCTTGATCACTAATCAGAAGGATTCAGAAGATCGACAACAATACCACACAGTGATCAAGAATTTATTGGGACAACATCAACAGGTCTTTGAGGCAATCCCACCAGGGAGACCACCTGACAGGGGGTTTGAGCACACCATTGAGTTAGAGGAGGGGGCCAAACCTATGATCACCTCCCCCTATTGTCATCCTAGGAGGTTCAAGGATGAGATAGAGAAGGAAATCAAGGAATTGTTGGCAATGGGACACATCAGACTGAGCAGCAGCCCATCTTCTTCTTCAGTTGTCTTAGTTATGAAGAAGGATGGCACCATGAGGATGTGAATTGATTACTTATCCTTGAACAATAAAACCATCAAAAACCGGTACCCTATCCCACTCATTGACGAGTTGATGGATGAACTGCATGGGGCAGTTTTCTTCTCAAAAATTGATCTATGCTCTGGATATCACCAGATCAACATCCAAGAGAAGGACATAGAGAAGACGACATTTCAATGTCATTTTGGACACTTCAAGTTCCTGGTTATGCCATTTGGGCTAACCAATGCACCCGTTACATTCCAGTCTTGCATGAACCATATATTTAGGGATCAGTTAAGGAAATCAGTCTTGGTTTTCTTCGACGACATCTTGATCTATAGCTGGTCATGGCAAGAGCATATGAGGCACCTAGATGAGGTATTGAGCATCATGGAGGCACAATCATTATATGCCAAAGAGTCTAAGTGCGAGTTCGGTATGACATAGCTGCTTTACTTAGGACACATCATCAGTGCACAGGGGGTACAGGTGCACCAAGAGAAGATCAGGGCCATTCTCGATTGGTCGATGCCCAAGAACGTGACAAAATTGAGGAGCTTCTTCGGGCTGTGCAGCTATTACAGGTGGTTCGTCCGGGGTTTTTCTTAGCTTGGAGCACCGCTAACAGATCTTACCAAGCATGGGGCCTTCATATGGACCGAGAAATCAAAGGAAGCCTTTGATCACATGAAGGAAGTCATGGGCACTTGTCCACTGTTGGCACTACCAGACTTCACCCTACCATTTGTACTAGAGTGTGGCGCATCCGATGAAGGGATTGGTGCAGTTTTGATGCAGGGAGGACACCCCATTGTATTCTAGAGCTGGAAGATTAGTAGACCTAAGAGGTTGTACTCCATTTATGACAAGTAAATGTTGGCAATCATGCATGCCTTGACCAAGTTCAGACAATATTTGGTGGGCAGCAAATTCGTGCTCAAGACCGATCACAACAGTTTGAAGTATTTCCTTGAGCAGAAGGACCTCAGTGAGCGCCAACAGAAATGGGTGATGAAGGTACAGGCATTTGAATTTGACATAGAGTATGTCAAGGGGAAGAAGAACATTGTGGCCGATGCACTATCGAGGATACCTGCGGCATGTTCTTTGAAGGAGATTTCAATAGATTGGAAATCCCACTTGTTAGTGGAGTATTCCAAGAACAATTTCACTTGTGAGGTGATGGATGGGAATATACAGGATGACCGGTATAGGGTCATTGACGATGTCATATTTTACAAGGATAGAGTCTACTTGGTGCTAGATTTAGGGCTTAAGAAGAAAATCCTCACTGCAGTTCATGATTCACCTCTAGCAGGCCATCAGGGGTTTTTCAAAACCTACAGACAGATCAGAGAGAGGTTCTCATGGAAGGGCCTCAAACAAGACGTTATGAGACATGTCAATGAGTGTGTGACTTTCCAGCAGAACAAGTCAGAGCATGCTCTTCCAGCAGGGCTACTTCAGCCACTCCCGATTCCAGAGTAGAAATGGGAGAGTATATCTATGGACTTCATCACCGGTCTACCCAAGGTCCAGGGTAAGGACTGTATCTATGTAGTGGTCGATAGATTGACCAAGTTTGCTCACTTCTATGCCATACCGACAGAGTACAACGCAGTTCAGGTAGCCAAGCTTTTCTTCAGGGAGGTCTTCAAACTTCATGGGTTGCCGAAGAACATCATCAGTGACAGGGACATTCGGTTCATAGGGACATTTTGGAGAGAGTTGTTTCGGTTGGTGGGGACAGAGTTGACACCTAGCACTAGCTATCACCCTCAGATAGATGGGCAGACCGAGATTGTCAACAAGTGGGTTGAAGGGTATTTGATGAACTATGTAGGAGGACAACAGAGAATGTGGGTAAAGTGGTTACATTTAGGGGAACATTGCTACAACACCACCTTCCACATGTCCATTTGTATGACACCCTTCCGAGCATTGTACAGATATGATTCTCCTAGTTTGGTAGAATTGGTCTTCAGGGAGAGCAGAGCTCCCAAGGCCAAGGATTGGATCATAGAGAGTCAAGAGATTCTTAAATTGTTGAAAGAGAACATTCAGATGACGCAAAACCGATAGAAGATAAGCACGGAAAGGCACAGGATAGAGTGCAACTTTGAGGTTGGAGATTTGGTTTTCTTGAGACTCCAACCCTACAGACAATCATCTCTGAAGAAGAGTGGAGCCGAGAAGCTTAAGCCTAGATTTTATGGTCCTTACAGGATCATGCGCCAAGTAGGGGAGGTTGCTTACGAGCTAGATCTTCCAGAGGGGAGCAAGATTCATAATGTGTTCCACATGTCTTGCCTCAAAAAGGTAGTGGGACAATTCATTAACAAATCAGAGGAGCTTCCCCCATTGGATGAGGAGGGACAGTTGGAGTTAGTTTCGGAGGAGGTTTTGGAGTCCCGGGAGTGGAAACTAAGGAGCAGGGTCATCAGAGAGTGTTTGATCAGATGGAGAGGGCTTCCAATAGAGGACGCTATGGGAGAGTGAGTAGGTATTACAACACCCTGGACTAGTATTGATTGAGGACAAGCAATTTCGGGAAGGGAGGACTATAATGTCCCCTTCCAAATAGGAGCTCCAGAAGAGGAGGCTTAATGGTCTAAACCACCCCGTTAGACTATAGCCAGGGCCAAAGAGGGGTAAACAGGGTTACTAGAGGTCACTCCAGTCACAGGTGTTATATTCGGAAAGTGACATTGAGCTAACAAGAGTTAACAATGCTTTTAAGTCATTATGAGCTAAAAATAGAAGTCAACAGTGAATTAGGGTTTCAACATGATTTAGGGTTTTGGAAAGCTATAAAGGAAGGGTCAACGACCTAATTCATCATTATGAAAATTATGACTTGTCATTGAGGAGAAGAGGCGCATCTCAGGAGAGATAGTTCAGTGTATTCCAGGAGGAAGACACCAGTTAGTTGATTTCGATGTTGAAAGACACACCCTAGTTACCAGGAAGATCATCCAGGTCTTCCATCATTCTTCATTGATTCCGCGGTGCTCCCATATTTCGGGTATTATCTTTTAGTTGCTTATTTGTATTCCGACTAAGATTCTTTTATCTTTTGATCTAGTCGAGTGTTGTTTTATTCAGCTGCAGATGCTTATTTATATTCCGGCTAAGATCCTTTGTATGTTGATCTAGTCGAGTATTGTCAGTTATTCAGCCGCATTCGACCATTTTGTAATCCACAGAGATATCATAATACAAACTTGCAATCCTTTGTCACGTTTATTATTTGTATGATCATTTATATGATGTAAACCTTTGATCCTACACACACATTAGCAGTGTTTCCTAGACTAGCCAAGTCAGGAACATTACATAGACTTACTTAGTTTAATGATTACCACCATAATTGAATCATTTTTTTTTTGAGTTCTAGGCAAACCTGTAATAAAGTCCAGTGATATAGTCTCCCATTTCCATTCTGGCACGGGTAAGGGCTGCAGCAGGTCGGCTGGATGCTGGTGTTTGGCTTTTACCTACTAACAATCTTGACAATTAGATAAGTATTATGTTGTTTCGCCCTTCATATTAGGCCAATAAGATAACTTTTTTAGTGTTGTTATCGTTTTCTAGTATCTTGGATGACCAAAACATGGTTTCTTATGCACTTCATCCAAAACTGTTACCTTTAACTCTATCGAATCTGCTATGTATATCATGTTTTTAAACCATAGTAATCCATTCTTGTCCAAACTCAGGTCTGTTTTGTCTGAATTTTTTGTAGTGTTTTGTAATTTTGCCATTGTCTTAGTGTAATTTTTGTTGTTATTACCTGCAGCCTTTATCCTCTTCTCAAGGTCTCTTTCTGCCCTGTTAATGTTTATTTCTAACAACCCATGCATTCTTCTGCTTAAAGCATTGGCTACCTTGTTTTCCTTACCCTTGATATGTCTTACCTCAAAGTCAAATCCGCTCAGGAAGGCTAGTCATCTTGATGGCCTTGCATTAAGGTTCGACTGACTAAATAAAAATTTCACACCGCTGTTATCCATCAGTAATAGAATTTTTTTGCCCATGATGTAGTTTCGCCACATTTTTAAGGTTTGTATTACAGTTTCCAACTCTAAGTCATGAGTGACATAGTTTCGTTCGTGTTCCTTTAGCTTTCGAGATTCGTAACAAATAATGTTTCCTTCTTGAGTTAGGACACCACCTAGTCCTTCTTTACTCGTATCTACACAGATGGTGAAGTCTTTGTTCGGATCTGCTACCTTTAAAATGGGTGCGGTCGTTAACAATTCTTTTAACTTATTGAAATTGCCTTGCCATTTTTTTGACCATATAAACTCGGTTCCCTTCTTTTGTAGCAATGTTATAAGGTATGCAATTTTGGAAAATCCCTCTATAAATCTGTGCTAATATCCAGTGATTCCCACAAATGACTAGATATCCACTATGTGCTTAGGAATCAGCCATTTCATGATGGCTCTTATTTTCTTAGGATCGACTTCGATGCCTTCTGCAGATATTACATGTCCTAGGTACTGTATTTCCTTTAGATAAAAGTCACACTTATCGAATTTATCATATAGTTTGTGCTTCCTTAAAGTTTGCAGAACTATCCTTAAGTGCTCTTCGTGTTCTTCTTTTGTTTTAGAATATATTAGAATATCGTCGATAAATACCAATACAAACTTGTCCAAATATTGACTGAAAATGTTGTTCATTAAACACATAAACGTGGTTGGCACATTAGTGAGTAAAAAAGGTATAACAACAAATTTGTAATGTCCATATCTCGTTCAAAATGATTTTTTACTTATGTCATCATATTTTATCCTAACCTGGTGATAACCAGATTGTAAATCCAAATTTGAGAAAATCTTTGCCCCACCTACTTGATCGAACAGGTCATTTATCCTAGGTAAGGGGTACTTGTTCTTAATAGTCATTTTGTTTAATTTTCTGTAATCGATACATAATCTCAACGTTCCATCCTTCTTTTTCACAAAGAGAACTGGTGCTCCCCAGGGTGAAACACTCGGTCTGATATATTCTTTGTCCAATAATTCCTGTAGTTGAATTTTTAGTTTTGTTAATTCCGACAAACTCATTCGGTAAGGTGATTTAGAGATAGGGGATGAACCAAGTAGAAGATCGATAGAAAAGTCTATCTCCCTCCATGGGGGTAGTTCAGGTATCTCATCCACAAACACATCTATGAAATCATGCAAAACGACAAAATCCTCCAAGTTGGGTTTATTTTCTTTTTCTAACAGGTTTATTACTTGAATCTAATAGACTTGACAACCCTTTCTCATGCATTTCTTGAATTGCATTGCTGAAATCTGCCTAACTGAGACTGGTTTTTGTATACCTTGTATTGTCCTATCAGTGTCCTTTTCGTCTTTATACTTAAGTGATTTTTCATAACAATCTAGCACGGCTTTATTCCTTTATAACCAATCCATTCTGATAATTACATCATAAGACCCTCGCGGTAGAATGTTCAGATTTGTCTTTATGTTTTGACCACCTAAACTGAACTCATAATCAAAAACAAAGTCGACAACCTTTCTTTTCGTTCCTGTTTCTAGTTGTACCAACCAAGATTTTTCATATCTTGTTTTCTTAATTTTATTTGATTCCACTATACCAAGAGTGATATAACTTAGTGTAGCTCCAGGATCAATTAAAACAAAAATTTGAGTGTTATTGATTTTACCTTCAATTTTTACCACAGAGGACTCGTGGTTAGCTTGCTGACCATCCACGACTGCATTAATCTGATGTAAGCTTCTGCCTACATCCCCTACTGTAGAGGCTTCCTGTAAATTGTGAACAGTAGTTCTGTTTGCCGAAATCAAACGTGGACAATTCCTCCTTAGATGAGGTTCTCCACATTCTCAACATTTTAACGGTTCACGGGGGTTGTCCCCAAATTTCCTTCTTCCCAAATTTATGGGTTTATCGCCTCCTTGCGTGTTTGGATTGTTGGAGTGAAAATATCTCCTTGGAAAGATTTTTGTTGCAATCTGATAAGGAGCTGGCTAGTATCCCTTCTTCCACTGGTTCATTCGGTCTTGTTTCTTCTCTTTCCAAGCCTTGGGAAAGTCTATCCGCTATTTGTATTGGTCATAACACATTCGATCTTTCCTGAATACTTCACTCAAGGACTTGGGATTATCAAATTCGATTATGTCCTTGTAAGACTGTGGTAAACAACTTAGGAACTATTGCATTTTCACTTTGTCCTCCCGGATATAAGGTACAAACCTTAGTAATTCTAGGAATTTGTTTATCAGATCCTCCATAGCCATTTGACCAAGTCGTAGCTCATAAAATTGTTTAGTTTTTCTTTCATAGTAACTTTCTGATAGGTACTATTTCTTAAAGTCTAACCATTCCATCTGTTTCTCCTTTAAGCCCTTGGCCAGTTTCAGATCTTGCCACCAAATGTTGGCTTTTCCTTTCAGATTATAGATGGCCATTCTGACCTTCATGTTGTTGGAATAGTTGTAGATCTGGAAATACTTCTTGATGTCTAATAACCATGCTCCATCTTCCTCCCCTGTTCTGGATTCCCCATCAAAGGTAGCGGGTTTGATTTTCTTAAATTCCCCCTCAAGGTGATCTACCTGCTTTCTTTTTTTGTCTTTTTTTTGTTTTATCTTCAGCTGAAGGTGTACCTTTAGATGAGTTGTCCCATTTTTCTTCATTAGGACCAGAATTCTTGGAGGCCCCTCTTTCTGACCTCTTCTTCATGGTTATCATCCTTTGGAATTTTCTTTGTCACTATACTACGCAACAAGACTTCATTTATTTCCTACTATTCCTATTGTGCCTTCTTCAGTTTCTCATTGTCTTGTTTGAAAACCTGCAGCTCAATAATGAGATTCCTCATCGTTTCCAGAACTTCAATAGGTGATCTTCCATCACTATTATGTCTCAGATCTTTAGGAGGTCTTTTTTCAGGATTCCCCTCAAATCTGATTTCTGCTTCATCCTGGGTTGTCATGATTAACATAGAATAGAAAAGAGTTTTTTGTTTTTAACAGTAATGGTTTGTTAGTTTTACATAGACAGAAATATGTGCTAAGTAATTAATTTGGTCTTGTTCAAGGACCAAGTGTTGTAACCTTTTGCTCTAATACCATATGTAATGAACCCCAAATTTCTCAACATAAAATAAAATGTTAGGATCATTATTAATTTTTTCCTTTCCTTTCTAAGGTGTACTTAATGATACTACACTATGAATTAAAATTTCTTCTTCTTTGTGCATTTTATGTACACCATAACTTTAACAAGTGAAAACGAATTCTAACTCCATTTTATTCTTTAAGGGTGGTAGTTTGACACCCAAGTGAATGTCACCATACGTAAATTGGTTATCCATCATAGAGAACATTCGATTTACGCAAGTCATTAAGTATATATAGTTATATACTATGAAACTATATTGTATAAGTTTGATACCCACTGCAATTTAAGGAGATTACGATATAAGAATATACACTAAGGGATAACTACTTGTCCTGTGCAATATATATGCATAATAATGAAGACAAGCATTATAAATTTTTGTCCCGTCATCACATTAATGAGATTTATCCCTCGCATTATGGTGGGATGGATTCTATCTAGATGACACGTGATAGAGGGCAGTTGAGTTGACTGGTAGGGTGCTGGTTAGTTCCATGCATTCGACTTAGACTCGAACTAACACTGGAAAGCAGTTTGGTGGACTAGAGAAGAGTGTGGTACCCTAACTAGACTGCGTTTATCATTACAGACATGCTTATTGTTATAGATATTTGAAAGACTGGTACGCGAATGTCAAGTTGTAAATGATCCATGCGCAATAACATTTATGGTAGACTATCGTATGTCCCTCATGCCCAACGTTTGTTTAATGAAGTCCTATCTAGGGTCGTCCCTCTATCATCATCAACACGACGTACCCTTCAGGACGCACTAGGCGCTCCAAGGGTGCCACTTGCCTCATCTGTTCCTTTGTGCGACGTGCCCTTCAGGATGCACTACATGCTCCAAGGGTGCCACTCGCCTCATCTGTTCCTTTGCACGACGTGACCTTCAGGACGCACTATGTGCTCCAAGGGTGCCACTCGCCTCTTGACTGATTGGTAGACATCAATAACCCCTGGAGTCAACACTCCACCAGGTGAACTTGTGGGAGACTAAGGGCTTCTAAGGAATAAGGCCCCTGCCTTATTGCATGCCCCTTAGAATCATCATGAGTGACTGTCGCAGTCTGCCCTCATGGCATCGTGGGTCCTCTTGAGCTAAGTAATCGTTAATCTACAGTTCGAGCCACGACGAGAGTGCTATTAGGCTGTGGCAGGGCTACTGTCCACACCTCTCCCTCAACCTCTCTGGTAGTCGTGTGTGACCCCTTTACTCCATATGTGAGTCTGGTCGGCAAGCTATCATCAAATTGCATCATCAACAAATAATGTCAGACATATCCACATCATATCATCTAATCAAATGTACCAACATCACATTAAAACAATCAAACCCCAATGGCACTCTCCCTAACTCGATCCAGAGTCCAAGGGGTTCCATCAATGCCTCTGCATCCTCAAGTTCCAAAACCCTGCACACTCAGTAAAACCGAGTCAATAGCACATGTCTGTGTCAATGCAGTAAAACAACATGTCATCTACCCATAATGCATCATAACTAAAGTCAAATGTTTTAATAGCATATTAATCCGGATCACTTGCGAGCAAGTGTCCTCAAAAAATAAGTTCGCTTAGTGCGCCAGAGCGGGATGTTACAATATCAAAAATTAATTTTCGAAATGGTAAGTATAATCTATGTTGTTTAACTTCTATCATTTTATAATTAATGAAACAAGAATAATACTTTATATTAAATCTATGATTTATTATGGGGTTTAAAACTTGTAGGAAACAAAGTATGGAACTGCGCCAAGAGAAGCATCGTTGAAACAAGGCATGAGATTTGATTTTGAACATATGTTTATAGATTCATGAGTCACTTCTTGATTTTGAGGTAAGTCTCTTTTAAATTTACATTCATGTATATTATTTATTTCAATTTTTATTATTCTCACCAATGTAGATAGACTCATTACAATGTATTTTTATGTTTGTAGATGTAACTTTAAGAAGAACAAAACAATTGATACAATCAACCAAACATTTAGCAAAATAACCCAAAACATGAAAGTAGCTTGAGCACTAACATCAGTTCCAGTGAAGAATGATGACCAATATATTTGGATATCAATGCAAGATGCAATTTTATTCTTTGAAATAATTGTCTGTAAAAAAGGCATTTTTGTTTAATGTTATGGACATAGTGTCCCATTTGAAAGACAAGGGATTACTGATAAGTGTCCCATTTTGTATGACAAATACCCTCTTATTCATATAATAAAATATGTTTTAATTTATTCTATTGCATTACCCAATGTCACTGTGAAATGTTACATCGTTGATTAAATATAGGGGTGACTAAATATTATAATGAAGAGATGAAAAATATGATGATATAATGTAACAACCCTCCTATGTTAAGGACAACTACTCTGACAACAGGTGCAATTTTTTTTTTGCTTAACCGTGTGTGTGCGCGTGTAGGGAAACAACCCCCCCTGACTCTTAGTCACCACTTGAACCAACAAGACGCGAGTAATACGAACACAATCAAGATGACCCGACATGTCACAATGACAACAATAAATAACGCCCCTGGACACAAGGCGTGCAACTAGCAGCTGTAAGCAGAAAAGACACCAGGGGTTAGGCACAACACTGTCCCAGAACGAAGGAATCCAACAGTAGAGTTGCAGTAGTGGAACTGTGCCTTTAAACAGCCCGAGACTACTGATACGGCTCAGAGAGTGTCGCAAGAGTGGAACTGTGCCTTTAAACAGCCCGAGACTCTTGATACGGCACTGGATTCCTTCCACCGGATTACACCCAGACATAAATACTAAGCTGCAAGAGGAGTCTATAT
>ML785941.1:187601-212806 GCA_009831015.1 Picea engelmannii
GCGCCCCTTAGAATCATCGTGAGTGACTGTCGCAGTCGGCCCTCACGGCATCGTGGGTCCTCTCGAACTAGGTAATCGTTAACCTACAGTTCGAGCCACGGCGGGAGTGCTAGCAGGTGGTGGCAGCGCTGCTGTCCACCCCTCTCCCTCAACCTCTCTGCAATCGTGTGTGGCCCCTTTACTCCATATGTGAGTCAAGTCGGCAAGCTATCGTCAGTCTGCATCACCAATAATCATGTCATAAATGTCAACATCAAATCATCAAATCAAATGAAACATCATAATAAACATATCAACCCAAAAGCACACTCCCTGACTCGGTCCAGAGTCCAAGGGGGTTCTACCGATGCCTCTGCATCCTCAAGGTCAAAAACCCTGCACACTCAATAAAACTGAGTCAATAGCACCTGTCTACATCAAATAGTAACACATCATGTCATCTGTCAATCACATTATAATCATATATAAAAGGTCTAACATCAAAAAGGGTCCAGATCACTTGCGAGCAAGTGTCCTCAAATAATAAGTGTTCTCAGTGCGTCAGAGAGGGATGTTACATATAAAAAACTAATCCAAACATCATATCCAAATTCACTAATCAAAATATAAGATATATGTATTTTTTTTGATAAATAATGGAATTAAAAAATAACAATAATTGCACCATCACAGGTTGATGTTTCCCGGTGTATTTTAATTATTAATCCCATTGGCACGTTTAATATTAAAACTCACTAGTGCGTTGCATATGAAATTCACATCGATGATTTTATGTAATCAATTAGCACTGATTTCAATATTAATTTAATACCACAAAATTATATTAAAAATTTGGTCATCGGTGCGTTAATCTTAAATGAAGCACTGATGCATATGTCTTATTGATACGCAATGACACTATTGTGTTATTAATAAGCATCGACGATTGTTTGTTACTGCAAAGCACCGATGCTTTCAATTTTTAATGCATCGGGGTATTCTTCCCTGTAACGCATCGATACATATTATTTTATACAACATTTGTGCCTTCTTATTAATAACACACCGGTGCATTATATGTAGAAATACCCAGTGTTTAATTATTTTTAACTCTCCCAGTGTGTTTTGATGTTAAAGCCTTGGTGCTTATAAGAAAAACACCCTGGTTCTTAAATATTTTACTTCCCCGGTGCTTTCATATTTTATTGCCTCAATGATTGACATTACATGTACAACATCGGTGTTGTAGGTGTATGTACTCACCTATGCTCATTCCTTATACAAGCACACCAATTTGTAAACATCTTCTAACATCTTCAGCCGCCCATATTTTTTTAGTTATAATCAACTTTTGTTATAGTATCCACAAAAACATCTGCTATCGATAACATATGTTGTAGTGGAGGTTGTTTTGTCAATTTTTGCCAATTTTGTAACACTATAAACCTCTGTTATAACCTCCGCTAAAATTTATTTTACTTGTAGTGTTGTAGGGATCACCATGGTTTTTTCCTTGCCAGGAAACTCATTCATATGATGAGTTTCCAATATGGATGAAAGATGAATAAGATTCAGGCACTATTGACAGGTTGAACTTCATTGACACAATTTTCACTCTTCAGGATGAAGAGTGCACTGATATCACTATGGAACACATTGAATAGATCATAAAGAGGGTATCTAGACGATATCGGTTGGAATTTTTTAACAAAATGGTTGAAGACCTGAAGGATAAGTTGAATAGAAATGAAATATTGGCATATTCAAGAAGAAACAAAGTGCAAGTCCCATCACCTCCTTCCACAAAGGAAGTACCTCCACCTCGTCCGCCTCTGGTTCATGACCTGCTACCATAGCCTACTCAAGCTGATGAGTATAATTGTTTGAATATAGATGTACCTGACATGATGGAAAAGATGAATATGTGAATACCTATGGTAGAAATGTGCAAGATTCCTTCCATAAGAAGACAAGTTTTGAAGTCATTAAAGCTATAAGATGAAGAAAAATATCCTTTTGTTATCCTAAATACTATGTATCACCGGAGCCAGGGAGAAGATTCTACCCATTTTTATCTTTGCTTGGGAATAAATGGCTTCCGTTTGAATGATTGTATGTTAGATTTTGGAGCCTCGACAAATGTGATGTCTCTAAAGGTCATGAAACAACTTCCTTTGTGAACAAGTCACCCTTATGGAAAAATTTGTGGTATTGATTCAAGGAAGATGAAGGTGTACAATCTCATAGAATATGTGGAGGTGTATCTTCAAGCTTTCCCCCATATCATCCTCACCATGAATATAACTGTGATTGGTGTACCAAATTCTTGGGGCATGCTTTTGTCAAGAATTTCTTAAGCTACCCTTGGGGGTTTTCTTAGTATGGTCCTTACTCATGCACATATCCCTATGGGAGATGAGACATTTGAAATATTTTATAGTCAACATGTTGCAAAGAATCGTGTAGTTGACCCAAATGGCCAATATTATTGTAGTAATTTTGTATATGATGTGGCACCTTAGGTCATTGAATATGATCCTCGGGATTTTCCTTTTTCACAAGATGATTGTATTGGTACATTACTACCGAATACAGAAAAGTAAAAAGAGCAGCTTGAAAAATACCAAGGAAAGGATATGAGGTCCATCAAAATACTCAAGAAGGATGAAGATAAGAATGATAAAGAGAGAGAAGAGGTTGTCAAGGACATGGTCAAGTCAAGTCCACCTACTCAGCCTTACATTGAAGAAACACCTTATGTTGAATTTGACAAAGGACACCTTGCACTCATGTGGGATACGAGAAATGGACAGCCTAAGTATGATAATATGTGTGATTTTTTGTGGCTTGGATCTTAAATCGTCAATAAAAAGTTGGAGAAGGGAACTTATTATTTATATTCCATGGATGGGAGGAATATTCCATTACCAGTTGATGGGTCTATCCTCCAACCCTATGTTGATGGGACTTGATCTGCATATGCATAAGTAGGTATTTTTTGTGTTCATCCTAGTTTAGTTTCATTTTCTTTCATATTTGTATTTACCTGTTGATTTATTTTCATTTATGCATTTGAATCATATGACATGTTAGTTAGAAGTTTTTTGAAAAATGAAAATAAAATTAAATTAAGAGATAGTTGTTAATTTTGAATTTTTTGTTATATGAATAAATGGGTGAGTGCACCACCCTTCGATATTGTAACATGTTGGTTTAAGTTTGTGTACACACATGTATTAATAGGATATGTTGAGGTTATCATGTACTCTTCCAGATGTTACCCCCCCAGGCTAGGGGTAACTAATAAAATGATGTCTCAAGGCCGATAGGTTAAAGACATGGAGTGCCAAGAGCTAGATAAGCAGACATAGCCCCTCCTCTTACCACACGTCACCACTGATTGACAACAACAATGTCCACCACACCAGCTTGGCCCACAGAGGATAGAAGGCCTTTCTTCATGAGGTAACAAGTATGATCTCATGGTAAATTTCATTTTAATAATTGAAGCATTTGAGCATGTTGCAAAGATTCTTTTCTTGATTATGAAAATATTTTCTTGGAAATTATACCTTTTTCCTCATTTCACCTTGGTGGTTGACATGGTTTCATAGTAAGTGGGTCACCCTCAGGAAAAGGGTTTCTACTAGGGAGTCTCCTTGAAGGGTCATCGTACCATTCCCATCCATATTTACCACTTTCCATGCTTCTTCCCCTTAGTTTCGTCATCTTTTGGGTGTTTGTGCTTATTGACCCAAGAAGGAATTGTACCTCATTTTAATGGAAGAAGGGGCTAAAGGCCTAGAGGTGTTGTAGCTAGAAAAATAGAAAATCCATAAATTATCCTCTATATGCTCACCCTAAGGTCATGAGAACAATTAAACGATTCTCCATAAAAATATCAAGGAAATTTAAAAAAGAAAACACATAATCAATAAATTTCCCACTTATTGAGTGAATGCATTTGTGGTGTCTTTTATTTTCCTTGCACATGGAACTCAATGTGTTCTTAGCTCCAAGTGGAATTGTGATGCTCCTTACTTTCCAATGCACATAGAACTCGATGTTTTGGACCATAATAAATTAATGGTAATAAAAGGCTTGGGAAAATTTTGCATTGCAAATGAGGATGCACCACACCATCTACAAAGGAACCCATCAATGACATGATATGAGCCCTTGATATGTCAAGACACCCATGCCCAAAAGTCACACTCTCATCCACCTCATATTCACTACATGAATTATATAGGGTCTTCTTGGGAAACATTCCTTTACTTGGGGGATTGATCTACCCAATAGGGAACCATGAAAACCCTCCCATACCTAAATTTGGAAAATTGTATAAGGTCTTTGAGCATTTGTTTAGTTTGAAAAGGGGGGATTCAATGCACATGTTTGAGTTATTATTTTATTAAATGTGGCTTACTTGGCATGATACATGTGACTTATGGACCCTTGGAGGGAATAATTGTTTGTCTTTGTAGGAGATTTCCATGTGTAAGATATTCCATGAAGGAACTACGCCATTTTGACCTTCAAGGGGGGTTGAAAACCCCAAGGATGGATGTCACACCCCAAAATATGGGAAGAGGACCCCGGAGCCATTGCACACTTGAGACGATGTATGTTGCCCTTGGAGGAACTTATACAACACTAGGTTATGACATCATAGCCCCTTTCATTTGGAAGTTCACCTTTGGAGGCCCAAGACGTCACCTTCCAAGCCTTGATGCCATGTGGAATCTAGGGTTTTGATGGACTTGATGGTTTCAGAAGAGAGATGATGTGGTTTGAACAAGATGCATGAAATGACACTCATGAGTACAAGAGATAGACACATTTCCTTTGGAGTTCCAAGGAATTTCATATAGAGGCTCAACGTCTCACTTTTTATGCCTAGTGTCACCCATCCAGGGCATGATGTCACCCCTCTAAGGGATTTACTTCATGTAATTTTAATTTTTGTAAATTGTAAAGGAAAATAAAGGAGGTCACCCCCCTTTTAATTTGGTGTTGAATTTATTATGTGGACAAATTGGTTTTAGATGACATGATATAAATAGAGTTCATATCAATTTTAGTTGCTACACAACTCACTTGAGAATTACATAACTCTTGGTTGGAATTTTTTTCCTACTTGGGAAATTCAATCTATCTTGTCTTGTGTGAAATTGGATGCTTCACTTGTGTACCGGTTGAAGGAAGGATAGCCACTTCTCTTGATGGTTTGTTTTGGCTACTATGGTGGAATATCTTGATAAGTAAGGGATTTTCATGCTATCTCTTGGATTAGGTAATAAATTTTTGCAATTGTATGTTTTTCTTCTTGATTTGAAGGCTATTTTGCCAAACCCTTGGAGGAGTATAAGGGAATACACCCTCCATCAAGGATCTATGTTTTTTTTCATTGAAAATACTATTGAAAAGGTTTCTACATGGAGTAAAAGGGATTACACCCACAGATGAGTAGTAAACCCTAGCTCATAAACAACTCGATAACCCAATAGATATGACACTAATATTTTTTGCATTGGATATTGAATATTGTGCACCGGTAAACATGATTTCTGTTGGAGTTACTTCACACACACCTAGGATTTATTTTTCCTAAGGTTATTCCTTTTTATTTAGTCATAATTAGTCATTATCTAGTCTCCTATATTTTAGGGGAGAATATTCTCTTTCAGTTGACACTTCAGTTTGACTAGTTGAGTTGAGTTTAGATGATGCATTGGTTTTGTCACCATGCAACATTTGGATCATCAGCATGATAATGTGCACTTGACTTGGGATCATCACCAAACTAGTGCATTACCATTGATTTCTTGAGTTAACTCCTCACTACTCTATGTTCATTCAGTTAATTGAAGACTAGTTGACTAGTTAACTCAGGTAGGTGGTAGTTCACTCTCGTAACTGCCTCAGAGACTAGACTAGGTGGAAATTTACTCTTGTATTATTTAGTGTGTGTCTAGATCAATATAGACCACCACTATGGCTCATTATTTGCTCATTTATTTTATATATATTGTAAATTATTCACTCTTTGAGTGTGGAATACGGTTAATGAGAATTATTCCATTCTTTCTATCTTGTTTCTTCTTTCTCAATTTCTCTCTGCAAATGTGCATAGTATTTTCTAGCTAGATATATTCTGTGTAGGTTCAACACATTTACATGGTATCAGATCCAATGGAATGTTAATAAAAAGCTATACCAAATCATTTTTTGCAGGTAGAAAAGATTGAAGACAACAAAAGATGGATTATTCGTCGGAAATACTTCTCACGCCTCACAACTATTTGGAATGGAAACCAAATATTCTAATTATTCTTAGAAGTATAGGCTTATACCAAATAACCATGGCAATGGAAGTAGATCATGATTCTATCGATGAGAAAAATGCTTTTCTCAATAGACAAGATATGGCCATAGGAAGTATCAACATATCTATTTCTCCCGAACTTTTCCATCAAGTATATGAAGAATCGCAAGGATGAACTCCAAATGAATTATGGACCAGATTGGAGGTTCTATTTGGGAATAAATAATATTGTGAAGATTTCATGCAAGAGGTCGAACAGATAGATCCAGAAGAGAAACCATTAGAAGATCAATCCTCTTATTATGAAGAGTCTTCTACAAAATTATTTGCAGAAATTTGTATTCCATAAATTGAATATGATGTCTAATCCATTTCAGATTTTTTTTCTGAAATTCATGTGGAAGATATATGGCATGCATCTCAGGAGTCACATGCAGACACTTTTGCATGCACCATGCATGCATCTCAGGATTCAAAAATGGATCTGCGCACATCAGACTCAATTCTGATATTTTTTGAGCACTATTTGAAGAAACAAATTGGATATTTGAATTCCTCTCAGAAAAATATCCAATTTCAAAAAACAAATCGTACAAAACGGAGTCCGAAAAGTGAAGTTATGATCGTTTTAAAATCAACAAAATTTCAACATTTTTCTAGAAACGGCCGCACGGTTTTCAAAATTTCATCCAAAATTTATTTGGATATTATTCATTACAAGATGATAAAGTGGATATGTGTGAAAATATCAATGATGCATATACTTCATCAGATTTGTGCAGACATCTACATCTTCAACAAAATCATCAAAGAGAACAAACTTGCACAGTTGTGAGGTCTTCTTGGAGTGAAGGACATGGTTTCTTAGCAACTGCCTTTTGTTCCTTATCATTTTGTATTTTATGCATTGTAATTTGAGGGGGGGTTTTGTTCCAATGAGGTTTTCCCTCTTTCCTCATTTATTTCATTGTATCTTTTGTATTTGGGTACCTAACATGGCCTCATAGCCGGGACCCATTCTTTATTTTCACCATAGTGATGTTCAGGGGGGTGTTGGAGTTACTTCACACACACCTAGGATTTATTTTTCCTAAGTTTATTCCTTGTTTATTAGTCATTATCCAGTATCCTATATTTTAGGGGAGAATATTCCACCTGGAGAATATTCTCTTTCAGTTGACACTTCAGTTTGACTAGTTGAGTTGAGTTTAGATGATACATTGGTTTTGTCACCATGCAACATTGGGATCATCACCAGCATAATGCGCACTTGAATTGGGATGATCACCAAATTGGCGCATTACCATTGATTTCATGAGTTAACTCTTCACTACTTTATGTTCATTCAGTTAACTGAAGACTAGTTGACTAGTTAAGTCAACTAGGTGGTAGTTCACTCCCGTAACTGCCTGAGAGACTAGAGTAAGTGGCAGTTTACTCTTGGAACTGTTGGTGTGTGTCTAGATCAATCTATACCACCACTATGGCTCATTAGTTACTCATTTATTCTATATATATTGTAAATTATTCACTTTTTGAGTGTGGAATATGGTTAATGAGAATTCTTCTATTCTTTCTATCTTGCTTCTTCTTTCTCAATTTCTCTCTACACATGTGTGTAGTATTTTCTATCTAGATCTATTCTGTGCAGGTTCAACACATTTACAATTGTAATTTTTGAAATTGTGTGTTTTTCTTCTTGATTTGAAGGTTATTTTTCCAAACCCTTGGAGGAGTATAAGGGAATACACCCTCCATCAAGGATCTATCTTTTGTTTTCATTGAAAAGACTATTACAAAGGTTTATACAAGGAGTAAAAGGGCTTACAACCATATATGAGTAACAAACCCTGGCCCATAAACAACTCGATAACCTAATAGATACGACACTATTTTGCATTGGATATTGAATATTGTGCACTGGTAAATGTGATTTCAAGGGGATTGAATTGTTCAAGTTTGAAATTTGATTCTACATTATTTAATCTATATTGTCCCCTAAGGGAAACTTGTTTAGACAAGTGATATAGATGTTGTAATAAACATTTAGCTACATTCAATAGGGCTGCAACAAGCTCACTCTCTTTCACTCTCCCACTCACTTTTATACCACTTAAATTCACTTGTAAGCATTGGTAATTTTTCTATTCATTATAAGTTATTATTTGGGTAGTTTACTTGTTGATTTTAGTGTCTCAAACTTGTTGTTGTAGAATTTTTTTTATATAGCCATCAGGTTGTTATAAAATCTTGCTAACAACACTTAATAATACCCCTCTTTTGCAATCAAAGTCTTGGTTTAAATTTTGGAGAATTGTCTACTAATTGTTAGCTTTGTTTTCCAACATCATACACTTGACTTTGATGGTTTAATTTGCAGCTTTCATAACCTACTTATTGCTAATATATATTTTCATATTGCTGCAATTTTGGGACAACAAGGTTCCTTATTGGTTCCCCATTTGTTTTGAGGCTTTTATAATCAGATATTTTCTTGTTCCGGGTAGGTCTAACATTTGTTTTCAGGTACACAACCTTGGAAACCATTTACCATATCATAATACTTTCACTCAACCCTCATTTCCATCCTTGACCTTGACCTATAGGGGCACTCTCCAAGCTCTTAGCTTAAACCATTGAAATTCCCCTAGGGTCATCGGGGAAGCATCCCTTGTGTTAGACTTTTTATTCACTAAAGCGAGGGGGGCATCTATTGAGGTGACAATGATACTTGTTCCTAGTAGTGTCACACATTTGTAATTTGGGTTGGGCTTTGCCCAAACTACAAACTATGTGATATCATGCCACAATAGAGACCTTCGTAACCTCGTATGTCATCAAAACTATAGTGACCTTGGAATGCTTCTCTCAATGCTTTTTGAGCATAGAAATACAATTTTAAAGAATTAAAGGTAGTCTCATAACTTTTTCAAGTCCCATAAAAATCTCACACCTTCTTAATCATCATAATATTCAAATATGTAATAAAAAATATTGTATATTTTTTACTTTTATAAGATAATAATATTATATAATCAATTTTATATTAAATGGAGTAAATTAAAAAGCCTAGAAACTGAACCATTTTATTTTGTTGAAATTATTTTTTAAATACCTTAGAAATTTTGCGGTAAATTATAATTTCAAGTAATTGAATTTTTACCATAAAAGTTAACTTCGACCAATTTTTAATTCACTCCTATAACAAACTATACCAATATTATTTATATCATTAAAAATAATATAATCATATATATTAATCAACCATAAATAAATAAATAAAATAAAATATTTTAATAATAATATACAATAACTAATATTAACACCATTTTGTGCATAGGTTACTAACCACCACATTATATTGTTATCACACCTCTTGTAAATAATATAACTACATTTTTCATAAATAATTCTACTTTAAATTATGAATATAAGATGTCATATATTATTTTTTTAATCATTAATTATATTTTAATAATGGATATGCATTTTTCAATATAATATTTTTTTAATAATAATATTAAAAAAATTTACATATTAATAATAAAAGATTTTTAATAGTAATATAAAATAACTAATATTAACACCATTTTGTATGGATGGTGTAATGTACCTCAAATTTACCATAAAAAAAAATTCTATGACATAATTCAACTTCGTTTAAGCTTAGAATTTAAGAGAAGATAAGATTCAATTCGATCCATAAATACATCATTGCACCAGTCTAGTTTATTTCAAATATAAAGATGTCAAAGTAATCAGTTCTGCACATTTAATTATGCTTGTGATTGCAAGTTTGGATCTTCATGACTGCTAGAACAATAGGTAACTTCATTGTCTGCTATGTGCGCGTGTAAAGGCGATATTATCATTTTTACTGTAGGAAATTCTCTTTAACTCTATATTAACATCTATACTTATTTCCAGCTACAAGTAAGTATATACCCATATCTTTCTCCGTATAATAATTTAGGTACTTGTCATGCCCCGTACACAGTGACCTGTAATATGAACTGTTATTATTATACTTCTATCCCGGATGAGGATCCTACAACGTTCTCTACTAGTCCATACATTACAGTATTTGAGCTATTCTTATGACAATAATTCCTACTATGTTCCTATAGCTTTGTGAAGAAACAGAGGTCAATCGGGTTTCGGTGATCACAAGTGCTGAACAAAATGAAGGACCTCGCTGTTTGCCGAAATCTGAAATACGGAAAGACTGTGGGCCAACACTTTAGGGGTTCAGTGTTCGAGGTTTTGCGAGTACAAAATCCAAACATCAACACACACAACAACTCCTGAAATTGCGAAAGGGAAAGTTAGGACCTGCATCTCAGGGTTTCGGGGTTCGGAACTTCATGAGTTCCGGTATACAAACATCAACATAAACAAACTTTTGAAAATGAAAAAAAGGAAAGGTGGGTCCCACATTTCAGGATTTCGGGGTTCGAAACTTCATGAGTTCTGGTGTCCAAACATCAACATAAACAAACTTTCGAAAATGCGAAAAAGGAAAGGTGGGTCCCACATTTCAGGATTTCAAGGTTCGAAACTTCGTGAGTTCCGGTGTCCAAACATCAACATGAATAAACTTATGAAATGTGAAAGAAAAGAAAGGTGAGACCCATATTTCAGGATTTCAGGGTTCGAAACTTCACGAGTTCCAGTGTCCAAATATCAACATAAACAAACTTTCAAAAAAGTGAAAAAGTAAAAGTGGGTCCTGCATTTCAAGATTTCCGGGTTCGGAACTTCGCGAGTTTCGGTGTCCAAACATCAACATGAACAAAATTCTGAAATGAAAAAGAAAAATAAGGTGAGACTCGTATTTCGGGATTTCACAGTTCAGAACTTCGCGAGTTCCATAGCCAAACATCCAACGTACAACAATTCCTAAATTGCGAAAAAGAAAGGAACTAACATTTTGAGATTTCGAGATTCTCGGTTTCGGGGTTTCAACTACCAAACAACAACACACAACAACTCCCGAATTCTGAAAGGTGAAAGGGTGTGGGACCAACACTTCAGGATTTTGGGATTCGGGGTTTGGAAAAGCAAGGGAACTTCGTATAAATGTAACCAACAAGCCCTGAATGCCGAAATTCACATTATTTTCATAATTCTAAGATTTTTTCCTTGTACTGGTATTTTTACTTTCGTTCTGTGAAACAATAGGTGTAGAAGGATTCAATATAAGTTTACTTATCAGAATTCCAAAAAAAAATTAACTTCTGAGTTTTATAAGCATATAATCTATAAAAGGGGTACAATAGGGTAACAGGTTCTGTAAAAGGTAACTCCTATTATGTTCACTTAAAGCCTCTTTAAACAATGCATTAACGTCAATAGTACTAGATCTGTGCATCTATGTAAATACATGAATCAGAATATCATTCAATCAGAGTTTGGAAATTATAATTGATGATCTGAGGGATCTGAGTATGGTTTCCGGGGGTTCCCAAAATTGTTTAACTTTTTGGATTTTGTACATCTAGTATTTTGAATTCAGATTAAACCTAACTCGTAGATGGACTGACTTTCTTAAACTCAACTCCTATAAAAATAAATTTTCCTAGCACTTCCAGATTTCAAGAGGGACCACTCCAGAGTTTAGACTTTGATTGTACATTTAATACCATGATAAATGCCATCCATTGAAAGAATTATTTCAAATTTAGAAACAATTAGATGCATAATATTAGTTACAAACAAAACATCCAAGAACAAAAAGGTTTACATTAATGCAATTAGATATAATCACTCAACAGATACCTGCCATCAATCAAAACATAGCCATTCGAAATAGAGAGGGATAGATCAACATATCTGAATCCAATCTGTGGGAAGACAAAGGGAACAACCACATTCCTCCCAACCATAGAACAGGGCATCCAAAGTCACCTCCCCGATTCATCCCCTAGCCTGACCATGAATCCATGAGGGCGAACTTGGAAACTCCTCCTCAGCAATGTCCTTCAATGCCAACAGTTATCCTCTTGCCTCACACTTACTCAACAGTGCTCATAATAGCAAGGCAAATCTATTTTAGCAGGATCCTCTTTCCTCACACTCCATCTGTAGTGTTCATAACAACAAGATATCTCAAAAATCTTTTCCCCAACATACTTGGCAACGTCCTACCTCCTCACATATGCTATTTATCAATTTTGCCCAGGTCTTTTTCCCTCCTTTGGATATTTTCATATCTTTGTTAATCCCTGATTCTCAGGGGTTGCCAGTGGCCAAATCTCTGATTTTCCACTTGTAATAATCATCCTAGAGGCAGTTCCAACGTGTTCCCCACTCATGGAGTCATGGTCAGTTGATTTTAACATGGTTGTTCCATTTGTCCTGCAATTTAATATAATTGTTCTATTGTTATACAAGTGTCATAGTCAAATAGTTAGATGAATACAAACAGATCTTTTCCCAACAGTCACAATAATTAAATACAATTATTAAATTCAAAATTCAGAATTGCCATAAATGGCAAAAAAATTCTAGATTCGAATTTGCCAAAAACGGAAATAAATTTCCAGCACACAAAAATTAAAAATTATTTTATTTTTGGGGGATGTCACATCCTTTCCCCCTTTAGTAAAACACTATCCTCACTATTCGTTCCTTTCCTGGAACAAGACTGGATGAGATTTCCGCAAATCTCCCTCCAATTCCCAAGTGGCCTCCTCAGGACTAAAGTGCTTCCATTGCACCTTTACCTGAGCGAAGACTTTGTTACGAAGTGTTATTTATCTTCGGTCCAGAATGCGCAGGGGTTCCACCTGGAACTCACCTTCGGGTTCCACCTACACCAAGTTCCAATCAATCATATGAGTAGGGTCATGAATATACTTTTTCAACAAAGATACATGAAATACATTATGAATTCTTAAAGATTAGCTGGAAGTGCAAGTTGATATGCTACGGGTCCAATTCGAGCTAGTATCTCGAAGGGTCCACAAAACCTGGGTGCCATCTTGGAAAAATTCCCTAACTTCAACGAGTTTTTTTGGGCTTTGACCTTCAGGTAAACATGATCTCCCACTTGAAATTACACGTGTCTTCTTTTCTGATCCGCATAGCTCTTTTGTCTGTCCTGTGATTCTTTCAAGTTTTGTTGTACCTTCCTTACCATGTTCTCCATTTATTGAAGCATCTCTGGTCCAACCATGAGTCTGTCAGCCGGGTTATCCCAGCTAATTGGAGTTGTACACTTTCTGCCATACAATATTTCGAAAGGGCTCAACTTAGCCGAAGTTTGGTACCCATTGTTATATGCAAATTCTACCAAGTGTAGGTAGTCTTCCCACTTGTTCAAATTTGTTCTTACATACATGTGGAGCATATCCTCTATGATTTGGTTGTCCTTTCGGTCTGTCCATCTATTTGTGGATGATAACTCGTACTGAAATTCGAATTAATATGTAGCCCTGCAAATAATTCCTTCCAAAAAGTGGATGTGAATTTTACGTCTCTATTTGAAATCACCATTTTAGGAATACCATGCAGTCTAAAAATTTCTTTCATGAATATTTCAACAATGTTAATAGATTTAAAAGTAGACTTTACAGGAATAAAGTGTGCAGACTTACTGAGTTTATCGATTACAACCATGATAGAATCATTCTGTTTCTGAGTTTTAGGCAAATCTGTTATAAAGTCCAACGATATGGTCTCCCATTTCCATTCTGGTACTGGTAATGGTTGTAATAGGCTGGCTGGATGTTGGCGTTTGGTCTTAACCTACTGACAATCTTGGCACCTAGCCAAGTACTCTGTTGCTTCACCCTTCATGTTAGGCTAGTAAAATAGTTTTTTTAGGGTTGTTATTGTTCTTTGGTATCCTGGATGGCCAGAATATGGTTTCTTATGCACTTCGTCTAAAATAGTTAATTTCAACTCTGTTGAATCTGGTATGTAAAGTCTGTTTTTAAATCTTAATAGTCCCTTCTTGTCGATACTTATATCTGGTTTATCTAGGTTTGCGATACTATTTTGAACTTCTGCCATCATCTTAGTGTAATTTCCATCGTTAACACCTGTCGTTCTTATTCTTTGTTCCAAATCACTTTCTGCCCTGCTAATATTTATCTCAAATAACCCATGTACTCTTCCTCTTAAAGAATCTACTACTTTATTTTCCTTACCCTTGATATGTCTGACCTCGAAGTCGAATTCGCTCAAGAAGGCTAGCCACATTGCTTTTCTTGCATTAAGGTCTGGTTGGTTAAATAGATATTTCGCTCCACTATTATCTGTTAATAGTAAGAATTTTTTTCCCATTATATAGTGTTGCCACATTTTTAAGGCATGTATTAATGATACCAATTCTAAGTCATGAGTGACATAATTTCACTTGTGTTCCTTTAATTTTCGGGACTCATAACAAATCATGTGCCCTTCCTGAGTTAGAACACCACCTAGTCCCTCTTTACTTGCATCAATGCATACTATGAAGTCTTTATCTGGGTCTGCTACCTTCAAGATGGGCGCTGATTTCAATAATTCTTTTAGCTTGTTAAACCTGTCTTGACACTTTTGCGACCAGTTAAACTTGGTCCCTTTCTTTTGTAATGACGTGATAGGGTAGGCTATCTTGGAGAACCCTTCTATAAATCTGCGATAATATTCGGTGATTCCCGTGAATGACCGGATATCTGCCACATCCTTAGGCACTGACCATTCCATAGTGGCTTTTATCTTTTCCAGGTCTACGACAATACCTTCCCAGGAAATGACATGTCCTAAATATTGTATTTATTTTTGATAAAAATCTCATTTGTCAAATTTTTTCTATAGTTTGTGTTTCCTTAGTGTTTGCAGAACTATTCATAAGTGTTCATCATGTCCCTCCTTCGTTTTAGAATAGACCAGAATATCGTCGATAAATACTACTACGAACTTGTCTAAGTACTGGATGAAAATGTTGTTCATCAAGCACATAAATGTGGCTGGTGCATTAGTGAGTCCGAAAGGTATGACTACAAACTCATAGTGTATGTATCTTGTACGAAGAGTTGTTTTGTTTATGTCCTGGTCCTTTATCCTAACTTGATGATAACCAGATCGTAAATCTAATTTTGAGAAGATCTTGGCCCCACCCACTTGATCGAACATATCATTTATTCATGGTAAGGGGTATTTGTTCTTAATGGTCACTTTGTTTAGTTGTCTATAATCGATACATAGTCTTAGAGTACTGTCTTTCTTTTTCACAAAGAGGACTGGTGCACCCCATGGCGAGACACTTGGTCTGATATATTCCTTGTCCAACAATTCCTGTAATTGTATTTTTAATTCTGTCAGTTCTGGTAGACTCATTCGGTAGGGTGCTTTTGAGATAGGGGTTAATCTAGGTAGTAAGTCTATAGAGAAATCTATTTCTCTCCTAGGAGGTAATTCTGGTATCTCATCAACAAACATGTCTCTGAATTCCCGTAGGAAAACAAAGTCTTCTAACTTGGGCTTATCTTTTGTTTCTAATAGATTTGTCACTTGGATGGTGTAAACTTGACATCCATTTCTAATACATTTATTGAATTGCATCGTTGAAACTTGTCTGACTGACACAGGTTTTGGTATACCTTGGGATGTTCTAACAATGCCAAAATTATCTTTATAGCTACGTATCTTTGTATAACAGTCTAGTACTACGTTGTGTTGTACCAACCAATCCATCCCGATAATCATATCATAAGATCCTAGTGGTAAGATGTTTAGATTGGTCCTTATCTTTTGATCATCTAAGATGAACTCAAGATCAAAAATAAAGTTAACTACTTTTCTTTTAGTACCTGTTGCTAGTTGTACAAGCCAAGATTTTTCATGCTTTTGTTTCTTAAGTTTATTCAACTCTACTACATCGGGAGTAATATAACTTAACGTAGCTCCAGGGTCAATTAAAACATAAATTCGAGTGTCATGGATTTTACCTTCGATTTCTACCATCGAGGACTGGTGGTCAACTTGTCAACCATCTATGGCTGCATTTATCTGATGCAAACTTATACCCATGTCTCCCACTATCAAGGCTTCCTGTAAATTGTGAACAACAATTATGTTTGTTGTAATTAAACGTGGACAGTTCCTCCTTAGATGAGGCTCTCCACAACCCCAACACTTTAATGTCTCGCGGGATTTGTCCCCAAACTTCTTCATTCCCAGGTTTACCAATTTACTTCTACCTTGCGTGTTCGGATGATTGGAGTGAAAATCCTTCCTTGGAAAACTTTTTGCTGCATTCTGATAAGGAGCTGTATGGTATCCCTTCTTTTACTAGTGCATTCCATCTTGCTTCTTATCCTTCCGGGTCTTGGGAAACTCTACCCGTTGTTTATACTGGTCATAGCACATACGTGCCTTCCTGAATGCCTCACTCAAGGATTTGGGGTTGTCAAACTCAATTCTGTCCCTGTAGGACTGTGGTAAATAGCTTAAGAATCGCTAGATTTTTACCTTATCCTCCCGGATGTATGGTACGAACCTTAGTAGTTCCAGAAATTTATTTATAAGGTACTCCATCGTCATTTGTCTGAGTGTAACTCATAAAATTCTTTCGTCTTCCTTTCATAATAGCTTTCAGAAAGGTATTGTTTCTTAAAATACTTATTAAACTCAAACCATTTCAACTGTTTCTCCTTTAGGCCCTTGGCCAATTTCAAGTCCTGCCACCAAATGTTGGCCTTCCCCTTTAGATTGTAGATGGCCATTCTGAATTTCATGTTACTGGAATAGTTGTAGATTTGGAAGTATTTTTTGATGTCCAACAACCATGCCTCAACTTCTTCTCCTGTCCTGGATTCTCCATCAAAAGTAGTTGGTTTAATATTTTTAAATTCTCCTTCAAGGTGGTTGGTTTGTTTTCTTTTTTTGTCTGGTAAGGTTTTGTCTTTAGCTGAAGGTGTCCCTTCAGACGAACTGTCTCCTTTTTCTGTCTTCGCACCAGAATTCTTGGAGTTCCTTTTGTTGACCTCTTCCTCATGGTTATCATGTTTTGGGCTTTTCTTTGTTACTATACTATGCAACAGGACTTCATTTATCTCTTGTTGTTCCTGCTGTGCCTTCTTCAATTTTTCATTGTCAACCTTGAAAACCTGTAGTTCAACAATAAGGTTCCTCATTGTTTCCAACACGTCCGTGGGTGAGCTTCCATCACTGTTCTATCTTGGATCTCCAAGAGGTCCTTGTTACAGATTCTCTTCCACCCTGATTTCTGCACCTTCTTGAGCTACCATTATTCAACACAAAACATAATAGTTTTATGTTTGTAATCCACAAGATTTATTAGTTTTTCATAAATCATAATATATAGTAAGTAATTAATGTGGCCTTGTTTAGGCCCAGTGTTGTAACTTTTTCTCTGATACCATATGTAATGTACCTCAAATTTACCATAAAAAAATTAATTCTATGACATAATTCAACTTCGTCTAAGCTTAGAATTTAAGAGAAGGTAAGATTCAATTCGATCCATAAATATATCATTACACCAGTCTAGTTTACTTCGAACAAAAAGTTGTCAAAGTAATCAGTTTTGCACATTTAATTATGCTTGTGATTGCAAGTCTGGATCTTCATGACTGCTAGAACAGTAGGTAACTTGACTGTATGCTATGTGCGCGTGTAAAGGCAATATTATCATTTTTACTGTAGGAAATCCGCTTTAACTCTATATTAACATCTGTACTTATTTCCACCTACAAGTAAGTATATACCCATATCTTTCTCCGTATAATAATTTAGGTACTTGTCATGCCCCGTACACAGTGAACTGTAATATGAAATGTTATTATTATACTTCTATCCCGGATGAAGATCCTCCAACGTTCTCTACCAGTCCATACATCACAGTATTTGAGCTATTCTTATAACAATAATTCCTACAATGTTCCTATAGCTTTGTGAATAAACATAGGTCAATCGGGTTTTTGTGATCACAAGTGTCGAAAAAAACGAAGGACCCCGCTATTTGTCGAAATATGAAATACGGAAAGACTGTGGGCCAACACTTCAGGGTTTTGGGGTTTGGGGTTTCGCAAGTACAAAAGCCAAACATCAACACACACAACAACTCCCGAAATTGCGAAAGGGAAAGGTAGGACCCGCATTTCGAGGTTTCGGGGTTCGGAACTTCGTGAGTTCCGGTATCCAAACATCAACATAAACAAACTTCTAAAAATGAAAAAAAGGAAAGGTGGGTCCTGCATTTTGGGATTTCAGGGTTCGGAACTTCACGAGTTCCAGTGTCCAAACATCAACATAAACAAACTTTTGAAAATGCGAAAAAGGAGAGGTGGGTCCTGCATTTTAGGATTTCGGGGTTCAAAACTTCACGAGTTTCGGTGTCCCAACATCAACATGAACAAACTTATGAAATGCGAAAGAAAAGAAAGGTGAGACCCGTATTTCGGGATTTCGGGGTTCAAAACTTTGCGAGTTCCAGTGTCCAAATATCAACATAAACAAACTTTCGAGAAAGAGAAAAAAGAAAAGTGGGTCCCGCATTTCGGGATTTCGGGGTTCAGAACTTCGCAAGTTCCGGTGTCCAAACATCAATATGAAAAAACTTCCGAAATGCGAAAGAAAAGAAAGGTGAGACCCGTATTTTAGGATTTCGAGGTTCAGAACTTCGCAAGTTCCATAGCCAAACATCCAACGTACAAAAATTCTCGAATTGCGAAAAAGAAAGCAACTAACATTTCGGAATTTCGGGATTCAGGGTTTCGGGGTTTCAACTGCCAAACAACAACACACAACAACTCCCGAATTCCAAAAGGTGAAAGGGTGTGGGACCAACACTTTGGGATTTCGAGATTCAGGGTTTGGAAAAGCAAGGGAACTTCGTATAAATGTAACCAGCAAGCCCTGAATTCCAAAATTCACATTATTTTCATAATTCTAAGATTTTTTCCTTGTACTGGTATTCTTACTTTCATTCTATGAAACAATAGGTGTAGAAGGATTCAATATCCGTTTTCTTATCAGAATTCCAAAAAAAATCTAACTTCTGAGTTTTATACTCATATAATCTATAAAAGGGGTACAATAGGGTAACAGGTTCTGTAAAAGGTAACTCCTATTATGTTGACTTAGAGCCTCTTTAAACAATGCATTAACGTCAACGGTACTAGATCTGTGCATCTATGTAAATACATGAATAAAAATATCATTCCATCAGAGTTTGGAAATTATAATTGATGATCCGAGGGATCAGAGTATGGTATCCGGGGGTTCCCAGAATTCTTTAACTTTCCGAATTTTGTACATCTAGTATTTTGACTTCAGATTAAACCTAACCTGTAGATGGACCGGCTTTCTTAAACTCAACTCCTATAAAAATAAATTTGCCTAGCACTTCCAAATTTTGGGAGGGACCACTCCAGAATTTAGACTGTGATTGTACATTTAATACCACGATAAATGTCATCTATTGAAAGAATTATTTCAAATTTAGAAACAATTAGATGCATAATATTAGTTACACACAAAACATCCAAGAACAAAAAGGTTTACATTAACGCAATTAGATATAATCACTCAACAGATACCTTCCATCAATCAAAACATAGCCATTCGAAATAGAGAGGGGTAGATCAACATATTTGAATCCAATCCACGGGAAGACAAAGGGAATAGTCACGTTCCTCCCAACCATAGAATAGGGCAGTCAAAGTCACCTTCCCGATTCACCCCCTAGCCTGACCATGAATCCATGAGGGCGAACTTGGAAACTCCTCCTCAGCAATGTCCTTCAATTCCAATAGTTATCCTCTTGCCTCACACTTACTCAACAGTGCTCATAACATCAAGGAAAATCTGTTTCAGCAGGCTCCTCTTGCCTCACACTCCATCCTTAGTGTTCATAATAGCAAGAGAGCTCAAAAATCTTTTCCCGAGCATACTTGGCAACGTCGTGCCTCCTCACATATGCTATTTATCAATTTTGCCCAGGTCTTTTTTCCTCCTTTGGGGATTTTCGTAGATTTTTTAATCCCTAATTCTCAGGGGCTTCTAGTGGCCAAATCTCTTATTTTCCACTTGTAATAATCAGCCTAGAGGCAGTTCCAACTTGTTCCCCACTCATGGAGTCATGGTCAACTAATTTTAACATGGTTGTTCCATTTGTCCTCCTGCAATTTAATATAACTATTTTGTTGTTATACAAGTGTCATAGTCAAATAGTTAGTCGAGTCCAAACAGATCTCTGCCTAATAGTCACAATAATTAAATACAATTATTAAATTCGAAATTCGAAATTGCCATAAATGGCAAAAATTTTCCAGATTCGAATTTGCCAAAAACGGAAATAAATTTCCAGCACACAAAAATTAAAAAATATTTTATTTTTGGGGGATGTCACAGATGGGTTACTAACCACCACGTTATATTGTTATCACACTCCTTATAAATAATATAACTACAATTTTTGTAAATAGTTCTACTAATGCGATGCAAATATCATGTCATCATAATGTGATGCAAATATCCTATCGTCACAATGTGATGAACTTAGCCGCTTCATCCCAAGCTCATGAAAATAACCATATTGTCGCAATGTGACAAACATAGCCTCATCATCAGAATGTCAGGAACATAGCCTCATCATCGCAATGTGATGCAAATATCATGTCGTCGTAATGTGACAAACAATTCCAAATGTCGCTACTTGAATGTCATCCTTAGTCTTGTTCAACCATGGTAACTTATGGAAAACAACTCTCAAACATGGTTATCCATTGTTAACCATGGTAAACCATAGTCAATCATGGTCATGGTCAACCAATTTCAACCATGTAGTGAAGGTCATCCATAGTGAAGGTCAACCATAGTGAAGGTCTACGGAAGTTAAGCATAGTCATGATCAACCATAATTAACCATGATAATGGTAATCCAAGGTCAACCATAATTAACTATGTCCATGGTCAACTAATAATGTATTAATAGATTACATTATTAACGTATTAATACTTTAATATGTTATATTATACAATAATGTATTAATACTTTAATTTATATATTACATGTAATAATGTATTATTAATTTTTTAATAATTTAATAATGTATTAATAAATACATTGTGGTCAATGTATTACTACTTTATTAATGTTTTTACTTACATTTATTTCATTGCAATGTGATGAACATAGACCTGTCGTTGAAATAAATGTCCTATCATCGCAATGTGATGAACATACGACATTTATGTTCATCACATAAGACATTTATGTCCATCACATAGCCACTTTTTACTTAAATGTCTTTCATCACAATGTGATGAACATATCCCCGTCATCGCAATATCCTCGTCATTGTCAATATGTTACAAAAAGTATCCCTTCGTCGTTAATATGTGAAAAACAATATCTCGTCGTCACAATGTGATCAACATAGCCCCGTCGTCATCAATATGTGACAAACAATATTATGTTATTGAAATGTGATGAACTTATCCCCTTCATCGCAACCTGGCGAAAATAACCATATTGTCGCAATGCGATAAACACAGCATCATCGTCAGAATGTCAAGAACATAGCCTCATTGCCGCAATGTGACACAAATATCACGTCATCGTAATGTGACAAACAATTCCAAATGTCACTACTTGAATGTCATCCTTATTCTTGGTCAACCATGGTCATGGTCACTTATGGAAAACAATTGTGAAACATGGTTATCCATTATTAACCATGGTAAACCACACTCAATCATGGTCATGGTCAACCAAGTTCAACCATGTAGTGAAGGTCATCCATAGTGAAGGTCAACCATAGTGAAGGTCTACGGAAGTTAACCATGGTCATGATCAACCATAATTAACCATGATCATGGTAATACAAGGTCAACCACAATTAACCATGGCCATGGTCAACCATAATTATCCATGGGCATGGTCAGGCAAGGTCATAGTCAACCATAATTAACCATGTCAACCATAGTCTTCCTTTTCTTCCCAAAGAATAGCAAGGTCTAGCAAATTTAACCATGGTCATGGTCATTTTCATGGTCAACCATAAGAAACCATTGTCATGATCAACCATAATCAATCATGGTCATTTTCAATTAATGTATTAATACTTTAATAATGTATTACTTTATTAGTGTATTATTACTTTATTAATGCATTGATACTTTAGTGATGTAATTATTTATGCATTTAATGTGTTAATATATTTAATTATGTATTTAGTATATTATTAGTATATTACTTTATTATTGTTTTAATACTCTAGCCTTGTATTAATTAATAATGTATTAATGAATTTAATTTTTACATTACATAAATGTAATAATCAAGTATAAATGTGATGATGGTGATGATGATTAACGTCCACTAAGACCTAATTGGTCTATCGGACCTTAAGAGGGTAAGTGATTACTTGTGATTCTTTAGAATTTTGTTTATGTGCTCAAAAAGCATTAAGAGAAGCTTTCCAAGATCACCGTACTTTTGTTGAGTTAAGAGGTTAGGAAGGTTCGTAGTGTGATCAATATTTTGAAAATGAAATCTAATATGGATATAAGCTGGACAATCTAAGAGAACGTGTTTTTAATATTCAACCTTCTTAGTGTCACAAAGGTGACACACTCTTTCATCCCATGGCATTTTAGGAATTGACCAACACCCAGTTTCACTATGGAGCTCGTGAGAATTTGTTCTTATCTTAGCAATGCTTATTTTTTTCTTTACACTTGGCAAAAGAGATAGATAATTGTGATCTTCTCGATTAGGGTTAATTACATCTTTATAATACCTTAATTTTCTTTTTTCCTCCAACTCTTTATCACACCACATTTTTTCTTTAAATTTTGATTTGACGCTTTTTTAATAGTATCTTTATTCTGCAAAATGGTTTCTTCCATGTATTCTATTACTCTATTTATATTTTATTAATGTTTATATTACTAATGTATTAATTAATAATATTTTTATGTATTGATTAATTAATACATTATAGTATACCCCCGGATGGGGTGACATGCTACACGATTGAGCCATGCAGGATCAGGCCGGGATGCGATATTAATGCATCTATCGGCCACTATCCCCTCAAAATTTAACTCTCCATGGATCAGAGTAGCCACATTCAAGCGATGAGCCCCTTCGCGCAAGGGAAGGGTACCAGCCATCAGCGCACTCACCAGCAGGTTTTAATGGCCATGGCGGTCATGCTAGCCCTCCTCCTTATCACCCAAGTTGACAGAGAAAAGCATAAATTTCTCTTTCCAGCCTCCGCTCCACTGGGATAGCAACATTGCAACAGAATTTTCTCCACTCCACTGGAATAGCAGCAACACTCTGTGGCCCCGTCAGAGTTCTGGAGTAAAGAGACCCATTTGCAAAGAACCCTAGTAATCTACTAGACCCCCACCATGCCCAGAGCAAGAGAGAAGTCACGTAGGGGAGCTGCCTGGTACACGACCGAATCACGACGCCAGAGGAAAAAGAAATTTGAGAAGGAAATAGCAATGGCATCCCACCGAAGGCACAAGACACCACGAATGCCTCCAATGGTGCTCGTGGAAGAGGTTATCCCAGAGGATGGATTGGAGAGCATCCCCGAGCACACTCTGTTCATGGTGCCGGATAACTAGAACCCACCTTCGTAGTTTGGTTCAGACAACAAGCCTCCTCCTGCGAGCATTCTGCCTGGCCCCAGCGCCACCAGCATAGAGGAGCCCTATACCACTTGCTACATAGAAGAGGAGGTTCCTCCTGAACCACCCATGGAGGCAGCGCTACAAGCACGCAATCAATAGGCGCACACACATCACAAAGCAGCAGAGACCATTCCCCCAGTGTCAATCGATAGCCACAGGCAGGAGAAACCTCTCTTCGCTGACTCGGGGTACCTCACTCTCATTTTTGAGTTGAGGAGTCTGTTGGATGATCAGGTCTTTTTCCTCGCACAAATTGACCAAAGACTCGACCTGTTATTCGCGGCTCACTCCAGAACTCTTCGAAAGAGGCAATGCCCTACGTGTGCGCAGATTAATGCGTTTCCAGCAGGGTGGTGACAGAAAGAGGACGAGGACAAGCATGCAGGATCATAGGTTAAATGATGCTCGTGATTAGAATCTTCTTTCTCTATTATAATTTAGGCTTTGGGCCACTTGCTCTTAGTTTTCTTAAGACTAGTTCATGACATACAATTTAAACTTCATGTCTGATAGTCCTGGTTTCCTTTGGGCAGGACGACACACTGTTAATTTTGTGAATTTTGTCAGCTGGGTAACACATGGCAATGGATGTCCAGTTGTCCCGGTTTCCTATTTAGGCGGGACAGCTGGCATCACAAATGGTTACTGTATTTTTCTTCTGTTAATATAACAGGTCCCATCCTTTTTACTTAAAAAAAAAAAAATTATTACATTATAGTATACATTAATACATAAGTGTATCAATACTTTATTATTATTTTTATTAATTCTTTTAATGTGATAAATGTATTTAATATTTTTTTAAGTATTACTTTATTAATGTATTGATACTTTAACAATGTATGTATTAATAATATATAATGTAATGATGTATTAATGTGTTAAAATTCATTAATTAATTAATTAATTAAAATTCATTGTTTAATTAAAAATGTATTACTACTTTAATAATATATTTATTAATATTTTAATATTTTAATAAATAAATTATAGTAATGTAATAATGTATTGTTAATTTATTTAACATTTTAATAACTTTCTGTGGTTTTGAACGGAAATAATATTTCTCCGCGGTTTTGAACGGGAATACTACTTCTCTGCGGTTTTGAAATTAATATTTCTCCGAGTTTTGGAATGGGCATACTAGATCTCTATGGTTTTGAAGGGAATAATACTTTTTTTCTTCTTCTAAGATTATATATATAGGGTTTTCAATGCCAATAATATATAT
>ML785941.1:224980-267604 GCA_009831015.1 Picea engelmannii
TGTTTCTTTCAATAGCTTCTATTTCATTATTCATTGCATCTACCCATTCTTTTTTCTTTGCAGCTTCATCAAAACAAGTAGGTTGAGATGAGAAAAATGAAAAATGTACTACATTATCATCTTGGTCATATATATCACGCAAAATTCTCATTCTTTGATGATTATGATCAGAATCTGAATCATTGTGAAATGAAGAATCATTATAAGACAAAGAACTACTTTCATTTTGAACATGCAATCTTGGAAGACATGTTATCGATTCTTGATGTTCATCTAACCTTGTAGGTGCTTGATGTTCATCTAACTCAAAAGAAGGATTGTGAGAAGTATTGTTTTCCATTTCATCCCATGATTTATTTTCCATAAATTTAACATCTCTACTTACTAGAAATTTCTTAGTAATAGGATTGTATAATCTGTATGCTTTCAATTGTTCACTATAGCCAATAAAAATGTACTTCTCACTTCTGTCATCAAGATTCTTTCTTAGCTCTTCAGGAACATGAGAAAAAGAAACACAACCAAAAATTTTGAAATGAGAAACATTTACCTTAGATCCACTCCATTTTTCTTCAGGTACTTTACCTTGAACACTAGAAGTTGGTGATCTATTAAGTATGTAAATTGAACATGCAATTGCTTCAGCCCATTAATCTTTGTACATTTTTCTTGCTGTAAGTAAACTCCTAGCCATGTTCATGATGTTGTGATTCTTTCTCTCTGCCACTCCATTTTGTTGTGGAGTATATCTGGTAGTCGTTTTCTTTTTAATACCATCATGTTTACAAAAATCAACAAACTCTCTTGAATCATATTCACCTCCTCCATCAGATCTCAAAACTTTGACAAATCTGCCACTTTGTTTCTTTGCTTCGGCCTTGAATTCTTTGAATCAAGTGAAAGCCTCGGATTTGAGTTTGAGAAAATAAACCCAAAATTTCCTGCTACAATCATCAATAAATGTCAGAAAATAAAAAATTCCACCAATCGACTAATTTTCCATAGGTCCACATAAGTCTGTGTGAACTAAATCTAAGCACTCTTTGGCTCTATAAGAGGATGATGGAAAACTATCTCACTGGTGTTTTCCTACTATGCAACTTTCACAAGAAGGAATCTCATTAATCGAAGGAGGCAATAATGTCACCATAGAATGTCTTTGTAACAAACTCATACTTTTGACTGGTAAATGACCATAACGATAATTTCATAACTCAGTTTCAGTCACATTAGAAATATTACATGCATACATCTTCCCACTTCTCATTTCTAAGGGAAAAAATTTGTTCTTTTTCATAGGGATTTTTGCAACAAGTCTTTTAGTTTGATTAAGAATTGTGCAAGTGTTTCTATGGAAATTATCATAACCATGCACCATTTATTTCCCTACACTCAACAAATTGTGTTTATATTTGGTACATAGTAAACATCAAGAATATTTTTCACTTCACCTTGCTTTGTCAAAAATGGCACAACACCTTTGCCTCAGGCTTTGATCGCATGATCATCACCCAAACTAATTGTAGTAATAAGAGATGTATCAAGATTAGAAAGTAAATCATTTTGACCAGTCATATGATTGCTACATCCACTATCTAGCAACCAAACATCTTTGTCAAGAATTTGTTAAGATACTTGACATGAAATAAATAGAGTATCAGATGTTTCACTTTCTGTGACATTAGCTTTATTTCTAAACCAAATTTTTACAATAACGGCATTGGATTACTGATTTAATTGTCCATCTCTGACCACGATCTTGACTGCTCTAACTGGTCTTGTGTATGTTCAGGTTTATCTCTTGTTTGAGAACGTCCTCGACCATGTCCATGAAAACCTCTACCTCTGCCTCTATCCATGGACACTTTAGTCTGAAATGCATGTTCTAAAGTACCAATATCCAAGGTCATCCTTGCTTCATGAGATAACAATGAACTAGTCAGTTCTTCTATAGAAAAATTAGTTAGATCTTTCGACTCAAGAAGAGCAGTAACTACCATTTCAAATTTCTTAGGTAAACTTCTAAGATTTTTTTCAACAACTCTTTGGTCTGTGAATTCTTTTTCGCCATTAATCCTAAGTCAATTAATAATACCCATCACTTTAGTCTTAAAATGATCAACACTTTCTGATTCACTCATCTTGAGGGTTTCAAATTGACTTCTAAGGGTTTGAAGTCTCACAGTTTTCACTTTATCATTACCCTTATAAGCTAACTTAAAAATATCCCATGCTTCTTTAGCAGTCTTGGCACCAATAATTTTAGGAAATATAGAATCATCTAATGAAACTAAAATATATGATTTGTCTTTTCCTTCTTTTTGCTTAAGTTCTTCTAATGTTTTTCGTTGAACAAAAGTCATAGTTGCAACAACATTTGCATCAGGTTCTATGAACCTTGTTTCAACACAATCCCAACATCCCTGACCCTGCAAAATGGCTTTGACCTTCTCACTCAAAAAATCATAATTGGAACCAACTAGAGTTGGTGCTTGAATTGACCAAGAACTAGACATTTTTCTGATGCCACAATTTTTTTTATATATATAACTCCAAGTGAATTTTCATATTTCAATGAAACTTTAAATAAACTCCAAATTTTATAAATACTCTTCAGCAAAATCCAGAGTAAATAAAAAATGTAAGGAAATTCCAAGCCTGTAATTTTCAGCCACGCCCTCTTCCAATGTGACAGTGACTCTTCTCCAAACCAACGGTAGCACTATGGCACTTCTTCAAACTAATGGGCAACTCTTCTCCAAATCTGTGGCAGCTATGTGGCACTTCTTCAAACTGGCTGGAAAATTCTTCAAACTGGCTGAGAATCTTCAAACTGGCAGGCAACAACAGTCACAGCGTTCTGAAATTCTTCAAACTGTTTGAGAATCTTCAAACTGGCAGGCAGCAACAGTCACAACGTTATGAGATTCTTCAAACTGGTAGGCAGAAACAATCATGACGTTCTGAGACTCTTCTATGTTCTTCACTGTGGAAGAAAAACGCAGAAGCAAAGCTAACAGGAATCAGAAGAGAACAACAATATGAATCGCCTTCTCCCAACCTTGTTTTGATACCATGTAAAGAGAAATAAAAGAAGAATACTTGGGAAATGTTGGGAATGAACGCTTAATCATTGAATTCATATTGAGTTATATAAATACTAACAAAATACAATTGTATCGTTTTTGAATGGGAGTAATTGTAAATGAACTGTTTACTAACTAATTAGTTAATGCAATTACAACTCCTAACAGGGGATTGCATTCCTTTTTGTAAAATACAGGTTCACGTTTGGAAAAGACAGTTTACTAGGTCTCTTGGATCAGGACCAGCCCAAATGAATTATGGTACCTACTGCCCAAGGGGCTTTAGTCAATCTGGTATCCCTTCAATCTGCTGGTCACAATAGCTTTATTACACCAACAATTATGTTAAGTCTGCTTCTTTTATTTAATCAACTTGCTCTATCATTCAACCTGCCCCAATGGAATCAGTTCTCTCATCAAATAGCTCCCAAACGAACTATGTTACCAAACAACAAACTTTTCTAGCATTTTCAAATCATTTAAGGCAAACAACAAGTTTCTCTTTGAATTTGTTTTTTTTTTAATGAAAATTCTATGGATGGATGGTAACTCATATTAAATTATAGGTGGTGACTACTGCAGAGTGAGGTAGGTAACGTCAATGAAAGACAATTTTGAATATACACAATAAAATCTTTGATTCATAGGAATGTATAAAGATTAAAACATTTAAATATTTCAATTAAATTATCAAACTAAAACTTGACTGGTTAATTACTAATTATCAATTAAGAATTAGGCTATAAATTTGTAGAAAATCACTATTTTTTTGTTGTTTAAAATTCATATCTTAATATAGAAATAGATTCAGCATGCTAAAAAAACCCTGAAACACTCTAATAATCACTCAAATTTTATTGAATATAACTCAAATGTCTCCAAAAATATAGCCCAAAAAATATTATTAGATTATATACATAATAAATCTAAAAATTTCTTATTGAATTTGGCCCAAATGTTCCAAAAACATATTACCTAAAAAATCAATCATCATTTGGTGAAATGATTCAACTAAAGATTATAAATTATCCTTAAAAAAGAAAAATCTTAATTTTAATTTTATTTAGATCAAAGAAAAGCCGAGTAGACATACTCATACAAATTCAAATCGGATCCAAACATATTACAACTTTCTATTTAACTTTGCTCCTAAGGAAAGACAAGCATAATTGGATATATATTTCGTTGCCTATCTCACTAGTGTGCTTCACATGCCATTGAAAACAATGAAAACATGAATAAATGTCTTGCCTAATAACATAATCTGAAAATACATGGTCAGGCTGTTTATGCCTTAGATTATTCAGATCGCCTCCTGGGCAGTATTCTCCCGCCAAAGAAATAATATTTTTCGTCTCCAGACGTCCAATGAATGACAATAGAAATGGATGTTGCAACGAAGAAGAAGACAGAATGTCTAACTCGGCCTTTGTCCTCCTCAACCCACCCTCCTTTCTCACCATTGCAGATTTGCTTCTCACCTTGAGTGCTAAGAGCCTTCGCTTATGGTTCCCTTCGATAGCCAGAAACACAATTCTCGTGGCTCCCTGTCCTAAGACTTTCACAGCCCTTAATTTCTCCAAGTGTATAATGCCTTCCATCTTCAAACGGGAAGATCTCTTGTACTACTCAGTCCTTCTCCATGGGAATTTAAAACGAACTTCAACCGACTATAAGTGCCCAATATAAAAGAATAATGTCTGACATGAATTCTGCAAATCCTCAGATTCCAGATGGCCACTATGAAATTAAATAAGCTGCAATAAGCTGCAAATCCTCAGATTCTAGATGGCTACTATGAAATTAAATAAGCTTCAAGAAGTGTTTATATATATATATATATATATATATATAAGAAGTGTTTATACTTATATATATAAAATTACATAGCATTTATCATCTCAAGACAAGGACTCTAGATACTAGGCAAATATTAGTTGGTACTATGAATAACAAGTGTTGCATGGTAGCTTAGTATCTGCCTATAGCATTGTATCAAGATTTATAGTAATTTATATAATGTCATAACACCTTTTACTTAAAAAAATAGTATAAACAATTATTTAAATTTTATTCAATATTATTTTGATTGTTTTTGAAATGTAAATTTGGAATTTTGATTTTTTTTTATGAGAATATAGGTTTGTACCTAGAAATTTATCCTTTTTCACTCTAAATTTAAAATGGATATATATTTTTTTTGTTAAATTTTATTCAACTAATTATTCAAATTTATTTTTATTTTTCATGTCCGTGATATACATTTTGCATCCAACACTTCCGTCATATGCATTTTGCACCCAACAATTACCTTCTGTCATATACATTTTGCACCCAACAATTACGCAGTGCAATTTGGTTGGGTTCACATTTTTCATTTTTCATGTACATCTTGTTCCGTAATATACTTTTTGCATCGAACACTTTTGTCATATACATTTTGCAACAATTATGGAGTGAGAGATTCATATTTATAGTCATGCCCTAACCGCAACATGAGATTTAGTAATTTATACAATATTATAACATTGTACCAAGATTTATAGTAATTTATGTGATAATGTTTTGTTAAATTTTATTTAAGTAATTATTGAAATTTATTTTTATTTTTCATGTCGAGCATGTTCCTTGATATACATTTTGCACCCAACACTTCTGTCATATACATTTTGCATCCAAAAATTATGGAGTCACGGGAGTAGCGGATTCACATTTTTCATGTCCAGCATGTTCCGTCATATACATTTTGCACCCAACAATTACGGAGTGGCGAGTTGGGGAGTAGCTGAACTGACAACAACATGAGATTTAGTAGGGTTGGGGAGTAGTTGGAATGACAACAACATGAGATTTAGTAATTTATAGAATATTATAACATTGTATCAAGATTTATAGTAATTCATATAATGCTATAACACGTTTTACTTAAATAATAGTATAAACAATTATTTAAATTTTATTCAATATTATTTTTAATGTTTTTAAATGTAAATTAGGAATTTTGAAATTTTGATTTTGTTTATGATAATAAAGATTTGTACCTAAAAATTGATCATTCTTGACTCTACAGTTAAAATGGATATATACTTATATATACTATTTTATATTAATATTAATAAACAAACTATAAATTAAATTTATGATATCTATCATATAATATTAATATTAAACATCTTATTCATTATTAATATGTGATAATATTTTGTTAAATTTTATTCAATTAATTATTGAAATTTATTTTTATTTTTCATTTTTCATGTCCACCTTGTTCTGTGATATACATTTTGCACTCAACACTTCGGTCATATACATTTTGCACCCAACAATTGAGTCGCGGATGTTTATGTATAGCGAGTCTCACATCGACCCAGACAACAATATGAGATTTAGTAATTTATATAATATTATAACATTGTACGAAGATTTATAGTAATTTATATAATGCTATAACACTTTTTACTTAAAAAATAGTATAAGCAATTATTTAAATTTTATTCAATATTATTTTTAATGTTTTTAAATGTAAATCTGGAATTTCGATTTTGTTTATAATAATAAAGGTTTGTACTTAGGAATTGATCCTTCTTGACTCTAGAGTTAAAATGGATATATACTTGTATATACTATTTTATATTAATATTAATAAATAAACTATAAATTAAATTTATGATATATATCCTATACTATTACTATTAAATATCTTATTCATTATTAATATGCGATAATGTTTTGTTAAATTTTATTCAATTAATTATTCAATTTTATTTATTTTTTTCATTTTTCATGTCCATCCCGATATAGATTGTGATAATTTTGGATTCGTTGGTTCACATTTATAGTCATGCTTATGTATCACGAGTCCGACCTATTACAACATTATATTTAGTAATTTATAAAATATTATAACATTGTATCAAGATTTATAAATTAAATTAATGATATCTACTCTATAATATTAATATTAAATATGGTATTCATTATTAATATGTGATAATGTTTTGTTAAATTTTATTCAATTAATTATTCAAATTTATTTTTATTTTTCATGTCAAGACTCTTGGATGATATACATGTTAAGTAAACATTTAAGGCTCTAAGGCCTATTAGGTAAACATTTAAGGCTTTCAGAACCATTCAAGGGCCTCGTGCTGTGTAAACATTTAAGAAAGAATAAACAAACTTTAAGTACGTTAAGTACTTGATAATAATAAAAAATAGACAAACTTTGAATACGCTAGCATATCAAACATTACGATATATTTAGCTAGCAAAAAATGCTAAGACAAACATTGGAACTAATACTGGCATTAATCCACCTTCAAGCAATGCATAAAAAAATATATGATTCAAAAAGACCATATACGATCAAGAAGTTTGGATATGCTAAAATATAAAACATTGGGAATAGGGAAGCCGGCAATAAGACCTCCAATCTGTTATGCAATCAGATCATGACATATATGGTATTTTTTATTATATAAAAAATCAATGTTTTTTGTTCCCTCGTTCCAACATTAGATATTATGCAAATATTTGTGGTCAAAGGACAAACTAATAAGAGGCCAACGAATTATTGATGGCTACACTCCCTCTATGCCTATGATAGGGACTAATAATAATAAAGTTTTAGTAAAGTTTTGACGGCAAAATGTCCTTGTCGTCTACTAAATATATATATATATGTATGTGAACGCTTCCAATATGGACAAAATGAATCACCACCTATTGTCATAATGCATTCTAATTAATGAAATGAAATGCCATGATTTTGAAAACCAAACAGACTGATACAGACCTTACACCCGGATTTTTTATTTTTTTTCAATATTGGTCGAGGAAGCATGGAAGCGTAAGCCTTGGAGTTTAGTCTGGAACATGTACACGGGTCATGAACTCACTGAATTATTTGAGCTAGCTTAACCAAATTCATCGTTCCCCACCGGGACGCCACTAATACCAAGCCCGATTGGCTAATTTTTAATATTATAATTAAATTTGAACCGCAGAAACGCACGACATTTATCGAACGAGTGCACTGTAGTTGTTCTCCATCCCAATCAATATCTAGAATTATAATCTTCTCCAGCAAAGACAGATATTAACGACCTCAAGGTCAGTTTATAAGGTCGTGATGCATGGAATAAATTCGTATAAAAGGTTTTATTATACAGTAGGAGTTCTGATCACCTATTCAATAGTGTTTTTTTTCCAGCACCGACACCTAATCAATGACAATATTGTAAATTCTCAAATGAAAGCTCTCTCTAATGCTGTGGTTGCAGATCGAGAATACAATTTTGGTTGGATTTCATGATGAGATGTTATTTTATCTTGATGCTAGAAGAAAATATTCTCAGGCAACATTAATGTTTTGGATGAGACTGTTGTTTAAAATTTATAAATTCAAAATAATTATACGGGCCAATTAAATAAAAATAATTTTGCAGGTCTCCACCTAACGCTGCCCTCTGTTATTGTTTTCGTAGGTCTTGGTGGTTTGCTTATGGTTTTTCAAGATGCTTTAAGGGCATGTTTTTATGTATGTCTAAGGACCATTGGCTTTTAGAGTTTAAAACCACACGCATTTTTATCCTTAAAAAAAAAATTGTAAATCTAAGAAAACCGTGTTTTTCTTCCCCTACATATATGAGGAGGGACACGGTAAGTGTTGAAACTCTCCCCCACCCAAACATAAGTGTAGGACACTCAACTTCCTTTTGGCACACAAACGGAATGTAACTTTTTGGTGAATAGTGATAATGGAAGCCAAAGAATGGGATGAAAACATTAACCTAAGCACGAGAGTAAGATAGTAATTTTAATTTGGCAAATTAATGTGACTAAGAGTATGAAACTTTTTCTTAAACAGAAAAATTTATCATTTATATTAGAAAATGTAATTGTGTACACTTTTTCATCCACTACAAAGTTTTGCTTTCTATGCATGCCTCCCCTCTTACTAACATAGACAAAAAAAAAAAAATTGCACCTTCTAGAGCTTCACAAAAATCTATGATATAAGCTTAACAAAATGAAAACATTATAGTCCTCATAATAACATATACCCCATAGAGTCTCATAAATATATAGACTCATCTAATATCCTTCATAAAAATACTATAACATCAAGGAGAAAGCAAAGAGAGCAAAAAAAGTGACTACAGTCAAATATAAAACCAGAATCCTAGTATGACCATAAAAGGACCTAGCTGGTAAAAAAGTTTGAAAATGAGAGGAGGGCCCTCATTCCCATCTATGCACAAGTTGTAGTCAATCTTCCTTCGGTCTTCATCAATGCCTTTTTTGAGAGAAGGTTTTCTTCCTTATTTAGCTCCCCATAGATATGTATGTAATGAATCTCCCTAAAATATTTTTTGACCTTGTTGATTCTATCCATCCATCCCAACAAAGAAGCAATCTACAACTTTCCTCTATCCTTCAACCAATCAACAGTAACCTTTGAATCTCCAATTACCTGGATGGCTTTGATATTCAACTGCACAACCAAGATATGAGTCACCCACGCTCCAAGCAATTCTTCCCTGTCATTTGTCCCAATGCCACAATTGAAAGTCCACTTATAAACTGAGTTTACACTGATCTTTATCAAACCCCCAGCCCCACACCTGTGTCCATTTAACTTCCCTGCTCCATCAAATCAACTCACTATAGGGATAGTAAAACTTGGATTCTTAACTATACAATACCAGTGGATTACATCCTTCAAAGATTCTTTTTTTCCTTTACACCCAAACAAACCAGCAAATTATAGAAGGGAAAGTAATGTACAAATCCTCCTTTCTATCCCAGTTATCAAAACAACTATCTAGAGTGCTTCAGAAGGTTTAGCTCTTTTTTTATCCTAATCCAAACAACCTTACAGAAACTAAAAGAAACAAATATATGATACATAGATTTTGCCTCTTTTGAACACGGAAAATGTTTGGGCCTACCCACCCTTCTCTTTGCAAAGTGTCCCAGGTTAATATTTTATTTTCAATCGCTAACCATGTGAAAAATTTAATTTTTTGCACCAAATCCCACTTCCACAAATGTCTTCTCCATCCCCCAATAACAACCTACCACTTCTTTTTTGCAAGAGAGCAATAAATATTTGTCTAAATGAGTGTATCATATTCATTCTGTATATGCACCCCCGCAGCAACAAGATCCCTGCAATAAGAATCTCATTCCACTTCCTCGTTCCCACTAAGTCCAATATCCTCAGTGGTTTTCCAATGATCAAAAAGATATCCCACTCTACCTCCACCTACAACCTCGTAGAGATAAAACAAATTGTTTCTATTTGGTTCAGTTATAATAAGGCAAGATAAAAAGGAAGACGTCCCCATACCCAAAATACAGTCCAATCCGAGTAACACCAAGTGACCCGACCCTGGCCTCCAACTAAGCCAGTGGGTAATCAAATGCAAGGACTTCAAAAGGTTATTCCAATTTTAGGAGGTAGATGGCACTATAGTTGGGGTCGCTCTAAAACAAGTCCTTACCGAGCAATGAGGGATGTACTTATCTTTTAACACCTTGTTCCAAATGCCCTCTTTCATCAATCCTGTCCACAAGGATTTTGCGTTCAAAGCGTTGTTGAAAATAAAAATATTTCTTATCCCCCAACCTCCAAGATGTTTTGGTCTTGCTATGAATTCCCAGCTGTAGAGGTGAAAATTCTTTTTCCCACCATCACCCAACCAAAGAAAATGAACACGAGTTTCCTTATCTTTTCCAGAATCAAAGATGGAATCGCCACGAAGTCCATCCAGTAGACAAGTTTACCTTCAAGTACAGATTTTATTAGTGTGAAGCAGCCCCCCAATGACAACCATGTATTACACCACACCCTTATCCTTGATTCAATCTTTGTGAGGAGCCACTTCCAATCCATAGTCTTATATGCATCAGCCTTCAAGAAATATCCAATATATCTAAATCCCTTTGCTATATCCTCAAAAGTGTAAGGGAAGATATTCTTTAAATTTCCTAAAGTCTCACCATGGATTCGAGCATAGTAAGAAAATTACTTTAACGAGTTTATGAGTAATCCTAATGCACTACAAAATAACATTAAAATATTTTTTACCTCCAACCACTCATATGTATTCGCTTTTTTCATAGTAAGCACATCATCAACAAAGAACAAATGTAAGATATTAACTAAGGTGGAGACCTTTACCCCTGTAATTTTCCTTTCTCCTTTCCTTTCTTTAACAACAAGCTTAGTCCTTCCATGATTAGAATGAATAGAAGAGGTGATAATGGGAAGCCTTGTCGCAACCATCTACCACTTTGAAACATATGTGAATTTTCCCCATTTATGAGGACTGAGAAGTTTGCACTGGTCACACAACTTAAGATCCAATTAGAGAAAAGGATACTAAAACCTGATTGAATTAAAGTCAATCATAAAAAATGTCAATTGATGCAGTCATAAGCTTTCTTAAGATCTAATTTTAAAACCAAGGCTTTTGACTTTTTAACCTTAATATTGTGCAGGCATTCCTGAGCCGCACCTATTGCATACAAGATTTGTCTGCATTTAAGAAATCCTAACTGTTCCTCCGACAACGAATGAGATAGGATAGGATTTATCTTGTTTGAAATAATATTTGAAATCATCTTATAACATAAATTACACATAGCTATAGTTCTATAATCACCGAAGGATTGAGGATTATTAAATTTTGGGATAATTGTTAAAAAGTAGCATTTAGAGACTTATTCACTTCTCCCCTGGTCGTAGAATCCTCCACCACATCTAAAATATCACCACCCACCAAATCAAAGAAGTATATGAAGAACTCTATAGTCCACCTGTCGGGGCCTGAGCTCTTGTCTTTTGCAAAGGACTTGAGGACCTCCCATAGTTCCACCTTCATACACGGGCTATCTATAAGATTTGCTTCATCAACCTTTACAAAGCGTCCATATAGACTTGCAGTGTCAACTTGTTCATTAATAACTACATGGTCAGATTCTTGATAGAAATTTTTAAAGTACCTGACCGCTTCTTTTTTTATAACATCCTGCCCATAATGGAGTTCTCCACACTCATCCCTGATCTCCCAAATGTGATTATTGTTCCTTCGATGGTCGCAAAACTATGAAAGAATTTCGTGTTCTTATCCCCACTCTTAATCGAGATGGCTCAGCTTCTAAGTCTCCACTTATCACGTTCGTCCTCCAGAAGTTTAATTTGAGTGTCCCTATCTATGCTCCTATCCTCTAGTGCCTCTTCCAGAAAAATATCTTTCAAGAGTCCCTCTATACAGATTAATCTTTCTTCATGTTTTATACTGTAAAATTTTCCCCATGCTTTTAAACGGACTTCTAAAGCCTTCAACTTTTGTACTAATCTTTGTTGAACATCACTTTCCACTAGAAAAGCAGGTTCATTCAATACTTCACTCACTAAGGCTACAACTTCTTCTTCACATAACCATCTAGCATTCAATTTAAAGGGATAAGCCATCGGTAAAAGGTGACGATCTAATCTTAAGAAGATATGAGCGTGGTCTAAAAGGTAAGGAAAATCCACCCAAGATTTACATCTCATAACACACCCAATGAGATCTTCAGCCACAATGACACGATCCAATATTTTTGAGATACTCGCAGTTCCCCCTCTTCCATTCCTCCAGTTCAGGACCATTACATCCGAAAAAATATCAACCAATCTGAAACCATTAAAAAAGTCTTTAAAGAAATCTAACAACAGATTCAATTGTGCTTTATCTCCCCACAGATCCCCAACATCACGGGTAAGATTTAAATCACTGGGAAGTATAATATTTCTACATTTCATAAGACACCTTGCCGCCACCTTTTCCCAAAAGGATTTTCTATCCGAGCAAGGCCCGCACCTTATTTCCTTCCACCAAGGTTTCTTGCAAAAATATAATAGCTCGTGAAGTCCTTCGAAGTAGTCATTGAAGGTAGGAAGATTTTAGGATCCCCCCTACCCCTCTAGTGTTTAGAGAGAGAAAAATTATGGCTTCGCTCTCACAAGGGATTTCATTCCTCTAAGGGCCCCATTTTCAGAGATAAAAGGTAAATGTGAATCGACATATAAAAGAACTAGTTCCCCCCGTTTTCTAGCACTCCGAGTTTTTATAGGTGATGTTTCCATCCCCGAGCCCTTTGACCAACTATAATCCTTCCCATAAGTGTCCCCCTGTGGGGCCTTACTTACTGATCAAACACCCCTTTTGAAAGTGGTCTGTGAAACACTGTCCTACCAAAATATAATAGAGTGTAAAGAATAGAGTTCCTGAGGAAGCTTGGACAGGTTCAAAGAATAATGTGGCACACTTAAAAGTTTTTGGTTGTGTCGCATACGCACATGTTCCAGATGAACTCAGAAGGAAGTTGGACAACAAAGGACATAAATGTATATTTGTTGGGTATTCTTAAGAAACAAAAGGATACAAGTTGTATGACCCTGTTGCAAGAAAAGTTATAATCAACCGCGATGTTCAGTTCGTGGAGAATGAAGAATGGGATGGAAGCATAGAAAAGACAGAAAATTATTAATGCTATGGAGCATGATGACATAGAAGATGAAGTGGTTCGAACACCATGCATAGGTCAGTGTGCAGTCCCATCAACACCTGGCCAACACATATTACTGTGTAAAGTACTCCAGAAAGAACAGTAGGTGCGCAGTCTACACCTAGAGTGAAAAAAACACCAACACATAGTCCAAGCAGTTATACATCTCTAGATACAACTTTAGCAATTTTGTTACCAAGAAAGACAAGAAGTCTGCGTGACATCTATAATGAATACACAACAAAATCATTTTCAGCTTTTGCTCTGTTTTCAAAAATAGATGATCCATTAACCTTTGAAGAAGTTGTCAAAGAGGATGTATGGGCACAAGCCATGGATGGAGAAATCATATGCATAGAGAACAATCAAACTTGGAATTTGGTTGATGTACCTGAAGACAAGGATGTTACAAGGGTCAAGTGGATTTATAAAACCAAGAAAGATGTAGAAGGAAATGTACATAAGTACAATGAAAGGTTAGTTGCAAGAGGCTTTTCACAACAACCTAGAATTGATTTTAATGAAACATTTTCACCAGCTGTGCGCATGGACATAGCCATAACCCTATTAGCTATTGTCGCGCGATACAAATGGCCAGCTTATCAGATGGATGTAAAGTCAACATTCTTGAATGGAAAATTAGAAGAAGAAGTATATGTGGAACAACCACAAGGTTATGAGGTTCCAGGACAAGAAAAAAAAGTATACAGATTGAAGAAAGAATTGTATGGTTTAAAACAATCTACGAGAGCTTGGTACAGTTGCATAGATTCCTATCTCACATAGAATGGATTACTGAGAAGTGAAAATGATCCAACACTGTACATCAAATCAAATCATCAAGGTAATGTGTTAATTGTTAGTGTATATGTGGATTATTTCATATTTACAGGTGATTTTGGCATAGAATAATTCAAGACAGTCATGAAGGATAAATTTGAAATGACTGATTTAGGGATTATGAGATATTTTATGGGAATAGAAGTGCACGAGTCCAAAAATGACATATTTATCTCACAGTCCAAGTATGTGCATGAAATATTGAAAATATTCAATATGGTGAATTCAAAAGAAACATCCACAACTGTCATAACAGGATTGAAACTAAGCAAGGAAGATAAAGGGTCCAAGGTGGATCCCAAACTGTTTAAAATCGTATCTAACAGCGACAAGACCTGACATTATGTATGGAGTGAGCCTAATTTCAAGGTTCATGGAAACTCCAAAAGAATCACATTGGAAGGCAGGAAAGAGAATCTTGAGATATGTGAATGGAACAAAATATTTTGGTATTAAGTACTCCACTTCAGAAGATTTCAGACTCACTGGATACACTAACAATGATTGTGGAAGCAACATCGATGATAGGAAAATTACCTCTTGGTACACATTTTATTTTGGAATAGGTAAAATATCATGGGAATCAAGGAAGCAACTCATAGTGACACTTTGTTCAGCATAAGTAGAGTATGTCATAGCTACATGCGGAGCTTGTCAAACAATATGGATGGGAAGGATGTTAAAAGATTTGTTGCAGGAACAACAGAAACAAAAAATAGCATTTTGTGACAATAATTCAACCATCATGTTATCAAAGAATCATGTGTTTACAAGAAAACCAAGCACATTGATACAAGGTATCAAATCGGTGAATAACAAAGAGATCTGTTTAGAATTTTGCCATGGATTCTCTTGATATTTCTACCTCAAATATGGCATGGATTCTCTTGAATAGATTTCACAATCTATTCAATTACTTTTTCATCCATTAGTAGCAATACTTAATCCATGAGAATGTTATAGTATTTAAAATATACGTTCCACTGTAATGGTGTTCTAGCATAAACAATACATGTTGGTTGTATCTTAATGATTTATTATAAACAATACACGTTTGGTTGGATCTTTATGATTTGTTATTTTCTCCATGATGTTGGTATGAAAATATCATGAGCTTGAGTGATTCAGACTCTTCAAAATAATTTTATAAGACAAAGTCCAGTAATTGTGTTGACGTTGTCTGCATAAGTAGTGATTTTCTAGTCAAGACAAATCCCTTTGGTTTGATTCCGCGAGAGCAAAAACCTCCAACCAATATATATGATGCATTATTCGCATCGTGATGAACGAAAAACAATTTACCGAACCGATCACGGCTTCGGGTAAACCAATTCAGTGAACCCAGAACCAGTATCATGTAAGTATGGTTCAAGTTAGACAACAGAAAACTGGCTTACCCTAGATTTAGGGGATATTTAGATGGGATCAAATATGTAAAGAGAGAAAGAACCATTGGTTCGTGATAAAAATTATTTTGCATGTCTGTTTTCTCTTATATGCACTCTGTAAGGGAGCAGAAACAGTGGTGGCTCCCTCACCGGCCAATTGCCTTTCAATATGCGGGCTCACACAACAAATTATCTCAAGGAACAAAGTACCAACAAGACGATTATATTGCCTATTTCTATACTGAGATAGTCAAATAGGGCTCTGAACCACTGTAACTCTGGTTGCTCAATATGTTTGTGAAATGTTTAAAGAATCTGTAACCATTATAATAATAAACTGTGTACATTATAATAATAAACTGTGTACAGGGTTTGGAGTCATTATAATAATTACGTTCAGAGATGAGCACAATTAATGATTTTTTAATGATAAATCTTAATTTTATGGCTAGCAATTGAAGATGCTAGCATATTCTTTTTTGTCCTCTCAAATCAATGAATAAAATTAAATATTCATAAATTCCTTGCATTTATAAATGTTTCTGTTTCCTTGTTTACTTTTTCAGATTTATTTAATATGATTAATAATTTACTTCCCTAATAAATAATTGCCACTTTTATCTAATTAACAAAGATTTATATGTGTAAAATACCTCATTTCTGGTATTTAGTAGGGATTAATTATGTGGATAACAGGTGTTTCATTTTGGCCATATATTTATGAATATGAAGGGACCAACTGGATTGCACATTTGGCATGCTTTTCAATTAACTAGAGAGTGGTTATGTTGAACGCATTATCTCAGTCCTCAGGCATACGCCGCAGATCTCTTATTCAGGAAAGCGTTTCATTTTGGTTTGTATGGGTGTGAAATGTGTGMGTTTCATTTTGGTTTGTATGGGTGTGAAACATGTGGGCGCTTCGATGAACAATCATCCTATAAATTAAAACACTAGATTAACCTGGTGATAGTGGGATTAACCTCACGTTTGGTATGGTCGSTCCATCGCCATGGTCATTCCATATGGACAAAATTTTATTTTAAAGAGCCCAACCCTCAACATTGTGGCTCCATTTCAATATGTTAAATGTTGTGAGAGGAAGTTTGTTAAATGTTGTGAGAGGAAGTTTAGGACTTATGTATGAGAGGGTTTGGTAAAAAGTCAATACCCTGGAAGAATCTCTCAAACATTTTTATAACTACCCTCCCTGCAAATGTTTTTTGTTTTTTTTTAATTTCATTTTTTGACCTGTTAATTGTGTGTTGAGTGTAGATTCAAAGACTGTGTATGTGGAGGAAAATGGAGGCAAGTTATCAAGATCACTATTTCCAAGTAAATCGAGCATGACCGGGAGGATAATTTATTTAATGGATCAATCTTTTTAATGGCCATCGAAATCAATGATTACATAGATAATTATTTCTTTCTCGTCATGTCTGGTCCCTGGAAATATAGTCCCAATGATTTTGTGGATTATCTTGTCTCCACATTTAGCCAAGGATGTGTTTTACAGAACCTTGAATTTCATACTATCATCATCGATGCTCCTCCTCTTATTATTAATCTTGATATATAAAATGGAGCAGACGCTACACCATTTAGTCATGCGCAAGTGGATCTTCATAGGATTGGACCTATGGGATGCATTCCACTGAAGCGGGTTCAATATTATAATATTTTTGTAACTGTGGTTTGAGGAGGACCGTGTTGATCTTAATAATTTTAAAGAAGTATGTGTATTTCCATTTAAAACTCCGAATATTTAGACTAGCACAGCAGCAAAATAGCTGCTGGTGAACGTCTAAAGGTTGAGAAGATGAAATGAATCTTTAAAAGAATATATTAAATTTTATTATCTATTAACAAATAAACTGTTGGGCTTCATTTATGTGGTGTTAATATTTTAATTTCTGTTAATCACTTACGTGGCAATCAGTTAGCTATCAAAGTAATTTTTAAATATAATTAGGTAAATGTAAAAAAGTAAACACATAAACTGATGTCTTTATAATAGCTAAGAAGTTAATGATTGAAATCACAGCCATTTATTTTGTGTGACTACTAAGAATATTCCAGCCATATTTAATCATGTCCATAAAAAACTTATTAAGCACTAAACCTCTATTAAATCTGCTCATTGTCAATAGGTGTAAAGAATATAATAGCTTCAATACCATCTTTGGAACCTTAGTCTTCCAAATGGTGATAGTCACTACAATTACCTTAAAAAATAGAAGTCGACAAGAATAGCCGAGGTAAAACGGTCACGATGAAAACAACATGAAGGATACAATTAACAAAAAAGATCATGAAGGAAACCTTTTCCATTTAATAAGTTGAAAAATAAATTTAGTGTTTCAGTTCAAATGCTGGTGATCAGTCACCTTTGTGAACCCTTTTATAATAATCATATCATAAACCTGATACATGCACAAATGTCAAGGGTTTCTGTGTTTTGATTGACATTTGTGGAGGATACTAATTTGAAGGATTTAATATTTAGATATTTGAAGCTTTAATTTGAGGTATATTTGTGTTCATAACATGTTTAAAATTATAAATTTATTTTACATGTGTACTATCTTTATGTTTTTTCTCCAAGACAATCTTGAGAGGTATTTTTTTATGAACGAAGACTGCACTTTTTCAGTTCAGCGTTTCTTTTTTCTTCAAACAAAAATCTTACGGTTTCAAATCGTTTTTATTTTATACTTCTCAGTGATTTTTTGGTTTAAGTAAAATAGGGATACCCAAACCCCTTGGCGGAATCATCGTGAATTAGATGAAACCTGATATATGCATGGTGGAACCATGATTACAGTAATTATCTATCGAACAGATAAAATGCATCTTTATTAATTTCTCCACATCAATATTGAGAGTTATTGTCTATTAACAAATAGACTGCACTTTTTCAGTTTAGCTTTTGCTTCAAGATCCGTCCAACTCATCACCATTATCGAGTGGTTGAAACTTGAAACAGACACTTCATAGCTGACCTTACAAGAATCTACTTGCCAAAGACACACACGTTAGATATGAGCTCTGAACTTTAAAAGAATTCCATTGTTTTATAAATGTTAAAAGAAAGTTTTGCAATTTAAAAGAATTTAATTGATTCGGTTTTTGAAAAAATGATTTTTTTTTTATATTCATTTTTATTAACATTTTAACATTTTTATAATGTATTGATTTTATCATTATAATCAATAATGTAAAAAAGATTCCAGTATAAAAATATTATAATGATTTATTTTATCGTTCCAACGCCTCACCATTATCGAATAGTCGAAACGTGAAACGTACACTTCATAAATTACCTTACGAGAATCTACCTGTGAAGACATCAAACACATTTAATTGGACTTTCTGTTGGTACTCCACCTAGATAAGCACACGCTAGAAATGTATTCATGTGTCTTAAAAAATTTGATTGATTAAAATTTAATTCTATTTAATTTAATTTTTAATAAAATAAAATATTAAAAGATGAAATTTAAGAGGTCCCATTATAAACAAATTGATAACATTAGTTATTTATTTTATATTATTAATATTTTTTAAAATTTATTTTAATTTTTATAAAATTAAAATATTAAAAAAAAAATTAGCATGTCACATTATAAAATGTGTGATGACATTAATATAGACTATTTTATGTAAACGACTAAAAACTTATATATAATGTTAATTATAATGTAATATAGAATCATTTTAATAGTTTTATATTGGAATCTTTATGAAAATTTTCATAAAGATTAGTAGAATGAATTTATTCACTTCGTAGAATCTGTGCTTTTGTGATATTGAAAAGGTTGAAGATGGAAAACACTTCCTACATTAGTAGAATGAATTTATCCACAAAAACAATACCACGAAATTGATCATAGTTAGTCATAAATTGATTTATTTAAATATTTTACTATTATAAATCATAATTGATTTTAAACCCTTCCTTGGTGTTTTCTTGACAACGACAATTTGGAACACCAATAAGTGGAATGCATAAATGTATACTCTAATTTTATATATGCTTATTTGAAAGCGATAGATTTTATATTCAAGATCATATGTTATCAATGTACTTAGAATAAGTATGATTCTAAGTTTCCTTCTATGTAATATATTGCATGAGTTCAAAGTTCCTATCTTTTTCACAAAGGAAACACTTAGTTAGATATTTTTTTTTAAACTTTGCCAAAACATTCTTTTCTTAATGCGTCGAACAAAAACTAACCTTGTCATGCAACGAACATTCCCCGATGTTGCAATCTGAAGAACAAAATCGGGGGTTACAATGTGATGAACATGGAAATGTTGCAATGTGTTGAACATAGTAGCGTCGCACAGTGACAAACACAATAAAGTTGAACTTTGTCAGACGTAGTCATGTTACAATTTGTTGAACATAGAAATGTAATGAACATAAAATGAGGCCACAATCTGATTAACATACCCATGTCATCATAATGTGGATGATAACGTCGCAATGTAACCAACATCAATAGATTTCGCAATGTGTTGCACATCACCTTGTGGTCGCAATGTGATGACCATTTCCTCACTTTGCATTGTGACACACATATCTCAACGTTGTAATGTATCAAACATTTCCAAACTTTGCAATGTGTCGAACACATTAACGTTACAATCTTCCAAACATAGTCACGTCACAATGTGACAAATATATCCTTGGTGTCACAATGTGACGAACATATCATTGTTGTCACAATGTGACGAACACAAATGTACGACGCAATGTCATGAACATATCCCTATCGTCGCAATGTGACGAACATATCCTCACGTTCAAATGTGATGCACATAGTTGGATGTTGCATTGTGATAGAAATTTCCACACATCGCAATGTGTTGCACATAGCCTTGTCATCTCAATGTGATGCACATGTCCCAAGGTCACATTATGTCAAACATTTTCAAACATCACAACGTTTCAAACATAGTAACGTTGGAATCTACCAAACATTCTAACGTCGCAACATGATGAAAATAGCCTTGTCATTATAATTTGAGGAACATATACAAACGTTGCAATGTGACGAATATATTCTTCGTTCTAATGTGACGCACATATCCTGACATCACATTGTGACAAACATTTTCAAATGTTTCAATGGGACGAACACAACCCATTGTCGCAATGTGATGTACACTACAATATAATAATATATTACTAAATACATTACTATTATATAGTGTCACAAACATAAATACATGTCACAATGTGTCCCACATCAACCTGTCATTTCAATATGACAAACTTTTCCTCACGTTGCAATGTGATGCACATATCCTCACGTTGAAATGTGACAAACAATTCCAAACATCGCAATGTGTCGAACATAGTAAACATGAAATGTACCAAACATCATAATGTCGCAATGTGACAAACATATATTGACATCGCAATGTGACAAACATTTCCAAACGTCGTAATGTGTCGAACATAGTAATGTTTCCATCTACCATGTATAGTAACATCACAATGTGACGAACATATACAAACGCTCTAATGTGACAAGCATTTCCAAAGATCGTAATGTGTCGAACATAGTAACAATGCAATCTACCAAACATAGTAACATTGCAATGCAACGAACATATATGGACGTCACATTGTGACGAACATATACACACGTCACAATGTGGCAAACAATTATGAACATCGCACTCGGATGAACATAAATTGGCACTGTAATTGGAAAAATGCAATGGGATAGACATTTCCAAACGTCACAATGGGACAAACACAACCTATTGTCGCAATTTGATGTACACAACCCAATGTACTGACGTGACAAACATTTTATGATGTCGCAATGTGACGAACATAACCCACTATCAAACTATGACATACTAATTTCAATGCCATATTGTGAGAAACATAAACCTTTGTCGTAATTTGATGACCATAACCTTATAATGTCAAGTGAAAAAAAAAGAAGCTAATGTCACAATGTGCTGAACAAAACCTTATGTCGACATGTGATGAACAAAAGTTGATTTCACAATGTGATGAAAAAAAACTAATGTTGGCATGTGACGAACAAAACATGATGTCACAATTTGACGAACAAAATATGATCAACATTGCAATGGAGTAGTGCCATAGAAAACTACGGTGAACATAATCAACATGGCCCACCATAATGAGATCCACATGGTCAACGAAGGTTAGCCATGGGCATGTTCAACCATAATAAACTTTGATCAACCATAGTCAACCATGGTCATGGTCAACCTCAGTCAACCATGATGAAGGACAACCATAGTCAACCATAGTCAACCTTTCCTTCCCAAAGTCAACCAAGGTCTACCAAAGTAAACCATGGTCATGGTCAACCATACTCAACCATAGTCATTTTCAATTAAGGTATTATTGTATTAATACTTAAATAATATATTATTAATGTATTACTACTTTAGCAATGTATTTATTAAGACATTAATACTTTAAAAATGTATTTATTAATGCATTATTAATAATTAAATATGTTACATTAAATATTAATATAATTTTTTTTTTTGTAAGTAAGAAAAATATATATTAGGAGCCTCCCAGAAACAGAGTATTAAGACAGAGTACATGGAAATCCAAGCTGATGTACAGGACTGCTCCAACAGAGGGGAAACCAGTCCGTTGTACCCAAGTGGTTTGAAAACTTAACAGAACTATTGTCTAGCGTTTGAAACATAGATTACATCGATGTCACCCATATACTGGTGAGAGAGGTAATTTCTCAAAAAAGCTACTAACCATCTATGATACGACAAAACAAAACTAAACAAGCTAGACACCTGGCAGAGCTTCCCAGTTGCGCTCCTGTTCCACGTCTTCCATAGCCTCGACTGTGCTTTCTCGGTTTGCACTTGTTGCTGCCCCCGACGCTGCTCGTAGTGCTGCATCTGGCGCAGTATCTGTCTCTTCGTCCGTTGCCTCGGTCGGCCCCTCCATTGGAGCATCCTCATCCGAGTTGGAGATTAGTGAGTTCTGCAGAGAGGAGAGAGTCCGAAGAAAAAGGTCCACCTTGGCTCTGGTCTCCTGTAGCCGAAAATTGAGATCATCCACTTCCTGGCGAATATCAAAAACTAGATCATAAAGGCTCGCCATGCTATCCCACAACTGGACATTGGTGTAAGGGCCGTGGGGGAGAGGCCCAGCCCCGTGAGAAGCATGCTGTGAGTCTGGGTCAGACGTCGAGACAGAAGGACTGCGGGCATGACTCAGGGTAGGACTAGACAGTCTGGGCACCAAAGCTCTGCTGGTAGAGTGCGAAATTGTCCTTCCACGAGAGTAAGCCGGAAGATTCCCAGGGTGGCACTGGGGGGAGGAGGTAATGGAGGGTGAATCGGAGGGGGAGATTGAGGGGCCTCGCGGCTTCCAGGCGAGCCTCGTCGCAGTCTTCCTCTTGGACGTGTCATGGTCCGGGCTACACTCAGAAATTGTCCTGAACGTAGAACGAGGACGAAGGGTCAGGGAATAGACAGGGCTGAGCTCGGGTTCACACCATTGCCACTGCAGAGCTAGCTCTGCGGGAGGTCGACAAGAACAAATACGCATTACTGCCATCCAAGCCAAATCAAAAAGACCATAAGGGAGGGACGCTTGAATTAAAACTTGCATTAATTCTCAAATGCGTCGAAGTGAAGGTTTAATAAATTAGGAGAAGGGTGGGACGGGCCCTTCACGTGCCCCCATGTCCTGATGGCTACTGCCCACGCCCATCGATCGCCGCGTAGCACACACTATCACCCCATCCGGGGGACATTAAATATTAATATATTAATATATTAATACTTTACTAATATATTTATTAATTCATTTAATGTATTAACGGTATGAAATAATTTTTTTATTATTACTTTAACAATGTATTATTAATCTTTTACTTTATTATTATATTAAGATTTTAACAATGTAGTAATTAATATTGTATAAATGTATTACTTAATTAATACATTATATTATTAATGCATTAATTAATTAATACTTTATATTATATATTTATGTAAATTAATACTTTAATTTATACATTATATTAATATAATAATGTATTATAATGTATTTATTAAAAATGTTTTAATTTATTAATTAATTAAATTAATACATTACAATACACATCAATGTCATTCATAGTCATGACCATAAGAAACATAAGAAACCATGATGATGATCCACCATAATCAATCATAATCATTTTCAATAAATGTATTAATACTTTAATAATATTTTTATTAATGTATTATTACTTTAATAATGTATTAATTTATTATTGTATTAATACTTTAACAATGTATTAGTTAAAAATGTATTAATGTATTAATTAATTCATACATTACATTTTTTTTGTAAATAAAAAGAAGGACCTTATATTAAATCACGAGTATACAGTTGTGTGACGCTTGGCAGCCACCTATTCCGCCACATGAGGGAAACCAGAATAGGTGGCTCCAAGCGTTGATGTGTCTATCATGGTTGTTTTTTTTTTTCACAAAAATTGTGCAGAGGACTGATAGTTTCTACAGGAACCCTGTTCCATATAACTAGCCTAGGGTTGGCCTCATTTAGAGCCGCCATAACTAAGATAATTACACAACCAGAAAAAAGAGTGAAAACTGTCTTATCACTATCCATTCTAAATCTGTAATTAACAAAAAATTGGGACCTAGGGTGAGCCACGTCAAGCCATTGGAGAACCTAGATATCCATGGGAGGTGTATGTCAAGGTGAATCTCTTCTTGCAAGTTGGGCAGCGGGCTTGTGTTGGGGCTTCTGTGAATGCCTCAAATAGCAAGTCCAGTCGTTGATTGATTATTTCTTGACCATGCACCTATTCTTCCTGCTGCTCTCGGATGTCGAAGAGGATCTCAAGATGCTCCTCTGCTAGATGATAGGCAGAGTGCAAGCTCTCCTCTCCTTTGTCCATGCTTGTTTCGCCCGCTACAGTTGAATCCTTCCCTACTTATGTCAATTGCCAGCTTGGGGGGATTTCCTCCTCCATGATATAACTTTCATCCCCGTAGTAAGGTTCTCCTGGCTTGAGAACTGGGGGGGGCAAGAAGGCTTGTGGTAGTGGGGAGGCATGCCTCTGAGGGTGGCACTATCACATTCACCAAGCTCGGATCTGGATGAAAAACTGGAGGTGGAACCTCCTCTTTGACGGTGTTGAGGATAAGGTGCGGAGACACCTCTTCCTTCGAAGTGCTAACTTGGAAATGCAGAGGCGATGGTGGAAAATGTGTCGGGGAAGACGGGGTCTCCATTTTTGGAGTGCGCAGGGAAGTTTGAGTCTGAAACGAGGCGGACGGGGTCTCCATTTTTGGAGCACGCAGGGTCATGTGAGTGCTCTTGGTGTGGCTATGGGGGTGGATGAAATGAGGAATTAGATCTCGCTGAGAGGTTGCAAGTCTCGTGGCTCAGGTGAGGGCATTCATTTTTCTGGTGCCCCACCTAGGCTTTCTCCGCTCTCGGTGCATGGTGGGAGGAACCGGGGGGTGGAGGGGATGAGAGGGGGAGGTGGGGGAGAGGTAATGGAAAAAGGAGGCCAGGAGGACACAAAAAGTGCAAGTTATGAAGCCAGGAGGGTCGAGGAGCTTTGTGCAATGATCATAATAGGTATTAAACAAGAATAAATGCATGCCAAGGTTAACTTTAATGATGCCGAGGAGCTCTTGGATGAGAGATCCAGCTACGCGCACTGAATTAACTCTCTTCATGGTGTGTGCCATGGGGAGTTAATACGTCGGGGGTGGCGGCTTTGGATAATAACTCGCCCCGCCATCTATCCCCTTCCTTTTTCCAAGTGGCACCCTATCTGGGTTAATTCATACATTACATTATTAATGTATTAATATTTAATATGTTACATTATGCATAATGCGTTAATACTTTAGTTTATATATTACAATGTTCAATGTAATAATGTATTCTTAATGTATTAATAGTTTATCAGTGTACATTATACATTAATGTAATAATGTATTACTTCATTAGTGTATTAATACTTGACTAATGTATTAATACTTTAGTAATCTATTTTTTAATGCATTTAGTATATTTATTGATATATTTAATGTATTAATTTATTATTGTATTATTACCTTATCAATATAATAATTAATTAATTAATGCATTAGATTATTAATCTATCAATCATTTAATATGTTACATTAAACACTAATGTAAATTAATACTTTCATTTATAAATGTTTATTATATATTATATTAATGTTACATTACACATCAGTATGTATCAGTGGCCGAGTTGTAATGTATGTTGTCTTGAGTGGACATGACCGACATATTGTTGTTGTTCATATTCATTACATTAGGGCGGGTCCTACTAAGGCTAAGGTAACAAATTCCTTCACCATTACAATGGCACCTTCGCTATGATAATGCAAACGTTGTTGTTGTTCTCTATGATACTTGTACTTCTATGGATAATATCCCACCATGCTTCAGCGTCTGCTAGCTTGCAATAAAAAAAATTGACCTCAGGTTGAGGTTAATGTTGTTTCTATAGACTTTGCAATAAAAAAAATTGACCTCAAGTTGAGGTTAATGTTGTTTCTATAGACTCTATAACTAGCATAGTTGCAAAGTGGCTGGCGAATGCCGAAAGGTTTAGGTTGATAAAAATTCTTGGCTATCTAGATGGACAACACTCCAGTACACCGCTATGAATTAAATAATGACATAAGACGGCTCGGCCATCCAATATGAAAAGCACGAACAGCTGAAACGCACATAGAGTTGAGGAAATCCAAAAGTTAATCTTAAATGTGGTAATTCCAAAAGTTAATGACTTAAACGTGGCAATCATATGGTGGTACAGTAATTTCTTAATATGATTAGGTAAATGTTAAAAAGTAAACATGTTAACTGATGCATTCAAAAATACAAGGAAGTTATGAAAAGTAAATCACATTCATTGATTTAGGAGGACTACTAAGAATATGCCAGCATCTTTAATTGTTAGCCATCAGATTAGAATTTTAGATTAAAAGGTGATTAATTGTGCCCATCTCCAATAGATATACCGCATAATTATATTTATTGAAAGAAGTGAATAGTTTATATATATAGTTGTAGTTTAATTGTTTTATGTTTTAATTATTTTTTAGGAAATTATTGAATTTGCAGATTTAAGTGATTAATTCTGTATAATTTAAATGCCTTCAAGATTAATTACATATTAAATCCATTTGTATATTTAAAAATATAATTTGAAAAATAAGAAATTATGATTTCTTTAAAAGAAAAATTAAAATATATTCTCAAATATGATCACACGCCTGTGAATAAATACATGTGATGCTCTACTGCATACTGTTAATGCAAATGTAACAGTCAGTGAATGTCCGTGAAGGCAACATATTTATTCATTGAATATGCACGGTCAACCATATAGGAAAAAAACAAGTTTTATTGAAAAAATATGCAATCAGTGCTTTTTAAAGAAAATTTAATAGTTGAGTTTCAAAGAAAAATATGGGAGTAAGCTAACTACGCTACGTTTTAGAGCCCGATGGGACGTCTTGGGCACCGAGCTCCATTCCATAGAACCTCCAGCCGGTCGTCAACATTTTTCGGCCAACGATTTTCGGTTTGGCTCTCTTTCGAACTCCTTCTCCGTTTTAAATGCCCGCCTCTCCGTTTGGACCATATAATGGCGCAGTTATCGAGAAATATACGGGTGTTGACTCCACCTTCTTCGTCCCGAAGACGGCCTGCCTGAACGCCTTCGACATAATCTCCCTCTCGCCCGGCTTCAATCTCTCCGGGCTGTTCAAAGACGATGTCTTGAAGCAGGAAGAGGAATCGAGGTTTACGTCGACTCAACCGACGTCGAGCATAATGTCGAAGCTGAAGGAGATTGCAAGTCTGTTCCGGTTCAGCTTTAAGAAGTCGAAGGACTTCAAAATGAAGTTGCAGGGGTCGGAGAAGGGGCGGAAGGGGCAAAACCAGAACCGCCACAACAGTCCCGAAAACCGTGCACCTTAGTCGCAGCAGTTCAAGGGAGTCTGACAGAGAAAATGGGGAAATAGTTGTCGGAAATTCGAATACCGAACTCGAACAACAAAATTTGGTTGGGCTCCTACAATACCCAGGAAGAGGCTGCCCCTGCCTACGAATTTGCTGCGTATTGTCTCAGAGGATCCAAGGCCAGGATCAATTTTCCAATCTACCCACCGGCAATTCCTGACGCTCCGTTTCTAACGCGGCCGCAAATTCACTCTGCTGCGGCTAAGTTCGCTGACGAAGAATTCCGGCCGCCTTCGGAAGTTGGCATGGCCTCCTCATTGTCCCATTTGGAAGCCGAATGGATGGCCAACAGATTACGGTGGAGTAGAGTCCGGCATCTCGAGTTTCAGTACCACTTGAACGTCTGCACAGTGGCGAGTCTCTAAATGTAGAGGATATTCCTCTCTTAGATGTGTCAATGGAGAATTTCGGAGTGCTCTTCCAGCCGTCGGAAACCAACGGACAGGGGGTTTCTGATTATTTCTAGACAGTGGCATCTTTTAGATATGTCAATGGAGGATTTCAGAGTTCTCTTCCAGCCGTCGGAAGACTGACGGACAGGGGCTTTCTAATTATTTTTTTGACAGCTGCAATGATTGTTAGTTAAATTATATTTTTATTTGAGAAATTTATGACATTGGTGAATTGATGCCACTTCCGCGCAAAGTGAGAGCCTAAGATTTAAAACCAACTTCAATGAAAAAATCCATGGCCTAAGATTTGGAAGTCGACTCCCCTCCTCGGTCTTCTCAGTTTTCAGTGAAGTTATAAGAATGCTGATATTTTCATTTACATTTTTATACTTGAATTGATCAGCTGGAGCTGCATGTCCTGTATATGCAATATGTCTGGAATAAAGAAAAAAACACAACTATTTTGAGGGGAGGAAGTTTAATAATTGTAAAACCAATATCAAGATGTCATAATAATATGTGTATTTTGTTGTTGTTCTATATATATTTATATAACACATTTCAATGAAGAGGATGAGAAAAAAACATACTTGTTTACCAATAATCAATCGTTATGTTTGTTATTAGGATACATCCCCACTAGAGGTTCTATGAGTGTATGTTGAAGTATGGTGGTTTTGTCAAGAAGCCATGGTTTGTGCATGAGGACCATAGAATATTTTTTAGACTATTTAAAAGATTAGAATATGTTAAAAGATTAGAATATGTTAAGGTGGTTTATATTTCAAAGAATATAAATCCTTATATTAATCCATGTAGTACATGGTGTTTTTATGGTAAAAAGTGGATGTCTAAGGTTGAGAAAGCAAGTAAAAAATACTTTCAGAAATCACTAAACTATATTTTTTAGTGCCAATGGGAGTTGCAAATCACTATAAATATTTGAATTTTGAATCATGCTCTAGTCCCTAATTCTCAAAGTGTGATAATCCTCTATGATATCATTTATTAGGACCTCATGAGATAATTTATGAGGACCACATGAGATAATATTTGAGGAGGCTTGGATGTTAATGAGAGGAGGATAAATCCTATAAATATGCAATTAACACTCATTAAGAAAGATTTTTTTTCAATTGTGAAGGCATAAATGAAAATAATTGAATCATAACATAATAAATTTCATCTCAAGAATAATAGATAAGAAAGTCATTATGATAAAACCATTACATGAAATAAGGTTGATTTTGAGGTCTCTCCTTCAATCCCAACTCTCTCTATCACTATTTATATTGGTGTCTCATTGATAAAATCAACTTTAATTTTATTAATAAATTTAATACATAGATAACTTTATAATTTCTTTGATGAAGTGATCTTTAACTTTAATTTTCACAATTATTTGTAGTGTGGATAACACTTTTATTAGCCTGTTTGAAAATGTCTTTTACTATAACCCCTAACAATGGAAAGCATTATAAAAATTATGATCGCCACTATTTAACACTATATTTTCTTGGTTCAAGAGATGATTTCACATTATTTATTATTGTAAATCTTTCTAGTTGGTTTTCAAGCAAGATTTAGATTGCAATAGTTATGGAATATATTTACAACAACTAGTCTAAATAACTATAAATTGTTGAACTTATGCTTATACTAAGAAGAGGGCAGGGATGAATCAATATAAGATATTTTTTACTTTAATTGAGTATTTATCAATCATTCATTAACTTTAAAACATTAGATGCATATAAACTTAAATAAAAAAACACAGAGTTTAACTTGGAAACCTTTTCGGGAAAAAACAACAAAAACTTATCTTTAAAAATGTTTGTAGGCACCAACCTATTGTTAAAAAGATTGTAGGAACCAACCTACTGTAGACATCAATATCCTCAGCTGAGCACCAACTCATCAAGATATTGTGTAGGCACCAACCTACTGGAGACACCAATCTCCTTAGCTGAGCACCAACTCATCAAGACTTGTGTAGGCACCAACCTATTAGAGACACCAATCTCCTCAGTTGAGCACCAACTTAGTAAGACCTGTATAGGCACCAACCTAAGATATTCATACTTAGAGTACTTTTGACTTCACCTACATGCTTCATACTTCAAAACCAAGTCAAATTTAGCCTTCATTCCCCAACGAACTTCGTAGCATCATTCCCAGAATATAATCTTAGACTACACCATCACAACCTCAAAACAATGCACTTTGCAACATCATAGACCTTCGTCCTTCATAGCACACCCTTAAAACTCCAAGAAAACTCCTCTTGCACCCTTAGACCCCAAGAATACTCTCCAACTTCTCTTGCACACCTTAGATCTCTTTTTCCCACCTCATATTTGATCTTCTTCTTTCGATACTCTTCAAATGAACACATCTATCATGTATTTATGGTGTTTCTGTGCTCACTTTTAGAGATGACCTATAAACACTGCCTGGGATGACCTGAAATTTATGGTTGGGTTGTTTGATAGGAAAATTCATATCTCCTCATTCCTAAGGAACTAGAGGGAGTGTCATATACTGTTGGAAAGGTATCAAAATAAGTTTTCCAAAAATATAACATATTCTCCCGTTTGAATTAGTGTAATATCCTTAATCCAGCTGATTTAGATATCTACTGTTGAACTACGGTTTTGGCTACTGAATCTGATACTCTAGGGGTTTCAGAATGCGTTTGAGTTATTGTTTGTGATGCTTGGTGATTTTTTCATGTGTGCTCCATTTTATTATGTGTTTTAGCAGTATAAGTCAATGCATGAAAAATAAGGACAGCATAGCCCACTAATATATATATAATGCAAAAAAAGCAGAAAATACAATAATAACTGGAAGCAAAGATAATAATCGTCAGTTATATCTCATGGATCTTCACTGGAATACAAATAAACTAATAAGAAATACCCATGATCATAATAATGGGTGATCGTTTGCGCATGCATGGATAGATCGAAAAAAAACAGTCTAGCAGCTCATGGTAACTGTTGTAGAATCTGGAAAACTTGCCCTGATGGCGATACTTGTTGAAATGAGTTGGAAACTATCTCAAAATATGTGCCTTGGTCTCTAGACTGATCTTGATGACTGTCGGACTGAAGATCCGATCTCTGAAGCTTCGAATGTCACCCCCTGGGGGTTTGTGCACCTCCTGGGCTCAATGAGTGTGCCCTATTGATTCCACCAGAGGAATATGATGATGTATAGCTCAAAACGATTGTCTTAGTCTCCTCTCTAATGGGTCGGAAGGGATTCCTTATATCTGTCTCAAAATGTCCCCTGGAACACCAAATGTTCTTCCTCAAGAGTTGTGCCCTAAATGACTATTTTCTGCTTTTCGAAAGATTCCAACGTTGGAAGCTAACGACAAGTGGATCAATAGGTGATCCCTGGCTATCTCTCTAATGGGTCATAAGGAATTGGCCAAATCTGAACTGTCACAAGTGGCCGCACAAACCCTCTCTCAATCACTTGCGCCCTCACTGGCTGAGCTACACAATCACTGAACTAGACACTGTATTGCACGGTGAAATACCTGGATGGTATATTTTATAGGCTAGGGTGTGTCACTCAACACCGAAACCGATCAATGGTGGTGGTTTCCTCCAGAAATCCATAAAACAATAAAGGGGTTGTTTTCCTCCTCCTCTGCAAATATCACAACATCAAATCATAACATAGCATAATGAGGAATTAGGTCATTTACCCTTCCTTTATAGCTTCCCAAAACCCTAATTCGTTGTTGACCTTTTCCCTCCAAGTGACTTTGACTTTATTTTTTTATTCCTTGATTAAATCACTTAATCACTTAATTAATTAATTAACCATTTTACCTCTAAAAAATGATTTATCTATCCTTGTGGCTTCTCTGGCCACTGAAAGTCACTTCTCATCATCTTATCCTATAATTCTCTTCTTCCTAATTCCTATGAGCTATTACACTAAGAGGTTTCTCCAAGTAATATGCCCATCATGACCTTCTTAGTGAATTTAATTAAGATATAACCATAATAACTCAAAATTACAGAAATTGTCGGAATGCAATGGAACCAAAGCCAATCTGTGCAGAATGGATCTTGATGATGTATGATGAGAATCGGTTCCAATAAAACCCCTCAATATCTCTTGAACTCTCTGTTACCCATGTCTGGCTACTTTGGTAGGAATAACTCTCTGTCACCATAAGAATATTTCTTGTCCTCAAGAAATAACTGAATCCAACTACATATCATACCAGGGTACCATATCCACCTGTGTGACACAAGGTAGAGACTGCTCAAGCTGTGGCCTCTCCAAGTGATCACCACGCATGAGACCCGCATGCTCCTGATGAGTAGAATGATCAGTGGCCAAAGAATCTCAGTCAACTCCCCGAGGAACCACTCTACTCGAAACTCAACTCCATCAAACGCAGAACTACCCAACACTCCAATCCCTGGATCACATATCAGAATGTGAACTACAATGCCTCGTGAAATATAGTGTTGTAACATATCAATACCATGAGTCTCCTGCAAATAAGACACGGTCTCAACCCGAAATGAGTCTGTCCTACCAGACCATACCAAACCCAACATGACCCCCACCGACTGAACATGATTTTGCCATAGTGAGGTACTACGAGACCTCAATGAATCACCATCCAGTGATGTGCTCTCCCCAATACTGAAACTCAATGGAAAATCAAAGTGACTTCCCCCTGCAAAGGTCTTCTCATCTCCACCAGTCAATGAAATTCCCATCCTTGTAATCCTAGGGTCCCATGCTAATTTTGGATAGGGACCATCATGTAAATGTTTCTCTACTCCAATCATGACTGTCTGCTGAAATTATCCATACTGGATCCTCCACTCCTAGATCCTCATAAGATGAAACAAACTATTGACCAAATGTACTCCCAGATCCCATGTCAAATTTGGAAGTTCATCACTTCCAATCCCCACTAACTGTTGATGTACCCTACTTGTAACCGTCGAAAGAACTCCACCATCATCTAAATGAGAGACTGAGTATGTAGTAACCTCTGAGATATCCTTTGTCCCATGACCTAGGATACCCTCCATCACACCCAAGGCCTCAACTGTTTGCCCCTGATAATCCACCCCTATCATGATGTATGCAATCAAGACACTCATGTCATGTGGTCTCAGCCTACCAACTCTCCATGTCGCATGCCATTGTCTAGCTCCCCCTATGATGTTGTCAATGATGAAAGTATCGGGAAAGGATATCATAAATATATGCAACCAACTGTAGGACTGGAAAGTATCATATTCTTTGGTCAATCCAAAGGACTTAACCAAAATCTCGTCCATCAACACCCATGGTAAATAATCACCTATACTCATCACTAAACACCAACCATCAGGTACAACAATAGGTATCTCCACCAACTGCGAGTCAATCATTCTCCATTCGTCATCACTCATGCAATTGTTGTTGCAGTGAAGGTGATCTCCCAGATCTGTATACTGGTGCAAGGGAGAGGAATCTCCATGATCTACTAAGTACATCTCCTCCCTGCAATCCAACGTGTCCCCCTGAATCCCACTGTACACCTTTGTATGTCTTTGTGAACTAGCTCTCATCATTGTGTGCCCCTACATACACATGGTATCTCTTGTATATACGTGCAACATCATGGATCTTGGGTGTACTACGTGGTCATCCTCTACATGAAGGTCAACCAATCCTGGAACACAAATGGAAGTGTCCTCATAACTACCCGTGGCTATGGAATTCCCATGTGTATGTGTGTGCCCAACTGTCTCAACACCCCTTGTGAAGGGTTGTCCCAAACACACTGTGATATGGAATCTCTTTCATCACGAACTTGATTCCTTCCAAAAACATCTTTATCGAATCCCAGGGAATGGGAAAAAACCATGATGTGGCATGATAGCATCATGGGCAACGCACCCGTCAACGTTTCATACAATTTCAAGGATATCCACGAGTGGCTAACTCATCATGGATTGACCAAAGTAGCATACATCTCTTCATGGGATGCTTCAAGGAGTTGGAGGACTTGGGACCTCTTAGGCATTCCAGATCACTTGCAAACACATAAAACTCTTCTCCTAGCTACGTTAATGGGCTTAACTTATGTCCACCTCCTCTTGTTGGATAAATGGGGCTAGGGAAAGACTAGTTTCTTTACCGTAGCCCAAGGATTTACTTCTCTTCAATGCCCCCAAGCTCTGATTGAGTCAGCAACCCTCTGGAAGCAGGTCTAGGATCCTCTCAGCCTTCCTAAAATAAACTTCTTCTATTGGGTTTTAATGCACATGAAAGTTTTGACAGGTAAAAATCTGGAAAAAAGAGGCATTATCGGTCCTCATAGATGCTCCATGTGTTGTAATGCTCTGGAAATGATGGATCATTTGTTTATGGACTATCCATTCACCCAAGAAGTATGGAATATCTCCCTTCAATGCCTCAATGCCACATTTATGAAACAGATCTTTGTGGTTAACTTATTCTCCTCCTAGAAGGCGCGCTATCCTCAAGAGATACAAAGCAATTCAACATGGAAAAGAATTTGGCAGGCCATCCCAAATACATTTGTTGGAAACTATGGTTGGCCAGAAATGATCATATCTTCAACAACACTCTGCCTTCCCCCCAACGGTGGTTGCTAAAGAAAAACCTCTCCTTCTTGAAATAGTGGCAAACCATCCCTTCAAGAACGAAAATACTCTCCTACCTGAAGAAAAGAAATGGATTGTAACATTCACTTTCTGAGACAGAAAACAAGCCTTTGTACACCTCTCTATCATTCCAGGATGGCGTTTGCAAGACAAGGATGCAATTTTTCAATCTTGGTGGAGGAGACAAGGCATAGCCTCAGTCTTTTTCGATGGCACCTCCAAAGGAAACCCAGGGAATGCAATAGTAGGCAGAGTTATTTAATCCTCGGATGGATCCCGAAAAGATAGCTTTAGTTGGGGACTTGGCCAGAGAACAAATAACCAGGCTGAAATTCTCGGGCTACTAAAAGCTTGTCAGATAGTGCATGAAGATGGCATTAAATAAATACAAGCTTTTGGAGACTCTGAAATCCTGATTAAGATTTTAAATATGAATGATCACTTCAACAATCCAGTGATTAATAAGACTTTGCAAAGGCTTCGACAAGTGCTACATTATTTCTCCTCCTCTCTCTTTTTCCACATCCTTTGTGGTTCGAACAAGGAAGTAGATGAAAAGGAGAATATGGGTTTCCTATTTCCCTTAGGCACTTTAAGCAAAAATGACGAAGCCCCCTTGTGGATTCCCATCCCATAGATTTGGCTCTTCCTCACCTCATAAATTTGTAAGAATGGGACATGTTGTACTTAGGTTAAGCGGGAAGTTGTTCCCTTGTAAAGATGGTTGATTTGGCCTAGGCCCAACCGGTTTCAATTATCAAATAACATTACATGTTTTAGTTAAAAATAAAAATAAAAATCCCCCAACCGCATGTATCTCTCTATGTCTTCTCTCCCCTCTATATTGTCCTCCTCCCTTATTTTCATGTATTCTTCCTCAAGACCTCATGGGTCGTGTCATAATTTTCTCGATGGGTACTTTTCCCATTCCTTCATTGATTCTTGAAGGGGACTATCCAACTACCAACCTGACTAGTAATAAAATTTCTAGGTTGAGGACAGTTCAGGGTCTGCATTTGTTTTAATTTGATAGGGCACTTCCTGGCAGGGTTATTTTAACCAGTAATAGCTTCCCTCTTGCACCATTCCTCTCATGACATCGTAACTCTGAAGGCCATCCCTTCAACAGTAGTTCAACATTTTCTTGTTGCATTAATAACCAAATTTTGCAATACATAATTTATCAAAGGTCCATTGCCTTTGAATAATCACACAACAAGATTTTTTATAGTTTTGGTCATGATATTAATTATATTTACAGATTGGGGGAAACATGGGTGTTACAATTCCACTAAGAACGTGTAATCCTCGTCTAGACCTTTCCGACTGTATACCGAGCACTCCAAATGTAGATGATATGCAAAAGTTACGTCCTCAGGAAGTTGAAGTATTAACTACCCCCATCGGGGCCCGCAAACCTTTTGGAGTTTCATATTTGAGGGTTACATCGGGGCCCACAAACCTTTTGACATTTCATCTTCTAGGGTTAGGGTTTTCTCATTAATGCTTTATGTTAAAAAGGTCTTTCGAGCCTCATTGTAAAAACATCTTCTTGTGAATGAGTGTAGTCGTCACATCTTTTCTCAGAGATAAGCACCACCATTCTAGCGAGTTCATTTTTCTCTGCATTTTTACAATTCATGTACATTTCATTCATTAATAGAATTTTTGTATTACTGTATCACTGTGTTTCTTGCAATATCTCTGTGTGTTTCTTGCAATATCTTTGTGCATTTCATGGTTATATATCTTCCTTCATTTTGTTCTCAGCACAATCTAGATCAAGTTTAGAGAAATTAGTTGCATTGATTTAAATACCGACATAATACAACTATCTTATTCAATCATTTTCCAATGTATCATCACTTAAATCAATGCATACAAATGATTGAATAAGGTAGTTGTATTAATTTTAACAGTGATATAACATAAAACAATAGGGTGCATTTATTATAGTGAGTTAAAATGATTTAGTGCATTAATTGAATAAATGATATGAAGGAAATTAATCATGTATATTGATCAAGTATGAGATAGTGAAAATTATCAAGTGAAATGACTTTAGCAATAACACATTGAAAACCAATTTCAAAATACACATTATAGGTTGAAGTGCTATACTTTGTTTGCTTGGGTGTGATTTATCTATTAGTATTTTCACATTAAAACATATAATATTAAGATATATAGAATGTTAAGACATATATAATCTTACGATATATAGTATGCATTGACATATACAAAGCATTAAAATCAAAATCATGCAATACAATGTAAACATAACTATGAGGGAACATAAAAGGTTGGAGAAAAAAACTATTAATATTGGAGAGACAAGTATGAGTATGACCTTCACCGAGATATTATATATCTTGAAGTTTTGAATAGTCTTGCAATTAGACTTAGTTTTTCTTATCCATATAAATGAGATTTAGCTAGCACATGTGGGTAAAAGAAAAGATGAAGAAGACGTATTGAGAGCATCATTACATAATGATACTATTACTTTGTTACTATTAACCTTTTTTATTATTTAACATGTTACTTTATTTGTATTCACCTTAATCCTCATGTAACTTTGTAGTATCCTTCTTGATAGTAAGTTCTCTAAATTAAAAATGATACTTAATAAATTTCTAAGGATCAAATTCATCCAAAATATATACTTCTAGATGAATCAAAACCTAGAAATGCAAACCTCACTATCAATAATAATTTCTAATTTTAATATCAACTACAACCACTCTATCTAAAAAAAACCATAATCATAATTTCTAAGTCTAATACAAATGATGGTTTCATTCTTAATCTCAAGTATTTTCCTACCTTAATTCCTAATTTTAATATCAACTACAACAACTCTATCTAAAAAACCGCAATTTCTATGTTTAATACGAATGATGATTTCATTCTTAATCTCAACTATATTCCTACCTTCACATTGAATGAGAAACACCGATAACAAAATTGATAACAAACATCTTTAGTATTATTATATTCATAATATTTTTTGTAGTTTAATGTTATATTGAAATGGTTATTAAATATGTAAACATGCATTGAATTTTAAAGAGATTGGTTATGAAATTTACACAGGTATTTAATTATATTTTATATTTTTAAAATATATAAATAATATTAAATTTAATATAATTATTTTAAATTATATTTAATAAATTATTCATTATTTTAAGATATTATAAGGATGTAATCAATCTATTTATTTGTTTTGACAAGTGTAAGAAAATAAATAAGTATGATTAAGATAAGAAAAAATTGTCACTAGTTTCATAGTGAAACTTGGTTGGTCAATTCCTAAAAATCATTGGGATGAAAGAGTGTGTCATCTTTATGACACTAAGAAGGTTGAAAATGAAAAATATTTTCGAAGCCTATACCCAGATCTCATTTTCAAAATATGTGTCACACTACCAACCTTCCTAACCTCCTTAACTCAACAAAACTATGGTGATCTTGGAAAGCTTCTCTTGTTTCTTTTCTAGTATAGAAACAAAATTCTAAAGAATTGCAAGTAATCACTTACCCTTTAGTCTTAGCAGAACATCATCATCTTCCATTTTATATATTAAAAAATATATAAATAATATTAAATGTAATATAAATATTTTCAAATTGTATATACCAAGTCTTGTAATGATATCATACAAATATGGAATGACTTTATGATGTATTAATGAAAGTAATATTTTATATTATTTTTAAAATATTTTTTTATATGAAATGACTTTATGATATACTTGTAATGACATCATACAGATATGGAATGACTTTATGATGTATTAATGAAAGTAATATTTTATATTATTTTTAAAATAATTTTTTAATATGAAATGACTTTATGATATATTAATAAAAGTAATATTTTATATTATTTTTAAAATATTATAAGATAATTTTATAAAATATGAAAAATTATGATTAAAATTAAAATTTATTTTTTATATTAATTAAAATTAATCTTTATAAATTAAAAATATTAAATACTAAATAAACATTTTAAATTTATATTAATAAAAAAAATATTAAATACTAAATAAATATTCTAAATTTATATTAATAAAAAAATTGCATTCACAAATATATATTTTTGTAAGCTTGACATTATTAAATGTAATGTAATATTGAATTGAAAAAATATTGGGAAATCACTCCCCAAAAATTCTAAGTGTGATGGAAACGATAATCGACAGAACGTTATCTAGGCACCAAGACTGTAATTGAAGCATCTGCGTTGGATAGAGAACCCTTGGGAATGTATGATGATATGGTAGGTACAAAACCCACAAAAGCATTTGCGGTCGCGATAGAAATGTAGCGTCAGGAATTTCCGGTGGGTAGACTGGAAAATTGAGCCTGGCCTTGGATCCTCTGAAATAATACGTAGCAAAGTTGTAGGCGCGGGTAGCCTTTTCCTGGGTATCGTAGGAACCCAACCAAATTCTTCTGTTGGAGTTTGGTATTCGAATTTCAGACACCCATTTCCCCATTTTCTCTGTCGGACTCCCTTGAATTGATGCGACTTCGGTGCGTGGTTTTCGGGACTGTTGTGGCGGTTCTGGTTTTGCCCCTTCCGCCCCTGCTCCGACCCCTGCAACTTCATTTTGAAGTCCTTCAACTTCTTAAAGCTGAACCAAAATAGACTTGCAATCTCCTCCAGCTTCGACATTATGCTCGATGTCGACTGAGTCGACGTGAACCTCGATTCCTCCTCCTGCTTCAAGACATCATCTTTGAACAACCCGGAGAGATTGAAGCCGCGTGAGAGATTATGTCGAAGGCGTTCAGGCAGGCAGGCAAGCCGACTTCGGGACGAAGAAGGCGGAGTCAATGCCCGCATATTTCTCCATAACTGCGCCCATGTAATGAACCCCAAATTTCTCAACATAAAAAAAACATTGTTGGGATCGTTATTAAATTTTTCCTTTCCTTTCTAAGGTGTACTTAATGATACTACAGTGTGAATTAACATTTCTTTTTCTTTATTCATTTTATCTACACCATAACATTAACAAGTGGAAAAGAATTCTAACTCCATTTTATTCTTTAAGGGTGGTAGTTTGACACCCAAGTGAATGTCACCATACGTAACTTGGTTATCCATCATAGAGAACATTCGATTTACGCAAGTCACTAAGTATATATAGCTATATACTATGAAACTATACTGTATAAGTCTGATACCCACTACAAACTAAGGAGATTACGATATAAGAATATACACTAAGGGATAACTACTTGTCTTGCGCAACCTATATGCATAATCATGAAGACAAGCATTATAAAGTTATGTCTCGTCATCACATTAATGAGATTTATCCCTCACATTATGGTGGGACGGATTCTATCCAACTGACACATGAAAGAGGGAAGTTGAACTGACTGGTAGGGTGATGGTTAGTTCCATGCATTCAACTTAGAATCAAACTAACACTGGCAAGCAATGTGGTGGACTAGAGAAGAATGTGGTACCCTAACTAGACTGTGTTTATCATTACAGACTTGCTTATCGTTATAGATCTTTGAACGACTAGTACACGACTGTCGAGGTGTAAATGATCCCTGCGCAATGACATTTATGGTAGACTATCATATGTCCCTTGGGCCCAACGTTTGTTTAATGAAGTCCTATCTAGGGTTTTCCATGACACCTTCGTCACATGGCTGGGTACCATCTCTGAATTAACACCATCAACTTAATTTATGGGGCTTTCCCAGGGTCTATTATTCATTGTCTTCTCGGCTCTGTGTTAAAATTTTCCCCTCATATGTTCACTGTAACACCCTGCTTCAGTTTCGTAGATGTACAGTCCAACGTTATGTTGGAGTCGGGATTACTCGGTTAATGGCAGATTTCCAATTGATTACTTTCAAAAGGTAAGGCTCCTCTGGCTGTAAAAAATCTAAAAAAAAACTTGCTTCTTTAAAAGATGGACTGCACGCATTAAAATCTCTCGCGTAGAAAACTCTTAGATTTCTTAGCCTGTGCTCTCGTGGTCATATTAGGATTTTCCTTCGGTAATAACAGTCCACTCGATAGGGTTTGGCTTTACCTATAGATTTAACCTTACCATTGTTACTTTCTCTCGGTTCTTTCAACCTTGTGGCTTCGAGACAGACAATAGATCCTATTTGCATCCCTCGGAGGTCCTATCACTCGATAAGGTCTCATAACAATTCATGGGTTATATTCTATAGCTATGTGGGTTTTCTTGTGTCTTTTGTCTTGAGTGGTAACGAGTTTCTCCCCAACTGTGAAAGGGAGATTTCTTTCAGAGTCCCCATGTCATTGGTTCCTTTCCTTTCGACATGGATTCGCCAACAGGGTAACTGTGATGTTAAGGACATCTAACTTTGTTAATTTAGTGTGTACTATATTATGTTCTTCATCATTTTGTTTGGTTTCGGCCTATGGTATTTGGCCGAAGGATTCCATTGTCTGTGGTTTGTGAGGGTTTGAAGTCTTAACTGTTTCTTTGTTAAGTCGTATCCAAGGAATACAATTCGTTTAGGTTCCCTTTTAATTCAAGAGTGTTTTGATAATGGACTCGTGTTTCGTTCCATGTCCCAACAAAAGGGTCTGTAGTCTCGATTATATGTTGTGCATCCTTCCTTATAATGTTCGTATCCTATATAATTAATTTTGCTTCGGTAGTTTCTTTGTTTTTCTCTTTTAAGTTGGATTTCAAACTAATGATGGGCCCCTTTTGACTGTGAGGGTACCCATCAGGCGGTCTTTGGCCTCTCCACCCCTCTCGGGATCGTGGTCGACATTTCACAGGGATGAAAGGAGTCACAATGACTCTTATTGTAGGCCCAAGTTAAGTAATCATTCGCGCTCTTTTTCCTTACTTTCTGGTTATGTTAATTTACCCCAAGAATTTGGTTTATACTTAGCATACAGATTCTTATCATTAAAATGCTAATCAAACATCTCTTTATTCTTCATGTAGGGTAGGAAAGTATGAGAATCCTCAGATCTTGGAACTCGCCATACAAAAAATTTATTCAGGTTCCTCACTTTCAATACTCTTAGAGTTGTACCACTCCATATTCTGGTTAGCGAAGTAATAGTTCTGATTTAGAAATTCGTTGTTATGGGAGTTCATTATGTATTGCTATAGAGAATGATTAGGAGTACTCTTGAAGGTTACAACTGTATTTCATTGTTATGAGGTTTAAATACAATCATTCGAAATGAGTTATATGTGCCTATGCCTACTGGCCCGATTTCGATATGTAAGGTTTTCCTATCGTGACATAGGAATTTTCTTTTCTCGTGTACTTGTAATGGACAGTGTTTGCAAAGTAATCAAAGTTGATAATGATTCAATCCAGGCATAGAGTGATTTGGATCTTTTGTTATTTGTCATTAAGATGTGGTATTAGAAATACTGTTATAAACAAATTTTTTTCTGGTTATGCACTTTATTTCTGGGAGCACTTGATCCGCCGAATCTTTTAATGACTTATGGTTGAGTTTTAATTTTGCATGCGTTAATTAACCATTTGAGAAAACTTAGTGAAGAATGAGGAAAGAAGAGGAATTATGACAGCCATATACATATATGCAGATCTGAAATGAAATAATAGACAGCA
>ML785941.1:282873-297646 GCA_009831015.1 Picea engelmannii
AGCCCTTAAAGATATTGTAAAAGAGGAATTGCAAAAACTCCTTCGAGCCAATCTCATATACCCCATTTCAGATAGTCAATGGGTATCTCCACTTGTCATAGTTCCCAAGAAAAATGGTAAGTGGAGGATATGTGTAGACTTCTGAGAGTTAAACAAAGACACCCATACGGATTACTTTCCCTTACCATTTATTGATCAGGTGTTGGATACCCTGTTCGGAAAGAAGTATTTTTCATTTTTGGATGGGATTAGTGGTTACAACCAGATACAAATAGCACCTGAAGACCAGGAGAAGACCACTTTCACCTACCCTTGGGGTACATATTCTTATAGGGTGCTCCCTTTTGGACTTTGAAATGCCCCAGCCACTTTTCAAAGAGTTGTCCTAGCCATTTTCTCTGAATTGACCAATGATTGTGTGGAAGTCTACATGGATGACTTTACAGTCCATGGACAAGACTTCTAGGAAGCATTGGCTAGTTTAGAAAAAGTCTTTATTAGGTGTAAGGAAAATAACCTTTCCTTAAGTAATGAAAGATAAAAAAATGATGCTCACTGAAGGTATTGTTTTAGGACATCACATTTCTTGTTCTGGCATGAGAGTTGATCCGGAAAAAAATTATATCATCACACAAATCAGAATACCTTCCTCACAAAAGGAAGTCTGCAGCTTTTTAGAACATGTTGGCTACTATAGAAGATTCATTCCGAATTTTACAAGCCTAGCTACCCCTTTATTTAAATTATTATCTAAAGAAGATGAATTTAAGTGGGATGATGAATGCCAAATATCTTTTGAAATTCTAAAACAGAAATTGTCAACTACCCCTGTATTAAGAGAACCAAATTGGTCCCTTCCTTTTCATATTTTTACCGATACCTCAGACACAACCCTTGGACAAAGAGAAAATCAAATGCCCTATGCTATTTACTTCGTCAGTAAAAATCTGTCTCCAGTTGAAGTTAATTATACGGTCCAGCTGTAGTCCATGCTATCAATAAATTTAGACACTATATTACAGGATATCAAGCTTTTGTACACACTGATCATTCAACCATCCGATTCTTAATGAACAAACCTATAACAAATCCTAGAGTTACAAGATGGCTCTTATTATTACAAGAATTTAATATCAACATTATTGATAGACCTGGTAAAGATAATCTTGTGGCTGATTTCTTATCTAGAATGATTCATCTGGGAGATAATGCACTAGTAGAAGATACCTTTCCTGATGAAAATTTATTTTCTATTTCTACATTCACTCCGTGGTATGTAGATGTCGCTAATTATCTTGTGACAGGGAAGATGCCTCATAAATTGTCTCCTAGAGAAAAACATAAAGTAATTCAACTAAGTGCAAATTACATGTGGCACGATGATTGCCTCTACAAAACAGGACCAGATTTGGTGATCAGGAGATGTGTAAGGGAAGATGAAATTCATGATATTTTATAAGCCTGCCATGATGGCCCTTGTGGAGGACACTTCGCAGACAAAAGGACTGCATACAAAGTTCTGCAATCAGGTTACTACTGGCCTCATATTTTCAGAGATGCTAAAACCTATGTATCCAATTATGATGAATGTCAATGAATGGGTAAGCCTACCGCACGATACCAAATGCCACTTCAAGCCCAAGTGGTTATTAAACCATTTGAGAAATGGGCATTAGATTTTGTAGGGCCCATTAACCTTGCATCTAAAAAGAAAAAGTATATACTTATATGCACTGACTATGTGACTAAATGGGTTGAAGCAAAAGATTTACCGGCTGCAAGTGAACAATCAGTGGTAGATTTCCTTTTTAATGATATCTTTACTAGATTTGGTGTACCTCGAGAAATTGTGATTGATCAGGGAACTCAATTTACCTCTCATCTGGTCAAAGCTGTTACAGAATAGTACCAAATCAAACATAGGAAATCTACACCCTATCATCCACAAGAAAATGGACAAGTAGAATCTACCAACAAAGTTATTGAGTCCATTCTTACCAAAACAGTACAGTTGCACCATAAGGATTGGGCTGACAGATTATTAGAAGCCTTATGGGCTTATAGAAACACCTGGAGGAATACAACAGGACATACACCCTATGAGTTAGTGTATGGGAAGCAGGTGCTTTTCCCCATAGAATTTCAAATCAAAACCTTCAGGACTGCAGTATAAGTTGGCATGAACTTGGATGAAGCCCAACAACAAAGACTCTTGCAGCTTAATGAGTTGGATGAAACCAGGCAGAAAGCACTTCAAAGGACTACCCTCATTCAAGAACAGAGAACAAAATGGCATAACAAGTATCTCAAAAAGAAAAAATTTCAACAAGGAGATTGGGCCCTATTATATGACAGAAGATTCAAGAACTTCAAAGGTAAGTTAACCACCCATTGGATGGGACCTTATGAAATTGACACTATCTATGATAATGGTTCAATCAGGATAAATACAATTGATGAACAACAGACACCACTAGTTGTGAATGGTCATCGGTTGTGAGTTTACAACAAACCTTTGTCAAATGAAGAATTCCTGACTCGTATATTACAGAATTCAGACATGCAGATGATCAGTAAGGAAGGAAATCCTCTTACTGACCCACATTGATTGATTGGTTTATTTGAAACTTTTCGTACATAGGTGTGGATCAAATTTTGTTAATAAGATGAAGGTAACAAGAGACTCTTACCTCCTTTTGTTTTACTTTCGCAAATTTTCTTTTCTTTTGTAAGAAATTTTTTATAATCTATTTGATCCTTCATGAAATTTCTAAACATCAATTGTAGGCATCAACAATATTCTGTTCTGTTTCGGTACCAGAAATCTTGTTCTGTTCCAGTACCAGTCTGGTACCAGAGTCTATCCTTGTTCAGTACTATCAAGACACATTACCTAATTAACAAAGAATACTATGCATATTTCAAAATCTTATGTCAATTAATCTGAAGTATGAAGCCATGCAACAACCACCTAAGATGGAACCACAAAGCCAAATGCAGTATCAAATGGCAGCCCTTCTATTGAAAACTAAAGGGAAGTATTTTAATTTCTTTTGGTTCTGTTGCTGAGAATAATTTTAATTTCTTTTGGTTCTGTTGCTGAGAAGAACTTTAATCTCTTTTGATTATGTTGCCTAAAAACAAAATAAAAAGAGGGACACAATCTTTACCTATGATTTCTCAAAGAACCACAATCCACTTTAAAGACTAGAAATTGCCTTTACCCAGTATTTCAGCATGATTTAAAGGGAAAAAATATATGAGCTTATAAGCAACTATCTCACCCTAACCAGACTTCAATAGTATTCATTGGATTATCTTATTAAAGAGTAACATATGAGTATATGAACACTCTCTACCATGGGCACACTACCAAAACTTTTATGGCAGAGGATGTACCAGTACCCTAAAGAAACTTTAGGTCATTCTCTTATGGACAACTTCACACAAAATTATACATCTGGATCACTCTAAAGAAATAATGTGCATAAAAGTTTATTTTTTTCCTTCAGACAAATCTTTAAAAGACATACAAAAGAAGAGTATATGCCTTCCAACCCAATACCATCCCACCCTGTAAAAAGGTTTTCAGATGAGCCTCCCCTGTCACCGTGCAAAGCACTCTTTAATACAAACCAAAATAGGTGACTATGGACAAGAAGCCTCTGATGGAAAAAGGGTTTAAGAGACTAACCCGTCGGGATACTGAACAGGTCTACTGGCAGCGGGTACCGGTCTGTGGTATGACTAGGCAAACCCATCAGGGTACTGAACAGGCCTGTTGACAATGGGGCATTCTGCCTAGGGAAGGAACCTCTCACTAATTATCACAACTACCCCACCGGAGTACTGAATAGGCTTGCTAGCAATGGGTTCTAGTTGAAAAATGTCTCATCTATACTTGTCTGATTGAAAAATTCACTTTTTTTTATCTAAAACAAAAAGAGTGAAGGTCATTATTGGCTTTCATGAGATACAAAACTCCAGATGAATCAGCAACATAATTACTCCAAGCAAATGTCCATTTGAGAATCACACTAAGTCAACTTATCGGTCTGACATCTAAAGCCTACACTATCTAAGAAGGAAACTTCTTAAGAGCGGAGCCCTAACTAGGGAGTCTAATCTACTTATATTGTGAAATTTATCCTTAACAACCAATGATAGTAAATCTTTGAAGCAAGTTAGGTGGGATCTGTTCTTTTGGCAAATATATATATTCCCCTATTTCACTGTTCAATGCTACTTCTGTCAATAATCCATTAAAAGAAGGGCAATTTCATTTTTGGCATGAGATCATATGATAAGTGATATGTTGTACTTCTAAAATTTGATTGGTTTCTTTTGCTCTTATCATCTTTTCTCCATTATGATATAAAATGTTGAATATTCTTTCCTACAGATATACAACATCTTTGGCATGGGGGGAAGGTCAAAGATCCCCTTCAAAACTCTTTTCTAGACTCATATAATCCACCTGCAGAACCAAATACAAAAAAAATAAGCACATAATAACAGAAGTACAGGACATTCCTGTACCAAGTTTTCAAGAAGCTTCAGTCTAAAAGGATGAATTCTGACAATTTACAAGCAGTCACACATGCTATGGGTATCGATCATACAAAGGTGAAAGAAAAGGTAACATAGTATTTATTTTCCTATGCTCATAAAACTACAATAAGTATGAAAAGATATACTAGATCTTATGACCTTAGTATTAAACCCATGCGCCTATCCCTCATACCCATATGCCTAAACCTAATCAATTCTCTCATAGCTCTTGAACATGGTTAAAGGAAAAAATCACATCAAAATATGAAGCACGTTCAGTAATGATAAGCCACGAATATATATTTCTTCCTTAAACAATTTACGAACCCATCTTGTATCATGAACCATGATCCAACATTAATTTCACCCCCCGAAAAGTCCAATCACTTATTCCAAAATGATGCCCTGATACCCAATGTCTTGTCCTCGTCATTACAGTAACGAGTAGATATGAAATGGCTTATCTGGTGGCGAAGCCATCCAGATAAGCCTCATTTGGTCATTTTTTTCCTTGCAGCACCCTTACTTAAACTTACCATTCACAACACCATCACCATATTTCCCCATGTCGTGAGCTTTTCTCCAATCTCGAGCTTGCTCCTTTCTGGTACCAAACCCTTCATCAATTAACTAAACCCTTGTGCTACAGCCCGATCCTTTTTCAACTTATAACGATGGTCGTTACTAAACACGAACCGGTTTTCCAAATTTATAGGGAAACCGAGGAGTACCAATTATGTCAAGAAAAATATGCTAGATTGGGGTGGATACCATTTATGGAAAAATTTACAGGCTGGCATGAGAAGATTTCTCAGGAATTTATACAGAATTATGATGGAGATATTTCACATATAGTCAATCTACAACTGATAATTAATGAAGCAACCTTAAGGGAGGTTACATGAATACCTAGCAGAGGAGACAAATACTTCAAAGGTGTAGGAATTAACAAAGAAGTGTCCCAACAATTCTTGAAGGAAGACCATCAGCACCCTGACTGGAAGAAGGGGATCCCTAGGAACTACATCAAAGAAGAATACCATCCAATGATTACCAATCTTCAACGATTTGTCACCTATGAAGGCAAGTATGTCGTGACCTTCATATATCATCTTAGGCTTATATTTCATTTTGAATGAGGCCCTGAAATCGATTTTCCATACTTTCTATGGATGAGTTTGAACAAAATGGTAAGAGGTGTCAAATCCATATCCAAAACAGAGAAGACTAGCATTTACCATCAAGGTCTTATTAAAATGCTAGTTTTACATGAGCTTAGGAAACAGAGGATTAGTTGGAAAACCCTTATCACACAATACCTTCCCACAGAAAACAAATCTGTGGAGGAAACCCAACATGGTCCAAAGAAAAGTAAGGAACCACAAGAGAAAAAGAGGAAGAAGGATAAGACAACTCCACCATCATCTAGGGCAGTGAGACAACATGAAAAAGCAGGGTCCTCTTCCACAGTCAACAAGAACTCTAAAAGATCCGAATCAAAAGGTAAAAACAAATTAGTAGAGAAGACCTCAACGGTGGCAGTTGAGAAAGAGGATCATTAGAAAATGATGAAGAAAGGGAAGCATAGCTCAGAAACTAAAAGTAAATAGTCTGTGGCATAACCCCCTGTCACCATTTCACGATTAGAAAAGAAGAAAAGAAATCATGTGAGCATCCCTGATACGGTACCTCCTTGTAAAAGAACTACGAGGAGCATGGCAAAGAAGGGAAAAACAATAGTCAGTCCTCATACACAGGAAGATCCAATCGACCTTACCTCCCCTTCTAAGGATTTACCAATCCAAGATGACATCCCTAGTTTGACTGAGGAGCAAGCTACTATTACCTTATGTGGGATGAGGGAGGAAGTCAAGGAAAGGGAGTGCATCCAGCCAGTAATGATGGAGTCAACAAAGACCTTGAAAAAAGAACAAATGAAGAAAAGGATTGGGGAATTGCAAAAACAAAATCAGGAACTCCAACAGGAAGTGAAGGAATATCAACTCTTGGACAGGTATATCAAAAAGGAAAATGAGCAGTTGAAAGAAATCAACCAACAAATTCAAGACGACCATGAAGAGACTTCTAACAAGCTCAAGAAGGTATTATGACTCCTACAATACGTTAGGGTCATCAAAAGGGAGCTGAGAGAAGAGGCTTCAGCCATCAACATCATTGATCCACCAAAGTAAAGAACACAGTCTCAAGTTTTGAAAAATTTTGGGTTTTGTTTTCAGTTGCATGAGGATATGCAAAGATTTTGGCATGGGGGAATGTTGAGACCCGAAATTGACATCCCCATTACCCTATTATACTCTTCACCTATACCTTTTTGGCCTACCTAAAGCTTGAGTGAATGACAAAGNACACTACCATTTGCCAGTAATAAGGTCATAAGGTAAAGTATGGTTAATTCATGCATTTTGTGGTTTATAGAGTTAAGGAATTAAATATTTCATGTACTAATGCTCAATTTGTCATATGTGAATCTTTAACCTCTAGATGTCTAGCGTTCCTGTACTAGCTCAGCTATCTAGTACCTGCGCACCAAGACTGCTGCTGTTTGAATCCAGTACCAAGCGCATCCAGTACTAAAATAGTATCTGTTGCGATCTGGTACCAACCCAGACTGTTATGATCCGGTACCAACGGCCACACACTATCATGATCCGGCACCACCTTTTGCGCACTGTCATGATATGGTACCATCTACCTGTTACGATCCGGTACTAATATGGAAGAGCCTAATGCACTAGGTTAAGTGCCAGATCTTGCCTAAGTCAATTGGTGGACATCTATTTTCTTTAGCAAGGCTATGATAAGAATAGTTTGTTGATTGTTTCATCCTCATGCACTTTGTGTCATGAGGATGAAGATAAAGATGTAACCGAATGATTGAACTTAACAACTGATTGATTTGCAAATCACTTCACCTCCTTGTGTTTCACGATTCAGATTATTAAATAGTCGTGGCAAGGATGGTAGAAGTAGTAGGAGAGTTAGCATATCACCAATATGTAAAGTAGCATATGATAGTAGAGAACATATTCTGAGTGAAGATTAATGGAATGTCATTTATCTCCATATTCTGATTAAGTATGAGTTGAGTTGTTAACGAGAATTTTGATTTTATGTTTTGAAATGTGAGTGAGACTAATGTGTGTGGAGAAGACAAGCCTCCTGTAGAATTCAGTAGCTGACCTGTTGAAGCAGCAAGAGTGCACCACCAAACAAAGGTCAGCCTCTTCGTAGATTAGCATTAGCATTTGTTTTCTAGTAGTGTAAACATTAAATTAGCTAAAGCTTTAACTCTATTAGATTATAGCAGTATAGCTTAGACTAGGATTTCCATTATATAATTTCTTAGAGATCTTTATTTGCTCTGTTTTTGCATATACCTTGTTTATGTTCTCATGAATTTGATTTCCTTGAGTGACCATAGATGTTGGCAGAAATAGTAAAAAATATTTGGATAAGAACTAGTGAAGTTCATTATGAACCACAGCAAAACCAACATATTGACTATTGAACTACCCATGCTATGCTTTGATGATTGATGTGTGATTTTCCTTTAGAAGTGTGGATTGCATAGTTAGTTTTCTAGGTCAGATAGAAGAGTTGATCTGTCAAACCAATTCCATCTCATACTTGCATGTGCCATAATGGAATGGATAGCCTCTCTGTGAAAGACAACCAAAGTGCATTGTAGTTTGCTATTTTGATTTGTTTCCAGCATGCATAATCTAGTTTAATTCTATACTCATGACATTAGAAATTACCTTTCTTACTGGTGTCTTGTAACTTTGTTAATTACGAATCTCAGATTGATAATTAATGAGTGCATTATACTAAACATATAAGTAGCACAACAGTGGGACGGATTCTATCCAGTTGACATGTGATAGAGGGTAGTTGAACTAACTGGTAGGGTGTTGGTTAGTTCTATGCATTTGACTTAGACTCGAACTAACATTGGCAAGCAATTTGGTGGACTAGAGAAGAGTATGGTACCCTAACTAGATTGTGTTTATCATTACAGACTTGCTTATCATTATAGATCTTTGAAAGACTGGTACATGACTATAGAGGTGTAAATGATCCTTGTGCAATAACATTTATGGTAGACTACCGTATGTCCCTCGTGCCCAACATTTGTTTAATGAAGTCCTATCTAGGGTTTGCGATGACACCTTCGTCACATGGTTGGGTACCATCTTTGCATTAACGCCATCAACTTAACCTATGGAGCTTTCCGAGGGTCTATTATTCATTGTCTTCTCGGCTCTGTGTTAAAATTTTCCCCTCAACTGTTCACCATAACACCCTGCTTCAGTTTCGTAGATGTACAGTCTAGCATTATGGTGGAGTCGGGCTTACTCGGTTAATGGCGGATTTTCAATTAATTTCTTTCAAAAGGTAAGGCTCCTCTAGCTGTAATAAATCTAAAAAAAATCTCACTTCTTTAAAAGATGGATTATGCGCATTCAAATCTACTAGGTAGAAAAATGTTAGATTGCTTAGCCTATGCTCTCGTGGTCGTATTAGGATTTTCCTTCAGTAATAACAATCCACCCGATAGGGTTTGGCTTTACCTACAGATTTAACCTTACCATTGTTACTTGCTCTCGGTTCTTTCAACCTTATGGTTTCGAGACATACTATAGATCATGTTTGTGTCCCTCGGAGGTCCTATCACTCGGTAAGGTCTCATAACAATTCATGGGTTATATTCTATATCTCGGTGGGTTTTCTCGGGTTTTTTGTCTTGAGTGGTAATGATTTTTTACCCAACTGTGAAAGGGAGATTTCTGTCAAAGTCCCCATGTCATTGGGTCCTTTCCTTTCGACATGGATTCACCAACAGGGTAACTGTGATGTTAAGGACATATAACTATGTTAATTTAGTGTGTACTATATTATGTTCTTCATCGTTTTGTTTGGTTTCGGCCTATGGTATTTGGCCGAAGGATTCCATTGTCTGTGGTTTGTGAGGATTTGAAGTCTTAATTGTTTCTTTGTTAAGTCATATCCAGGTAATACAATTCGTTTAAGTTCCCTTTTAATTCAAGAGTGTTTTGATGATGGACTTGTATTCCAATCCATGTCTCGACATACGAGTCTGTAGTCTTGAGTATATGTTGTGCATCCTTCCTTATAATGTTCGTATCATGTATAATTAATTTTTCTTCTAAAGTTTCTTCATTTTTCTCTTTTAAGTTGGATTTCAAACTAATGATGGGCCCCTTTTGACTGTGAGGGTAACCATGAGGCAGTCTTTGGCCTCTCCACCCCTCTTGGGATCATGGTCGACATTTCACAGGGATGCAAGGAGGCACAACGACTCTTACTGTAGGCCCAATTTAAGTAATCATTTGCACTCTTTTTCCTTACTTTCTGGTTATGTTAATTTACCCTAGGAATTTGGTTTATACTTAGCATACAGATTCTTATCATTAAAATGCTAATCAAACATCTATTTATTCTTCGTGCAGGGTAGGAATGTACGAGAATCCTTGGATCTTGGACCTCGCCATACACAAAAGGTATTTGGGTTCCTTACTTTCAATACTCTCAGAGTTGTACCACTCCAGATTCTGGTTAACGAAGTAACAATTCTGATTTAGGAATTTGTTGTTATGGGAGTTCGTTCTGTATTGCTATAGAGACTAATTAGGAATACTCTTGAAGGTTACAACTATATTTCTTTGTTATGAGGTTTAAATACAGTCCTTCAAAATGAGTTATATGCACCTATGACTACTGACCCGATTTCAATATGTAAGGTTTTCCTATAGTGACACAGGAATTTTCTTTTCTCGTGTACTTGTAATGGACAATATTTGTAAAGTAATCAAAGTTGATAATGATTTAATCCAGGCATAGAGTGATTTAGATCTTCTGTTCTTTGTCATTAAGATGTGGTATTAGAAATACTGCTATGAACGAATTGTTTTCTGGCTATGCACTCTATGCTATCGAACTGTTCATTTCTTTAGGTAGTCGTTCATTGTTTAAAAGGGAAATAAAATTTTGAATCGGATCTGGGACCTTGCATGGTCAGCTATATAAACCAGATCCGATTCGAAATTTTATTTCCCTTTTAAACAGTGAACGACTACCTAAAGAAATGAACAGTTCGATAGCATAAAGTGCATAACCAGAAATATATATATATATATATATATATATATATATATTCATTCAACCCTTCATTCGTTACACAGACCATTATGCATACTAGTTTTTGTCATTTATATTAACTATAGTATTATATCCATATATGTATAAGTATAATCGCTGTCTATTACAATTCATCGTTCTAAATTGTAGTAATTTTGTACAAACCGATTTCCTCACTCTTTATATATCCCATGTATTAAATCTGTAGCAGCAATATATGTAGCATAAATGCTAACTTCCATAATTAACTTTATATAGTAAGTACAATGAATCTATAAGGAATTCTTCTACTTATTATTCACTCCAACAGTATAATTCTATAGAACGATCTACTCAGAGTTAACAGGATGGTCAACAGAAATATGAATGTCTACACACGTATAAGATTAATTTCCATATTTGTTTTTTTTACATAGTCTATAAATTCTATAAGACTGAATATCTAGTTGTATAGGAGTCACCTACTGGTAGGAAAGTCTAGTACAACAGTGAAATGACCTTCTAGTTGGCACATATATGTCTTCTAATCTATACATGTTTGAAATTCATTTCCAGCCAAAGGTATAGAAGGTTATACTGAGGTCTACAATTAATATTGTAGATAATTATTGTACCGTTAACTCATTTCAACAGAATTTAATTTCAAACAGTACAACGCATACAGAGTAACAAATGCACACTACAAATCAAAATTTTGCATACCATTTAACCAAAGAAGGAGTAATTAAACATATCTGAACGGTTACTGAACAACAAATGGAACAACCAAGTTCCTCCCAACCTTAGGAAAAAACAAACAATTTACTTGTCTCGTCCACCCCCTAGCCTAACCATGAGTCCATGAAGGTGAATTCTAGAGCTCCTCCTAAGAAAAAGTCCTTAAATCTCAGCAAATTCTCCTTTCCTCACACTCAGAATTCAGTGTTCATAACAGCAAGAGATCCACCATTTTTCCTCAGCATACTAGGTCTAGGTCTAGCATAAGAGATCCTCCCATATGCTATATATCCAAAAGAAAAAGTGCCTAGGTCTTTTTCCCCTTGGGAATTTTCACAGCTTTCCAAATCCCTGATTTTCAGGGGCTGCCAATGGCCAAATTCCTAATTTTCCACTTTTAATAATCAGCCCTGAGGTAGTTCCAACATGTTCCCCACTCATGGAGTCATGGTCATTTGATTTTAACCTCGCTATTCCATTTGTCCATCAATAATAAATATAAAAATATTGTGTCCCATACAAGTTTCATAGTCAAGTAGTTGGTTGGGTCAAATCAGATCTCTACCCAACAGTCATAATCATTAATTACAATAAACTAGATTCGAAATTCGGAATTGCCATAAATGACAAAAAATTTCCAATTTTGAATTTGTCAAAAACAGAATTAATTTCCTATGAAATTTCAGACTTTAAAAATAATTTATTTTGGGGGATGTTACAGCCTGTATATAGTCCAAACAGGGAGGTGGGCGTTTAAAATTTGAATTTGAAATTCAAAAATCGGTAAACGAAGACGACGTTGCTAATGGAGACGGCATTCGAAAGAGAGGCAAATGCAAAATCGATGGCCGAAAAATGTTGACGACTATCTAGACATTCTACAAGATGGAGCTTGGTGCCCGAGACATCCCATCTGACTCCAAAACGTAGCATAGTTAACTTACTCCAAAAATATGTGCTTTTGCATTTAATTATGCCTTGAAGTCTGTTCTTTTCCTATAATGTTGGGACTATAGATTCTATGTAAGAAACGTCAATCAAGGAGATAAATAGTGATACAATAGAATTTTTTGGAACTTAGATTCCATGTAAAAGAGGTTAGTCATACACAAATTTGACAACAGATCTACCTATAAACAAGAGGAAATTTCGAGGGGTTTTTTAAATCCATTTTATAGATTATATGATTGTTAGATTATTGCTTTGGTCTAGAATTTTGGGCACTTATATATAATTTATTGGCTACTAGTGATGTGGGGTTTAATATTTTTGAACCTTTCATTTAATCTAATTATGTAATATTCAATCTATTTTTGTAGTTATTGGTGGAGTTTGTAGGTTTGAATATTTGATATAAAAATATTTAGAAGTTATATTTTATTTTATTATTAAAATTTTATGTAAAATTTTGTTTTTTATAATTTTAATATATTTTACAATTATTTCGATTTTATAAAAATAAGTAGGTAATAGAAACTTTATTTAATATGATGATGATTAACATTGAGATTAAATTGATTTATTTTATTTTAAGAAGGTAAGGGATTACTTGAAATTGTTTAGAACAATATTTTTATAATAGAAAAACATTAAGAGAAGCATTAAAAGATGCATTGGAAAATCATCATAATTTTGCTTAGTGTAGGAAATATTTTAAAATTGAAATAAAAAAAATATAAAAATAAGTTTATTGTCATTAAAAATTTGTTATAAACCTCTTATTAAAAATATAATTTTGGATTTATAAAGTTATTCCTTTTAATATAAAAAATAATTCAAGGTGTTTTATATTTTTATTTTAACTGAATTTTATAATTTTAACAATTAATTAATATTTATAATTTTATCAATTTAAAAATTTTCTTTTTAAATTTTAAATTAAATATATTAATTTTTTTCCAAATTATTTTGAAAAATTAACTTATAATAATTTTTTAAAACTTAAAAAAAATAATACAATCACTCTTCCTCTTATAGAATTAGTAACTCAAATCCATTTAAATCTATAAAACGCTTTCCTTACTATATTAGCAACAACAATAGCATCTTAGCAACAACAAAGTCAACTGGATGCAATGGAAAATGCATAAACGCCCTTCTAAGAAAACATTAATAGTTGCATGATGACCTTTATAATCATATTTAAACTGAACCCTCATTGAGACACGTACGCTTTGTTTAATTGTGCGTGTTCTGACAAAATTTCAAGTTGAAACTTGAAAGATTTATGATCTTATGTTGATGCCAGTCCCCACTGGTTTTTTTTATTTTTTTATTTTGATGCTAGACCCACATGCTGCATGTGAAAAGTGCAAGTCTTCACTTTAGGCCTGGTGGCAAATCTTTTTTCATATCTTTTTGAAGCTTGTCCCTTGAATTTGCGACAACGGGATTTCTTAAACATACCAAATACACTCTGAATCACAAAAAAAATGGCACAATCTAGCCCCTCTTAAAAAGGCATAACCATTGGAGTTGAGCAATAAAGTTGTTAGCAATTTTATGGCAAAGCTTTCAGAGGTTTCTTCTCTTTATGCGTCCTTTCCATCTTTCGTTGGAAATATCGTACACCCACTTAATGCCTTTTAAGATTTTGTGGATTCCTTTCTCAATCATCACAGCTCTTGCAGAAAATCCTCACTTTCACAGCTCTTGCAGAAAATCCAAATCCTCACTTTGAGACTTTCCCTCATCTACAACATGGCTTCATTGAGGGCAAGACACTTAGAAATAACTTCAACAACAATCTAAGAGAGCCATCATACGGGCAAGTGAAGACACTTAAAATAACTTCAAGAACAATCTAAGAGCATCATCATAATTACTTGAACTTGCATTTTATACGTTTATTCTCTCTGTCTTTGTTCAAAGAAGAAAGCAATAAACTGTTTATTCTCTATTTCTTTATTCAAAGAGGAAATGAATAAACTCCTTTTCTACATGATAAGGTGAAATTAGTTTGAAGCAAGTTTGTTTGCCTGGTATGTTCAAAGTACTTTCTAGAAATTTGTTAAACGTTTGGATACCAATTGAATTGTTGTTTTATAGCTTCAAATTTTATGCAGAATTTCTTAAAGTTGCTGCGTTACTCTTTATTTGAACTTCAAGATGCGATTTCTTGTAGTTGAGCATCATGTATGTTAGTTTGATTGTAAGAAATCTACCACGGTGTACTGCATACAAGTGTTATGCACAATTGGACATGGCATGATTTGAGCATTATATTCTTTGAATGTCTTGGTTTTAACTTTGTCACAATGGACTTCTTCTTTGATGCCCTTTCTATTGTTCAAGATACAAAGTTGAACACATATCCTGATGTGTT
>ML785941.1:371195-383143 GCA_009831015.1 Picea engelmannii
CAAACCTCAAGGAGCCATATCCTCAACCATATCCCTCATTTTCTCATGGTAGTTGTGCCTCTCAATCCTATATATTGAGGGCTTTCCAAGGTGAAATAAAAGGAGATTTCAGGTATCAAACCTTTGATCCTGGAGGAAGTAATTAGTCCATAATAGACAGTGCGACAATTTGGAAGCATTTTCGCAGGATATCATTTAACAAGGTCCAACAATTTTCTAATTGCCATAGGCTATCATTATATCATGTGTGACAACTGTTGTTTAAATTCGCATAAAGGTTTTTTATGAATGAAGAATCTCCCTTTTGGAAAAATTGAAAAGGGAGTGGTTGAATTTAAATATGTACAAAGTTTGAGTTAGGATTTCCTTGGTTTATTATGCACATAATACAAACCATACGAAGGGATCGAATTTATGAATGGAGAATCACCTTTATTGAATGAGTATGAGTGGAGGATCATTTTTCATGGTAAGAGGTGGACATTTTATTGAATGGTAAAAGGTGTATTTTTAAAAAGGGTCTTTTATATTGTTTGGATTAAACCTACTTTTTTATTATTCAACCTTGAAATATATAATAATATTCTTCCATAAAAGGAAGGGTTGATTTTATAAGAAGTGGTTTGGACGATTTTTTGTGCTAATGGTCAAGATGCAGATTTCCAAGCTTGAGGTGGATAAATTCAACGGTAAGAATAGCTTTGCACTATGTAAGCTCAGTATACGAGATCTACTTGTGCAACAAGGATTGAAAAAGGCGTTGGATGGAAAGATAAAGAAACCAGCAAGCATGACAGACAAGGAGTGGGAGGATCTGGATGCAAGATCTCTGAGTACCATCTATTTATGTTTGGCAGATGAAGTGTTGTTTAACATCATTGAAGAGGAGACAACAAGAAGTTTGTGGAACAGACTGGAGAGTCTATATATGACAAAGTCTTTGAAGAACATAATATTTTTGAAGACGAAGTTGTACAACTTGGAGATGAAAGAAGGTAAGAAAATTGTTGATCACTTGAATGTTTTCGATACTCTGATTTCTCAATTATCTAGTATGGATGTAACATACAAAGATGAGGACAAGGCGATTACGCTGCTATGTTCATTACCTGAGTCTTGGGAGATGCATTTTTTTATGAATCTCCTTTTATAAAAACAAACATAGTAAAAGATGAAAGGTCCAAAGCATGACTGGTAGCAGAACGGTATTTGGAAGGTATTGATTTCCATGAAAGTCTCTCACTAGTTGTTAAAAGTTTGTTTCTATTCATGTTGTGTTAGCACTAGTTGTGTTAGTACAACTAGAAGTTAAAACTGTTTTACATGGAGCTTTTTGGATAAGGGGATGTATTTGGAACAACCATAACGGTTAGTTCAGAATCACAACAAAATATTTGTTTGCAAACTCAAGAATCATTATATGGCCTGAAGTGAGTATAACCATTGTGAGCTTGATTTTACAAGAAGTGAGTATAACCATTGTGTTTATGGTATATTTATTATCTTGGCGTTAAATTTTATGCTTGTAGCAAGCACAAGCATGTTTGATATCAACAAGTTAGCTAAGTTGGCTAAGACGTTTGTTATGAAGGATCTAGGAGCAGCAAAATAAATATTGGACATGGAAATAAACAGAGACAAGAAATATGGTAAGCTTGGTTATCACAAAAGAAGTATGTGGTGAAGATACTCAGGAAATTCAGTGTGAATAATGTGAAACTGGTAAAATCCCTTTGGCTTTCCATTGTAAGTTCTCTTTAGGTTTATGTCCTAACTGATGAAGAAGAAAAGGGTTATATGTCTCAAGTATTATATGCTAGTAGTAAGTTTGATGATTGCGATGGGAAATGGTTAGAATTTCACATGCAGTTTGTGTTTTCAGTAGACACATGACAAAACCATGTGAAGAGCATGGAAATTGGTGCTCCAAACATAGAAGCACAAGTATCACCTACAATGGTTGCAGTGATTTAGTCTGTAGTTATGATTCATGAGATTTGGACAAGAGGAGACCCACCTTAGGTTATGTCTTGCAAGAATACAAAAATATATTCAAGGGTAAGTTTGAACAAGTACAGGATGAGGTGTTCTGTGGTGGTCAAAGTGTTGTGCATTTGAGTAACAATCCAACGTATCAAAATGGACAAGTGTATCGATTTATAAGATAGGTTACTAATGGAGGAAGAATGGTCCATATAGGAACGAATCGTGCAAACATGTTCACGGAATAGTACTGTTAGAGAAGTTGTGGAGTCATGATGGTGTTTGGCTTCTCTTGGTTTGTAGGAAAGGTGATGAATAAATTTAGGCATGATATATCAAGTAAATTATTGTCAAGGTGGAGATTGTTGGAAACATGCCAATGAATTTCCCATGCGGTCACATGCACATGGATGCAACTATATTTAGATTGTGCATGAATGCACTCTTCAGTGAACAGGTTGTGAATCTATGTGATCTATTTATCAGTTCATGTAATTATGTGATAGATGTTATATATACGAGTATACCCATAGAGGTGAAAGTGCAATGCAGTGGAGTGTGTGAGCAAGACGCAATATTGTGGAGTGGTGTGTGTGTGGTGAGGAGATGATGGTTGTATGTATGTGTTGGCTATTGTAATTCTCCCTAATAAAAATATCGATTATCGTTGGGTTTCCACATAAATCATTGGCTCAATTGTGTGATTAATGTTCTCGGTTTAATCTTGGTTTTGTCTTCTTTGCTATTAGAATCTTGTTACTTTTTTTCTAACAAGGGATTACTTGAAATTATTTAGAATATGCATTAAAAAAAAAAAACATTCCAAAATCTTCATAATTTTACTTACTTAGGGTGGAATTTTTTTTGAAATTGAAATAAAAATAAAAGAAAATTGTTTTTAAAATTTTAAAGTTTGTTATGATTGAAAGTTTGTTATAAACCATTTATTAAAAATATAATTTTGGATTTGTAATGTTATTCCTTTTAATATAAAAAAGAATTTAAAGTTTTTTATATCTTTATTATAACTTAATTTTATAATCTCAACAATTAATTAATATTTATAATTTTAGCACATAAAGCTGTTGCAATTTGATGGAAAAGCTTTCATAGAGGTTTCTTCTATTTATGTGTCATTTCCATCTTTAGTTGGAAATATCGTGGACCCACTTAATGCCTTTTAAAATTTTGTGGATTCCTTTCTCAATCATCGCAGCTCTTGCAGAAAATCCTCACTTTCGCAGCCCTGGCAGAAAATTCTCACTTTGAGACTTTCCCTCATCTACGACATGGATTCATTGAGGGCAAGTGAAGACACTTGAAATAACTTCAACAATATAAGAGAGCCATCATACGGGCAAGTGAAGACACTTAAAATAACTTCAACGACAATCTAAGAGCATTTTACACGTTTATTTTCTCAGTCTTTATTCAAGGGGAAATGAATAAACTTCTTGTCAACATGATAAGGTAAAATTAGTTTCAAGCAAGCTTGTTTGCCTGACATGTTCAAAGTACTTTTTAGAAATTTGTTAAACATTTGGATCCTTTTGAATTGTTGTTTTATAGCTTTTAATTTTTAAAGTTGTTGCGTTACTCTTTCTTTAATCTTCAAGATGCGTGTAGAGATGTGATTTCTTGTAGTTGAGCATCATGTATGTTAGTTTGATTGTAACAATTCTAGCCCGGAGTGTACTGTATGCAAGTGTTATGCACAATTTGGACATTGCATAATTTGAGTATTAGATTCTTTTAATGGCTTGATTTTAACTTTGTGAATATTGTATGTCACAAGTTATGATTTTTAATATTTGTAAATGTTGGTAATTGATGCAGTCTTGTGAATCATCTGACATGAAGCAATCTATAGATATAGATTGTATGACTAAATAATGCATGTGAAATGCGTGAGCAGTTTTCCAAAATAAATTGTCTTCAATCAGGAGCAACTAACTGTATTTTTTATGAGACTATGTATTGTTACGAAGATCAAGGTTGATCACATTTGAACGTCACCCTTTTGTGAAACTACCTCAATAATAATTTATTCTTTCTTCTTTCTATGATATTGTGATTTAATCATTTTCTATAGTGTTATGATATTCTAATTGAATGATTATCTATTCTGGAGATAGGCCTGCATAGATCCTTCATTTGGTATAAGAGTTGGTCGTTTTTTTAGGGTAATCATGTCAAACTCTAATTCCTTGCCCATTCCAAAATTTAATGGAAGTGATAATGATTATTGGTGCATCAAGATGATGACCTTTTTTATAAGAAAAGTTTTATGGGAGAATGTAGAAACGGGTTATGCAGAGCGAGAATATTGAACCACTCTTACTGCAAATGATAGAGTAGCTAAGAAGGAATCTAGAAACAAGAATGGTCAAGGTTAATTTCATATTCAAATTGTTCTTGATAAAAGATTGTTTCCAAGAATTGCAGGTGAAAAGACAGCAGAAGATGCCTGGAAGAATCTACAAGAATCTTACCAAGGCAGTGATCAAGTCAAAGTTGTCAAGATACAGACATTGAAAAGATAATTTGAGAATTTGAAGATGCAAGAAGTTGAAAATGTAAGTGATTATTGTGTGAGAGTAAAATATGTAGTCAATAAGATGGCTACTCTTAGAGAAATTGTGGACAAAGAGGTTGTGATTAAAAACATGTTGAGGTCTCTAACACCAAGGTGGAACCATGTTGCCATAATCATTGAAGAAAGAAAGGATTTTTCTACTCTTCATTTTGATAACCTAGTTGGATATCTTATGTCTCATGAAGAAAGATTGATAGATTCATTTGGAGAAAGTGGCGAGAAATTTTTTTCTTCAAAATTGAAAATTACAAATAATGAAGATGCCAACACTAGCAACGAAAGCAACCAAATCCAAGGTACAGGTCAAAATCCGAATCATCCAAGAGGAATAGGCAGTTCAAGAGGAAGAGGGAGAGACACATTTGATAAAATAAATATCAAGTGTTATTATTGTAAAATGTATGGTCACTTTGAAAGGGATTGTAGATTAAAAGAAGGTAATAATAAAAAAGGTGTTAATTATGCTCAAGAAGGTGATGAGGCGTCTACAAACAATTTGTTTTTATATTATTTCTAAGTTTAAAATGGCACTAAAAATATTTTGTATTTAGATTCAGGGTGTTCTAACCACATGTCAGGAAATAAGGAGCTCTTTTCTACAATAGAGGAGAGCTTCAAATCCAAGATCAAGCTGGGTGATGAAAAAGCATTGGAGCTTTCTACAAAAGGAGCTATGGAACTCGATTCTAAAGAAGGTATGAAAAGTGTTAAAGACATTTATTACACTCCACAATTAAAGCATAATTTATTGAGTGTTGGCCAATTGTGTGAGAAAAATTATAAGGTGGTGTTTGAAAATCAACAATGTACAATTTATGATAAGACTAGAGGCAGTAGGGTGTTTACAATTGTGCCTATGTCAAAGAATAGGATGTTCCCATTGATGTTTGGAAAACATAACAATCATCTTTCCAATATGGCATATGAGGAAAAAAGTTGGTTGTGGCATCTCAGGTATGGACATTTGAATTTTCATAGTTTGAAGCTTCTAACATCAAAATAATTACTTTATGGTTTTCCTAAGGTTCAAGAACAGAAGGATATTTGTGAAGGATGTGCTAAAGGAAAACATGCAAGAGAGAAATTTTCAAAAGCAAATGCATGGAGAGTCCATTATCCACTTCAGTTAGTTCACTTAGACACTTGTGGTCCTATGCAGACAAAGAGTTTGGGTAAGTCATCATATTTTATTACTTTTATTGATGATTACTCACGAAGGTGTTGGGTTTATTTTTTGAAGATGAAGGATGAATATTTTGATACATTCAAGATCTTTAAATACCTTGTGAAAAATGAAAGAGGTTGCAAAATCAAGTGCTTAAGGACTGATCATGGACGAGAATTTTGTTCAAAAGATTTTCAAAATTATTGTGATATGAATGGTAGCAAAAGATAACTCACCATTTTTTACAGACCTCAACAAAACGGAGTAGAAGAGAGGAAAAATCGTACAGTGGTGGAAATGGAAAGAAGTATGTTACAAACTAAGGGACTAAGCAATTATTTTTGGGGTGATGCAGTTGCTACATCTGTATATATTCTCAATCAATGTCCCACAAGTGCACTTGATATCATGACTCCATATGAAGCCTGGTATGAAAAAAAGCCTAATGTTAATCATTTCAGAGTCTTTGATTGTGTAGCCTATGTCCATGTAGTTGAGAAAAAGAGACAAAAGTTAGATCCAAAAAGTGAGTCATACATTTTTGTTGGATATAGTGAACAAAGTAAGGCTTATAGATTTTAGTGAACAAAGTAAGTCAAGATATGTGATTTTTGAAGAAGGGGGAGTTTATGGTCATCAAAAATGCCATGATGATATGTCTAAATTTGTTTTGGATAGGGATATTATTGATGATATTGATATTGAGCAGTCCACTAATATTTTAGTTCCAAGTGCTACAAATCCATCAAGTAGCCCCTTATATAATTCTTCAGTTCCAAGTGCAATCCCAACATCCAATTCAAGTTCTGCAAGGAAGGTAAGAAGATTAATTGGCATTTATCAAAGGAGTAAAAGTCCAACACATGAAGAAAATCCAATAGGTGAGACAGTAAATTTTTCTTTACTTTCCAAGGCTGATTTTCAACCATCATGTTTTGAAGATGCATGTACTAATGAGGTTTGGGTGCAAGAAATGCAAGAAGAGGTAGATTCTATTCACATGAATGATACTTGGGAGCTTACAGAACTTACACATGACAAGAAAAATATGGGTACTAAATGGGTCTACAAAACTAATTACAATAGTGATGGGAGTGTTGAAAGACACAAGGCACAAGACAAGATTAGCTGCTAAAGGCTTCACACAGAGGTATGGAATTTATTATGAAGAAACATTTGCACCAATAGCAAGAAAAGATATTGTTAGAATGATGATTTCATTAGCAGCTCAGAATAAATGGAGCATTCATCACATGGATGTGAAAAGTGCCTTTTTCAATGGGTACTTAGAAGAACAAGTCTTTGTGGAACAACTAGAGGGTTTTGAAGTGAAATGAAAATAACATCAAGTATACAAGTTGAACAAGGCTTTGTATGGCCTCAAGAAAGAACCAAGAATATGGTATGTTAGGATTGATGGATATTTTTAGGAGAGTGGCTTCAATAGAAGTAAAAGTGAACCTACACTTTACTACAAATAAGAAGGTAATGATATTCTGATTATAAGTCTATATGTTGATGACTTATTATATATGGGTAGTAGTTCTAAGATGAAGGATGAATTCAAAATTGCTATGATTAATGAATTCGAGATGAAATATTTGGGTCTCATGCAATATTTTTTGGGTATGGAGGTTTATCAAAATGAGGATGAAATTTTCATTTGTCAAACAAAGCATGAAAAAGATATGTTGAAGAAATTTGATATGGTAGATTGTAAACCAACCTCCACTCCAACTGCTCATGGAATTGTCTTGTGTAGAGATGATGGTGCTGAAATAGTTAATGAGGAAACATACAGAAGTATTGTTGGAAGTTTGATGTTTCTAACCCACACAAGACCTGATATTGCTTATTCAGTTTCTCTTGTTTCAAGATAGATGACAGAGCCATCTAAAATACATATGAAGGAAGCCAAGAGGATTTTGAGGTATGTGAAATGAACTCTAAATTTTGGTATTCATTACTACACTCCTAAAAGGTTTAATCTTGTTGGATTTAGTGATTCTAATTGGGGAGGTAGTTTGTATGACCGAAAGTCTACATCTAGTAATTGTTTCTCGTTTGGTTCGTGTTTGATTATTTGTATCTCGGAGAAGAAAAGTATAGCTACACTTTCATTCACAGAAGCAGAGTATGTTGCAGTCACCTCAGTAGACACACAAGCATTATGGCTTAGAAAAGTTCAAGAAGAAATTGGAGAGAAACAAATTCATCCTACAGTGATATTTTGTGATAACACTAGTGCCATCAAATTGGCCAAGAATCCATTCCATCATAGCAGGACAAAACATTTTTATTTAAAGTATCATTTCGTTAGAGATTTGGTGCAAAAGAAGGAAGTAGAACTAAGGTATATAAAGACTCAAGAACAACTTGCAGACATTTTCACTAAAGCAGTTGCTAAAGTCGATTTTTTGAAACTTCGAGATCAGATTGTGAGCCTCTCAGCATCAAGGGCGAGTATGTTGGTAATTGATGTAGTATTGTTAATCATCCAACGTGATGCAATCTATTTGCAGTTTTATTTTCTGTCTGTTAGTGTGTGAATGTCACCCTTTTGTGCAACTACCTCAATAATATTTTTTTCTTCTTCTTTCTATGATATTGTGATCTAATCATTTTCTATAGTGTTATGCTATTCTAATTGAATGATTATCTAGTCCATAGATAGGGTTGCATAGATCCTTCAACAAATTCGTAGAGATGTTGACTTCGTATACAAATATAAGTTAGCCTTAAGAATAGAACCGTAAACTACAATAGCATTTAAGATTGCAGCTATCCAAACAGAAGTAAGATTCACTTCAATTAAATATATTCTTGTGCAATTTTGGTTACTGTTAATTTTCTGTTTCTGCAGAGTTGTGAATGATAGATTTTCTTAGAGCGATATCTGCAAGTTAGAACACAATGTGTTATTTGCTTAAGTTATGTACTGTGTATTGATTATTTTATTCAATTGTGTTCCGTAGATGCATTGATGGGTGAGACCAAAGTCATTGTAAAAGCATCGTTAACACTGGTTCTACCGCTAAATACACCATCGTTTTGCAAAGTCATACAAGCCTTTACATTTCGAAAAAGTTAAAGCAGTGGTAGAAATTTAAGTAGTAATAGAAAGTTGAGCCATGGTGCAGGAAGATAATTGGCCAGTTTACATAACGCACTGATACAATCTATGCAAAATATTGTATGTGGTCGCAAACATCAAACCCTACCTCTGAAGGAGAAGATTCAAAACAAACTTGAAACTGTGTCACTTCAATCATAGATCGTACTTGGAGAAGGTTATTATAGAAGCGGAACAAGTCAAACCCAAGGAATCAAATAGAATTTTAGCTAATAATCCGACTTCCCTACCACACGCAAAGAAGAACATAATTAGCAACCTGAATAATAACAGCTTCGTAGAGTAGAACCATGGCACAACCCACACCCACAAATCATATTCCTTATCCATATTTCCATATTTTCATTGGAGAACTGCTGGAAAGTGGCAAATTTTAGCTTGTAAGAATATTTTTGAAAATATGCAAATGATTAATTCAAATGTTTATTGTTTAATACCATGTTGCAGGGAAAATCCCTAACCTGGATTTCGCGCCAACCACATATTACAACTTTGGTGAAGTTAAAATATCATTTTCTAAAATAATTTGCATGGAATAATAAGGATCTTAATGGTGTGCTTGAATGGATACCTAGTGAATCCATTCATGATTTGATAGTGATTTGAGAATCCTGTGAAAAACATCTCTATGTCAACTATAGAATATTGATCGAATGGTTAGTAAGAGGTTCTTGATGTGTTCCACAACAATAGTTTTCACCAAAGGCGAATTTAATTTTATGCATGGCCAGCGGATTTGTTCCAACACTATGCACCACACCATGGACACCTCAGCCCCAAAGCACAACGGAGTAAATCTACAAAATAGTACAAATAGGTAATCAATGTGGCCATGATAAAATATTTTAAATATTTCCAATAATCAATGTAAAAAGTTTTAGAGGGGTTGTGTTGGGAATCTTGAGGTTAATTGTTAGTTAGATCTAATTTGTTTTGGACATTTCAACTAGAGATCTGTTCACCTAAATGTTTCCAGAAAACTATGCTAGTACATTGTCCTATATGTATGTATGTTATTTGTAAAGTAATGAAAGCTTGATGACTTGTAGCAACAGTTCAAAGTGTTTTTTTTTGTTAGTTGTCAATGAATGTTGTAACATTCATACCTAATCTCCTTGATTTCGTCTATCATTGGTATCAAAACAACGTTGAGCCATCCTTCACGAGTCAAGTGAAGGTTTTCTACATGAGTTTGGTAAGAAAAATGTTATTCTATTAAATTTGTGACTATGAATACATTCTTGTTCAGTGATGGTGAAAGTTTTTACAAAAATAAATTGAATTTCTAGTAAATCTAGTATACACTCATAAAAAGTGTTTGGAAAAATTTAAATTTTGTCTATTAATTTAATTTTGTCTATTAATTTAAAATTTTGTGGACCCAAAGGAGACGGAATGTATAAACCTATGTTTATTCATGTGTAAATGGGTTTCCTTTTTTTCTAGAATTTAGAGGCTCTGAGCACTGTGGTAAAGGGATTTTAGTTGTAGGTGAAGAGGAACATTCATATTTGAGTTATTTGGGAGTTTTCCTTTCAAGATTCAATCTTTGTATTTGAGACATGGTTTGCACTATTGCATATTTTTTCTTCAACAACAAAGCTCATGATTTTGAAAGGATTGTTGGAGATCTATTTGTAAAATAGAGAAATGTAATCAGGTTTATTATTTGTATKYGAATACTTTTATSTGTTAATGCAAATTTTACTCTTTTAATAGAAGAYMTGTGCCAATTATTTCATATTTTKCACTTTTGTTTGATATGAAAATGATTGTCTATTAGATCAACTATCTATCTAATGGCATTATAGATCTGTTATTTATTTCCAATCATCTCTTGTACTTCAATCCAATTTTTAAGTAACTATTTGCTCATAAATTTGTCATTTGAAGTAGATTAATCGTCATTGAACTCTATGAACTATTTATRCATTTTGATGGYCCATCTTTTATTGTTTTAAATCTCCAAACAAAGAATGTATGACAATCATAATGTTAATTGTTTGAACTAATTCAACAACWTGACATTCATCATAAAAACATRKTTAATCCCCMCTATATTTAAATCCTTGCACTTGGTATTTGAGAGCCATCTCTTGAATGTCAAGTTAGATTAGTTTACTTTACTTTCTGCATTGTATTTAGATATAGAATTAGAATTAGATTAACTTATTTTATTTTGTTGAAGTCTCCTCATGCAAGAGAAATTTCATTTATGGCTTAGTTGAACCATTGTGTTAGCTTAAGGATTGCTTCCTTGCAAGCTAGCTACGACAAGGTAATTCCTTCTCTTTTGTCTGTTGATAAAAGAAAGTATCAAAATACATTAGAATATAGAAGGCCATGTACATATCTTTTTATATATAGATTAGATTAGTAATTATCTTAAGTCAGTTTTAGATAAAGGTAACTTGAACTTTAACCAATCATAATCACTATCCCAAATGGATAAGGGCCTAATTGGGGCCCTGATTGGGTGATCTCCCTATGATGTTGAACATGGTAATTTTTTGCCATCAACAAGACCCAATCCCACTCTTGAATCAGAAGTTGGATCAAATAAAAACCTTTTTCCTATAGAATCAAAATCAGATCATGAATAGGTTGACAACCTTGGAGAGGTGTGATCATGCTCCAACATTTCAATTTTTCAGGAAATAAAGGGAAAACATGGGCTGGAGACCAAGGCCACAACAAGAAGAAAACCTTATATTTTGTTGGGATGGTCGACTTGGAGGGATCACCAAGGTGTTTTCCTTGCCAGGAAACTCATTCAAAACATGAGTTTCTAAGATGGATGAAAGAAGAAGAAGATCGAGGAACTATCGATAGGTTTAACTTCATTGACACAATTTTCACTTTGCAGGATGAAGAGCTCACTGACATCACCATGGAACAACTTAAATAATTCAGGAATAGGGAATCTAGACGAGATAAATTAAAAGTTTTGAACCAAATAGATGAAGACCTTATGGATAAGTTGAAGAAAAAGGAAATATTGGCCTATTCAAGAAGAAACTGAGTGCAAGTCCCACTACCTCCATCCACAAAGGAAGTATCTCCATCTCCTC
>ML785941.1:389633-424469 GCA_009831015.1 Picea engelmannii
TTGGTTGGATCTTTATGATTTATTATTTTCTCCATGATGTTGGTATGAAAATATTATGAGCTTGAGTGACTCAGACTTTTCAAAATGATGTTGGTATGAAAATATTATGAGCTTGAGTGACTCTTCAAAATAATTTTATAAGACAAAGTTTGGTAATTGTTGGAATTTGGTGACAACTAATTTTTCCACAATTGGATTTTAGGTCCTATTATTGAGTGTTGGTTGTAACTAACTAGCACAGCCGCTCACTCGCGGCTGAGAACGCCGAAAGGTATCGGCTGAGAAGTGTGTCCCAATATAAAATGTTTGTGGTAATCCGTTTGTGGTAATCTGAAACGTTTGGTTGCATTAGGTTGATAAATGGAACGCTTGGCAATTACATATCCTTACAGTAATTTTTTAATGTGATTAGGTAAATGTAAAAAAGTAAACATGTTAATGGATGTCTTGATAAATGCAAGAAAGTTTTGAACAATAAATCTCACCCATTGATTTTGGAGGACGACTAAGAATATGCCAGCATCTTCAATGCATAGCCATCAAATTAGGGTTTAAGGTTAAATAAGGTTAAAAGATCATTAATTGTGCCCATTGTCAATAGGTGTACGCCTTTCAGCGTAATTAGACTAACTTACAATATTGATATTAGCACATTCAACAATTAGTTACTTGTGTAATCTGCTATAATTTTGTGTATGTTTGTAGAGGCTGTGTGAGATGAGGAGACTGAGCCTCCTGTAACTCTCCATATTATGAACAATAAGATAAACCGATACCTGCTTGGTGGACGTAACCCAAAGTTGGGCAAACCACGTAATCTTTGTGTTATGTGTTTGATCTATTTCTGAAATGTTTCTTCTGTATTTTAGTTTTAGATTCATAACTAAATAGTTAACAAATGGGATCAGAGCCCGGGGAGAGCGATTTGGATGTGGAGAAATGTGTTGATGCATGAGCATCGAGAGTGGACAGACCACTGGTGCACTTGCGCGTACGAACGCGCTTGGTAGCCTTACTGGATGTGTCGCCAATTTGCTAGAGGGAGAGTTTTAGCTTTTGCGTCAATTGCTAGAGCGTCGTTTTTCCCATGCCCATGGGAGCGTTGATTTTTGCATCAACGTTGGGGCCTTTGCATGATGGGAGCGTCGTTTTAGTAGTGTCCTTATGAAATTTCAGTTTTCAAAAAAAACCTTGCCGCTCTAACCTCAGGAAGGGAGCGTCGATAGTTGCTAGAATGTGGTTTGGCCCAATCAAATGCCTCTGGTAATATCCCAATTACCAAGTGTTGCTTCACAGGTGTCCACAATCCACAGAGACGATAACAACAATAAGGAGACATCTACATTTAACTCCTTTAATCCAAGCAGGGAATCGTCTGAAAGTTCCGACGTTGCAGGAAGCTTGGATCATGCTTATGAAGTCGAATATCATAAAATCTCTCATTGTGATCAATTACCAGTTTCTCTCCAGCATAATTCTGCAGCTTTGTCAGTTAGTCCAGTTTCTGTTATGGAACTTCCAGCAAAAGAAGAAGCGCATTATTTAGAAGCCGATGATATAGACGAACATGAAACTGATGATGTAGACGACATCAAGAGGGCATGACAAGGAAGGGAAAGATCGACACAATCCATTTCTGCTCATAGGGGTGACAAGGTCACGGTCTGTTATTTTTTTTGTTGTAGAGGGGGCACTCTAATTTTTTATTAGAAGGTGAGACGACATGGTCCACTCCTGTATAAATCTGTGAAGACTGACGAGACCCTGTGTTGTGAAAGCACGTCGATCTATTGAAATGGAAAAAACTCAGAGTGTTAAGCTTGAAATCAAGAAGTTCAATGGAAAAAACAATTTTGAGATATTGATGGTGAAGATGCACGATCTGCTCGTGCAACAAGGCGTGGTGAAGGCACTTTTGGGAAAATCAAAGAAACCTGTGACCATTTCAAATGAAGAGTGGGAAGAGATCGATGTGAGAGAACTGAGTGTCATATGTCTTTGTTTGACCGATGATGTTTTGTTCAACATTGTTATGGAGAAGACAACAGTCAGTGTGTGGACGAAGTTGGAAAGCTTGTATATGACGAAATCCTTGACAAACTGGATCTTCCTGAAAAGACAATTATACAGTTTTCACATGAAGGAAGGTATGAAAATAGCTGATCATTTAAATACTTTTAATACTCTTTTAGTCCAGTTGACTAACATGGGAATGAAATTCAAATCTGAAGCGAAGGTGATTACATTATTGTGTTCTTTGCCCAAGTCATGGGATCACTTTGTTACCTTTATTAGTTTCACTTCAACATAACGCATTGAGTTTGATGTTATTGTTGGAGCTTTATTGTTTGAGGAAACAAGGAAGAAATCCAATTTAGAAACCTCTACTTTTGAGGCGATGGTGGTCAGAGGAATACCTAAAGAAAGAGGACATATTCAGAGGGGTTTCTCTCGATCAAATTCGAAGGGAAAAAAAAGAAAGGTTAAGTGATGGTTTTGTGGCAAATTTGGACACCTGAAGAAGGATTGTTGGAAGTGACAGCAAGCCTCCAAAGAAGACCCTCCAAAAGAGACGAGGAAGCAAACATAACTGAAACAGGTTCAACAACAAGTTCAAGTATGGCTGATGAAGTTTTAACAATTGGTATTGTTTCACGTTATGATCAACAGTGGTTATTAAATTCCGGTGCTTCAAATCACATGTGTCTTCATAGACACTGGTTAGTTACTTACCAGTCTATAGATGATGGAATTTTTTACATGGGGAATGATATATCATGTAAAGTTGTGGGAATTGGTAGCATTCGAATCAAGTTGTTTGATGGATTTGTTAAGATACTAACTTATGTGAGACATGTACCTGAGCTAAGGAAGAACCTAATCTCTTTGGGACTCTTAGATACTGGAGGATATAAAAGTGATTTTCAAGGTGGAGTTATGAAAGTCTACAAAGGAATCCTAATGGTTATGAAAGTGTAGAAGGTTGGAAACATGTTATGTTAGAAGGAAGAAATGAGTCCAATCATGCGACAATTGTATCCGAGAATGATAGTGATTTTGTTCGACTATGGCATCAACGGTTGGGCCATATGAGCGAAAGAGGATTGAAGGAATTATCTGATCGCAAGTTACTTCCTAGTCTAAAGTCTTTAAAGTTAGATTTTTGCAAGAACTGTATTTATGAAAAACAATATAGGAAGATATTTAAAACCGGAAGACACACCAGTGAAGGAATCCTTGATTATATCCATTCTGATGTTTGGGGGGCATCCCCTACTATTTCGTATGGAGTATCATCATATTTTGTTACTTTTATAGATGATTTGTTTAGGAAGGTGTGGATATATATGTTAAAAAGAAAGGTTCATGTGTTTATTTTTTTCAAGCAGTTTAGAGATTTAGTGGAAAAGAGCACTAGTAGGTCCATTAAATGTTTAAAAACTGATAATGGTGGTGAATTTATGTCAATGGAATTTGAGAACTATTGCAAGGAGTTTGGGATTGATAGGTATAAAACCACTTCCTATACTCCTCAGCAAAATGGAGTTGTTGAACACATGAACAAGACTCTTCTAGAGAGAGCAAGGAGTATGATTAGTAACGCCAACTTGCAGTAGGAACTGTGGGCAGAAGCAGTAACTACAACTTGTTATATGTTGAATCGATCACCATCGACAACAATAGAGTGCAAGATTCCTGAAGAGGTATGGATAGGTCACCCTTGTAATTATTCTAATCTTAAAGTTTTTGGTTGTGAAGCCTATGTTCTAATTCTGAAACATCGACGTTCTAAATTAGATCCAAAATCGAAGAGGATTTTCTTTGATGGATATGGTAATGGTATTAAGGGGTACAGGTTGTGGGATCCTACTGCCCACAAGATCACCATTAACAGAGATGTAATATTTGATGAATCATCTCTCATCAAACGAGATGTAGATGTTCAAATGAAACAAGTAGATGTACCAAAATATCAACAGATTCAGTTTGAAACTCGTTCAACTACAGATGAAAGTGAACATGAAAAAGTTTCTGAAGATGTTCATGAAGAGGTTCTTGTAGAGGAAAACATGGATGATGATGACAATCAACAGATTGTGGATGAGCCACAAACTTCCCTAAGGAGGTCTACATGGGTCATAAATCCTCCAAGAAGGTATGATGATTTTGTTTCATCAGTTTCTTTAAGTACTAATGATGATGAAACTTCATGCTATCAAGAAGTTGTGAAGGGTTCTAACGGTGATAAATGGAAAGAAGCAATGAAGGATGAAATGAATGCTTTAGCGAAGAATGCTACATGGGACCTGATATAACTTCCAAGAAACAGGAAAACTATAGGTTGCAAGTGGGTCTACAAGCTGAAGAAGGGTGTTGATGATAAGGTAGAAAGGTAAAAAGCAAGGTTGGTTGCAAAAGGATATTCTCGTAAAGAAGGTATTGACTTTCATGAGATTTTTTCACCAGTTGTTAAAACCATTTCAATTCGAAGTATGTTAGCATTGGTTGCATTACTTGATTTGGAGTTGGAGCAGCTAGATGTTAAGACTTCTTTCTTAGATGGAGATTTGGATGAGGATATTTACATGGAACAACTTGAAGGGTTCGTTTAGAATGGAAACAATAAATTTGTTTGAAGGCTCAATAAATCATTGTTTGGTCTGAGGCAGTCGCCCAGACAATGGTACAAGAAATTTGACTCTTTCATGATGAGCCATAATTATGCAAGGACTGAGTATGATCATTGTGTTTACTTTAATAAATTGAATAATGGCATATTCATTATCTTAGTATTGTATGTTGACGATATGCTTTTAGCAAGAAAAAGCATAACTGAGATCAATAGGTTAAAGGCTCAAATGGCTAGGACGTTTGATATGAAAGATCTAGGAGCAGCAAAGCAAATTTTGGGCATGGAGATATTTAGAGACAGGAGGAATGGTAAGATTTGGTTGTCACAAGAGAAGTATGTCAAGAAAATACTTTTGAGGTTTGGTATTAACAGTGTGAAACCAGTTTGTGTACCTTTCGCTTCCCATTTTAAGCTTTCTTCAATTTTATGTCCTAGTACAAAAGAAGAAAAGGGATATATGTCTTGAATATTGTATGCTAATGCAATAGTAAGTTTAATGTATGCAATGGTTAGTACAAGACCAAACATTTCACATGCAGTTGGGGTTGTGAGCAGATATATGGAAAATACAGGTAAAGAGCACTAGGAAAAAATGAAATGGGTGCTTCAGTATGTTAGGGGCACAAGTGATTATTGTATCACCTATAACAATGGTTGTGAGTTAGTCTGTGGATATGTTGATTCTGATTTTGCAGGTGATCTGGACAAAATGAGGTCAACTTCAGGATATGTCTTTACTCTTGTAGGTGGAGCTATTAGTTGGATGTCAAAGCTATAGAGCATCATTTCCTTATCCACTATAGAAGCATAATACATAGTTGCTTCACATGCTTGCAAAGACGCAGTTTGGTTAAAAGGTTTGTTTGGTGAGTTTGGAAGGATGCAGGACAAAGTGAAGCTACTTTTTGATAGTCAAAGTGTTATTCACTTGTCCAAGAATCCATCCTACCATAGTAAATCTAAACATACTCCTATTAAGTACCATTTTGTAAGACATGTCATTGATAAAGGTGGAGTTTCTCTTGAAAAATTTCATACAAAAGAGAACTGTGCAGACATGTTCACAAAACCAGTACTTTTAGAGAAGCTACGATAGTGCTTAGATTCTCTTGGCTTGCAGAAAATGTGATGAACAAAAGAAGGAGAAATACATATCAAGTTAATTGTTGTCAAGGTGGAGATTGTTGGAATTTGGTGACAATGAATTCCTCCACAATTGCATTTTAGATCCTATTATTGAGCGTTGGTTGTAACTAATTAGACTAATTTAGAATATGGATATGAGCACATTCAATAATTAGTTACTTTTGTAAATTGCTATATTTTTTGTATGCTAGTAGAGGCTGTGTGAGATGAGGAGATTGAGCCTTGTAACTCTCCATATTATGAACAATAAGATAAATCGATACCCTGCTTGGTGGACGTAGCCTAAAGTTGGGCAAACCACATAATCTTCGTGTTATGTGTTTGATCTGTTTCTGAAATGTTTCTTTTGTTTTTTAGTTTTAGATTCCTGACTAAATAGTTAACAGTTATTGCACTGACGTTGTCTGCATAAATAGTGATTTTCTAGTCAAGACAAATCCCTCGGGTATGAGTTCGCGACAACAGAAACCTCTTGCCTATATATATGATGCACTATTCGTATCTCGATGAACGAAAATCATTTTACCGAACCGATCATGGCTTTAGGCAAACCAATTCACTGAACCCAGAACCAGTTGCATATAAGTATGGTTCAAGTTATACAACAAAAAATTGTCTTACCCTAGACTTAGAGGAGTATTTCGGGGGGATCAAATATGTAAAGAGAGAAAAAATCACTGGTTCGTGATAAAAATAACTTTGCATGTATGTTTTCTCTTAGATGCACTCTCTAAGGGAGGCAAAACAGTGGTGGCTCCCTTACCATCCAACTGCCTCTCAATATGCGGGCTCACAGAGTAGATTATTCAAGGAACAAAGTACCAACAAGACGATTATATTGCCTATTTTTATACTAATATAGTTAAACAGGGATGTGAATCACTGCCTACTCAATATGTTTGTGAAATTTTGAAAGATATATAATGTAATGTTTGAAGCCATTATAATAATATACTATTTACAGGGTTTGTATTCATTATAATAATATACTTGTTAAGATCTCAACATATCATTTCTCTAAATTAAATCTAGATGGAAAATAGAACAATCATTCTTCTGAGTAACCTAAACTAAATTCAATTAACAAATTTTAGAGGATGACAATCATTCCTCCCAACCAACCAAACTAAACTCAAACTAAAATTAGTTAACAAATTTCATCCCAACCAGTCAAACTAAACTCAAATTAAACTCCATTAACAAATTTTATCCCAATCATCCAAACTAAACTCAATTATATATATATATTATAAAATTATTTAATAACATATTTTTTTTCTGTTTAAAAACAAAATTAGTCAAAATTAATAATTGCACCTTCTCTGAGCTAATGAAAATGCTACTACTATTCTATTTTAAATTGTCTCATAAACAAGTCAGAAAACGACGCACCATAAACTAACTTATAATAACTCTTAAGACCATCCACCATAAACAACCCACAATAGCTATACTTGTATTTTTATGAATAATATCCCACCAAGCTTCAGCTCCCCCTAGGTTGCAATAAAATAATTATATTTGTTGTATATATAGTTGTAGTTTAACTCTTTTAAGTTTAAGTTTAAGTTTTAGTTATTTTATGGGGATTTTTTTTTAATTTTATTGGAAATTGGTTAGAAATTGTTGGATTTGTATATTAAAGTGGTTAATTTTATATAATTTGAGTGTTTTTTAGTGTTTCTTCTTGCTAGATTGTAATAAAATAATTTGAGTGTTTTTTAGTGTTTCTTCTTGCTAGATTAATCATCCTTTTAATTACAAAATTTAATCGATGGCTAGAAAGTGAAGATGCTCACATATTCTTAGTCTTACATTCAAATGCATGAATGAGATTTGCCTAATTAACTCTCTTGCATTTATCAATTCATCCGTTTATCATATTTACTTTTTCACTTTTACAAAACATGATTAAGAATTTACTAAGTCAACTTATTAAAACATGATTAAGAATTTACTAGGTCAACTTATTAATTGCCACTAATCATGATTTAGTAAATCCAAACAAAATTACTCTTTAGTTTTAACATTTACCTAGCATAAATTTACGTGGCATATCCTTACTTATCTCTTCATGTTCGCTAGGTTTGGCCATCTCTCCCATAGATGTATGGATCACTCGACTGGCGTTTCATATTTACATGGACTGGATGCGCGTGGCAATCTCCCATAGATGTATGGATCACAGGTGTTATTTTCCACTGACGTTTCGTATTTACCTAGACTGGATGCGCGTGGCAATGGAGGACCAGGTGTCCTAACCTGTTATTTTGCAGTGGTGTTTCATATTTACCTAGACGTGGATGAGCGTGGAGATGAAGGACGAGGTGTCCTAAGGTGTTATTTTGGACTGTCTTTTTATATGTACCTCGACATGGATGCATGTGGAAATGGAGGACCAGGTCAAGCAACCACCATTTAGAATACATTTATAATACCACCATTTATAAAAAATTAATGTATTACTTAGCTTGGTGTTTCAGATTTAACCACTATCGTTTCATAAAAAAAATTGCGATTTCTTTAATTATTTAATTACCTGTTCATCGGAGCATTCAAACACATAGCCAAATTTCCAAGCTTCAAGCTCTCTAGGGTTCGATGGTGCATTGCATTACATGTCTAAAGCCTGGGTGATATTGAGGTAAAGGACCCGAAAACCTAATTTCAAAGATATGGTTTTCTCTCATCCTGTGGCGCGCATGGGGAAGTGTTTTGGTTGTGTGAAGACATCTACTAAAAGTAACAATGAAAATGCGAGTACAATTACAAGTAAAATTCAAGTTCTAGCGCTCCTTGCAGTTATTCCAGATGATGCTATAAACGACCAATATTCTTTCACGATCTTATTCTCGTTTTCATTTATGATCTGGCCAACGTTTTCAATTTTACCTTTCAATGAATCGTAGGGATGGCGTTGGCACAACCTAGAGCGATATTGGCAGAGCGAGGCAATGTAGTCCACGAGTCTACTAACTGATCCAACCTGATGGCTTTGCAGCATTATAAATATGATCTTGCCTCTGCAAACTCAGAGATGCAAATGCCCTAGAGAAGCTCTATTTGGTGTGAGTAGAACTAAGCCATAACTGAGAATAAGAAATTAGTTGGTTGTTACAGAAGTTTGGATCAATGAGAAACATGGAATTTTGCTCCTGTGCTTGTTAGGGTTTTGTCATGTACATTCGCCAGGTGTTAATACCTAGCGATAGTGGGATTAACCTGGTGTTTGGCATGGTCGCTCCATCGCCATGGTCGCTTCATATGGAAAAAAATTTCTTTTAAAGAACCCAACCCTCAACAGTGTGGCTCCATTTCAATATGTTAAATGTTGTGAGAGAAAGTTAAGGACTTTGACGACTTATGTATGGGAGGGTTTGGTAAAAAATCAATAAGCTGCAAGAATCTCTCAAACATTTTTATAACTACCCTCTCTGCAAATGTTTTTTAATTTCATTTTCTAACATGTTAATTGTGTGTTGAGTGTAGATTCAGAGACTGTGTCTGTGGAGGAAAATGGAGGCAAGGCATCAAGATCACTATTGCCAAGTAAATCGAGCATGATTCGGAAGAGAATTTATTTCATGGCCATCGAAAGCAACGATTAAGTAGATAATTATTTATTTCTCGTCATGTCTGGTCCCAATGATTTTATGGACACATTTTTTTTAACCGTGGCGTATATCGCACCCATCGCAATTTTTTTTTACTGTGGACACATTTAAGATGAATTTATGTATTTTTTCCACAGTTTTTAATGGTTTAATTTCCTATTGTTTATCAAGAGTCCCTGCAAACTTCTCCAAAATCCATAATTGAGAGTATTATGGTCAAATTTAAGAAGTGTCTACACTCGATATATATTGAGAAATGAAGTGCGTTTGAAACAATGGCAATAGAAAAGTAGGGTGTCAAATGTAGCCTGCGAAAAACATGATGAAAAATAACAACGAAGCACGCAAAATCGAAAGATAGAGAATATAAGTGCACAAAATCCAAAATGTCATTGTTTAAAGCGGATTAATATAAACAAAACTTTAATTTATATTTATATTTATATTCCTTACTTATCAAATTTAATATACTAAAATATTAAGAGTTCCGATCGATTATATAACTTTGACTTATAATACAAGCCATGTTGAGGCAATTCATTGGATAGAGAGGGATGCGAAGAGTGTACGAAATGCAAAATATAATTATATCAATAAACAAAAACATGAACAATCATGTAAGAAATCTGCCTATTTCTTTATAATTATTTAAATAGAGTTTATAGAATTTAAATAGAGTTTTCCCAATTAACGATACGATCTAAGAAATCCGGCTATTTCTTTATTATTAATTTCTTTAATATCAGTTAATATCAATTATAGTCCATAGACTAATATCAATCTGTGGAATTCTTTAATTTCTTTGATTATAGTCCATATTTAAACGTATATGGGCGCACAGATTGTTATAGTCCATAGAAATTAAAGAAATTGTAGAGTTTAAATAGAGTTTATAGAGTTTTTCCCAATTAAATAGAGTTTATAGAGTTTTTAGTGAATCGAGAATCCTCTTTCTTCACGAATTAAAAAAAAAACAAATTCTTTATTTTTTCTAATTTAAATTTCATTCCTTTACAATTATAATTACGCCCATATTGGAATATGTGGATTAATCAACCTTCTAATCATCAATTTCAATTTTAGGGTTGGCAATTGAAGATGCTGACATATTCTTCATCTTATTCTCTAATCAATAGATGAAATTTAATTCTCATAACTTCCTTGCGTTTATGAATGCTACTTTGTTTACTTTTTCACATTTACTTAATATGATTAAGAAATTACTTCTCTAACCATTGATTGACACGTTAACGGATTAAGAAGAATTAATATGTATAAAACTCCTCATTGCCAAATTTATACTCACTTTAAAAGAAAATAATGATCATTAAGTCAAAAAAATCATATATTTTGATTTATTTTTAGTAATAGTAATATGAAAAAAGTAATTGATTTTAGTCATAAAGTAATTGAAGTATAATGTTACAAAATTTAACCAATATAGATTAGAAAGTTTATTTAGATATTCAGATTTGTTTTCTCACCTATTCTCAAGGTTTGGAGTTTAGTATTTGTGAAGAAATAATAACAAAATTTAGAAAATTTTAAAACTACTTGTAATAATATCTTTGAAATTAGGTGCAATATCTTTATATTGCCCTAGTAAAAGAGAGAATTCTTCTAATTGAGAGTATAAAGTTGGAACTCATCATCATTTTCTATCAGTATGCTTACAACAAGTATAAATTATTAAATGATTTGCTATCAATATCCTTAGAACATGTATAAATCAAGTAGATTTACTATCAATGTCCTTAGAACAAGTATAATTTCCATCATCTACAAAGTTCAAATCTGATCAACATAGCCTTGTTGTTGCAAGAACATAACCTCGTCGTTGCAATGTAATGAACATAGCCTCGTCATCGCAATGTGATGAGAATATCCAGTCATGATAATGTGAAAAAAAATGTCCTCTCGTCTCAATGTGATGAACATAGCCCCATCATCACAACAAATGTCCAATTTTCACAATGTGATGCACATACAAATTTTATGTTCATCACATAGCCATACGGCATCCAATGAACATACGACATTTATGTTCATCACATAGTCAATTTTTACTTATATCTCTTGTCATTGCAATGTGATGAACATAGCCCCATCACCACAATATCCTTGTCATCATCAATGTGACAGACAAATCTTGTCATCGTAATGTGACACAAATATCCAGTTGTCATAATGTGATGCAAATATCTTATCCTCACAATCTGACGAACATAGCCCGACCATTGCAATATGACAAACTTAACCATATTTTCACAATGTGAAAAACATAGCCTTATACGATGAACATACAATGTGACAAACATAACCATATTGTCACAATGTGATGAACATAACTATGCTTGACCTTGGTTGATGATGAACATATGGCATTTATGTTCATCACATAGCTAATTTTTACACAAATGCCATGTCATCTCAATGCGATGAACATAGCCCCATTGTCGCAATATCCCCATCATCATCAATATGTGAAAAACAATATCATGTTGTCGCAAAGTTATGAACATGGTCTTGTCGTCGCAATGTGATACAAATATCTAGTAGATTTACTATCCATACGACATAAGATAAACATACGACATTTATGTTCATCACATAGCCATACAACATAAGATGAATCATACAACATTTGTGTTCATCACATAGCCATATGACATAATATGAACATGCGACATTTATGTTCATCACATAGCCATACGAAATAATATGAACATACGACATTAATGTTCACCACATAGCTAATTTTTACATGTATCTCCTATCATCACAATGTGATGAACATAGCCCCGTTGTCACAATATCCTCATCATTGTCAATGTGACAAACAATATCCTGTCATAGAAATGTTATGAACATAGCCCCGTGATTGCAATGTGACAGAAATATCCAGTGTTCATAATGTCATACAACTATCTTGTCCTCACATCGCGGTGAGAAGAGCTCGACCATTGCACTCTGACAAACTTATTCATATTGTCACAATGTGACAAACATATCCTTATACGATGAGCATACAATGTGACAAACATAACCATATTGTCACAATGTGGTGAACATAACTATGGTTGCCCTTGGTTGACGATGCACATATGACATTTATGTTCATCACATAGCTACGTTTTACTTAAATGTCATGTTATCACAATGTGATGAACATAGCCCCATTGTTGCAATATCCCCATTGTCATCAATATTTGACAAACAATATCGTATCATCACAATGTTATGTACATGGTTTATTGTGACCATGGTTTATTGTGATTGACCATGGTTGAAAATGGTTAACCATTTTAGAAAGTTGTTTTCCATAGATGACCATGGCTAGCCATAACCATATTGTCGCAATGTGACAAACATAACCATATTGTTGCTATGTGACGAACATAATATCATCGTCACAATCTGTTGAACATAAACATATTGTCACAATGTGATGAACATAACCTCCTCATCACAATGTTATGAACATATTGTCGTCGTCACAATGTGATGCAAATATTTTGTCGTCATAATGTGACAAACAATGTCTTGTCATCACAATGTGATGACCATAGCCATGTTGTAAATACATAAATATTAATGTATTTACTACTTTAATATTAATATTTACTATTTTAATAATGATTTACTAAATACATTAAGTTTAATGTATTACTACTTTATTATTATTAATGTTGTCTTTATTAGTGTGATATACTTTTGCAGTATATACATTAATAATGTATTAATTAATTAATATATTTAATAATGTGTTAATTAATTAATTTATTAATATATTACATAATGTGTTAATGTATTTATTTATTAATATATTAATTATGTGTTAATGTGACAAACATAACCATATTGTCGCAATGTGATGAGAATAACTATGGTTGACCTTAGTTGACGATGAAAATATGACATTTATGTTCATCACATACCCACTTTTTACTTAAACGTTAATAATGTGTTAATTTATTTATTTATTAATATATTACATTAATGTAAAAATTGGTTGATATATGCCGAATTAATATATTAATGTATTTAATACATTAACGTATTTAATATATTAATGTGTTTAATACATTAATATATTTAATATATTAATGTATTAATACATTAATGTATTAATTATTAATAATGTTTTAATGTATTAATAATTTTTTAATGTATTAATGTATTTAAATACATTGATGTATTTAAATAAATTAATATATTTAAATACATTAATGTATTCAATACATTAATGTAAAAGATTAATGTAAAAGATGGTTGATATACATAGAATTAATTTATTTAATACATTAATGTATTTAATATATTAATAATGTTTTACTAATGTATTAATGTTTTAAAGTAATACATTAATATTATATTTATAATGCTTTACTTAATGTATTAGTGTATTAATACATTATTAATAGATTCATGTATTAATTATTAATAATGCTTTAATGTGTTAATATATTAATAATTTTTTAATGTATTAATATATTAATGTATTTAATACATTAATGTATTAATGTTATTTAAGGGATGTTGGTTGTCAACTACCAACAACCACGTTTATGTAAAAAGTGGTTGATATAAGCCAATCTACGCCATTATTTGAAAAAGGTGGAAACCACATTTTACATAAAAGTGGTTGTTGCTAGTTATATTTGTTGTATGTGTGTGTGTGTATATATATAGTTGTAATTTTACTGTTTTAAGTTTTAGCTATTTTGTGGGGATCTTTTTTGTTTAATTTTATTGAAAAATTGGTTAGAAATTATTGTATTTGTATATTAAAATGATTAATTTTATATAATTTGAATGTCTTGAGGATAAATCATATGCTAAATCTATTTCTGCATTAAAAAAATACAATTTAAAAAACAGAAAATTGTAATTTACTACAAATTTCTTTCACCAAATTTCAATAAATAAATAAAAACATATAACATTTAAACAAAAATATATATATATATATATATATAAACACAATGCTGACAATAAATACATGTTATGCAGTACTGCGTACCGTTAAAGTAATTGTACCAGTCCGTGGCGCTGAAGGCAACATATTCATTCATAGAATATGCACGGTCAACCTTATGGGAAAAAACAAGTTTTATTGAAAAAATACAACAGTAACGCAATCAGTTCTTTTTAAAACTAAATTTAATAGTTGAGTTTCAGTGAAAAATATGTGCTTTTGCATTTAGTTACGTCTTGAAGTCTGTTCTTTTCCAATAATTTTGGGACATTAGATTCTATGTAAGAAACGTCAATCACGGAAATAAATAGTGTTACCATAGACATTTTGGGAACTTAAATTCCATGTAAAAAAGACGTTAGCCACGGACAGAAATAGTCATATACAGATTTGATCACAGAGCTACCTAAAGAAAGGAAAATTTGAGCGTATTTTTAAATCTGTTTTATCGATTATATGATTGTTAAATTATTGTTTTGTTCCAGAATTTTGAGAAGTTATATATAATTTATTGGCTGGTTGTTATGGGAGGTTAAATATTTTTTAACACTAAATTTAATCATGTAGCAATCAATGTACTTCGGTAGCTATTGCTGGGTTTGAATATTTGATATAAAAAAATATAACAATTATATTTTATTTTATTATTAAAATTTTATGTAAAATTGTCTTTCATAATTTTAATATATTTTAAAATGATTTACATTTTAAAAATAAGTAGATAAAAAAAGCTTTATTTAATATGATGATTAATATTGAAATTAAATTGATTTATCTCATTTTAAAAAAATAAGAAAATAAGAGATTACTTAAAATTCTTTATAACAATATTTTTGTAATAAAAAAAACATTGAAAAAGAATTAAAAGTCATCTATTAGAAATATCAGTAATGTGGTAAATTTTTTGAAATTCAAATAAAAAATAAAAGAAAATGAATTTGTATTTTTAAAGTTAGTTATAATGACCTTTATAATCATATACTGAACCCTCCATTGAGACACGTACGCTTTGCGTGTTCTGACAAAATTTCAAGTTGAAACTTGAAAGATTTATGATCTTATTTTGATGCCAGTCCCCACTGGTTTTTTTTATTTTTTATTTTGATGCTAGACCCACATGCTGCATGTGAAAAGTGCAAGTCTTCACTTTAGGCCTGGTGGCAAATCTTTTTTCATATCTTTTTGAAACTTGTCCCTTGAATTTGCGACAACGGGATATTTTAAACGTACCAAATACACTATGATCCACAAAAAAGATGGCACAATCTAGCCCCATTGGAGTTGAGCAATAAAGTTGTTGCAATTTGATGGCAAAGCTTTCATAGAGGTTTTTCTCTTTATGCGTCCGTTCCATCTTTCGTTGGTAAGCTGGTACACCCACTTAATGCCTTCTAAGATTTTGTGGATTCCTTTCTCAATCATCACAGCTCTTGGAGAGAATCCTCACTTTCACAGCTCTTGCAGAAAATCCCCTCATCTACAGCATGGATTCATTGAGGGCAAGTGAAGACACTTGAAATAAATTCAAGAACAATCTAAGAGAGCCATCCTACGGGCAAGTGAAGACACTTAAAATAACTTCAACAACAATCTAAGAGCACCATCATATCTATTTGAACTTGCATTTTACAAGTTTATTCTCTCTATCTCTTTGTTAAAAGAGAAATGAATAAACTTTTTGTCAACATGATAACGTAAAATTAGTTTGAAGTAAGCTTGTTTTCCTGGCATGTTCAAAGTACTTTTTAGAAATTTGTTAAAGGTTTGGATTGTTAGTTATAATTGTAACCTCAACAGTATGTGACTATACATTGTCAGTTGTTCTACTCGCTATACCAGTCGTTAGGATCTGTTCCTTTGTTTTTTTATTCAGTTTCTTCTTTTTTCTTTATAGCTCAAAACTATCAGCTAATACGATTGTGTGCTCTGCATATTCTCGTTCCTTGTTCTGTCTACTCAGTTTCTTGTTTCCCTGCACAGTTTCTTGTTTTGTCATGGTATCAAAGCGCAGGAGTTAAGACTCTTCACAGAGTTTGGAGAGCAGTCCACAGTCCGCTAAAGGAGCGCTAGAGACATCACAACGCGAGGAGGTAGATTTGTAGAAGAAGATTCAAGACAAAGATCTTTAAAAATTTGTGGAATCCTTCTTTAAGAAGAAGATGCAAAAGCAGCAAAGGAGAAGCTACAACAACCATTAGATCGACCATGGGAACAGATCTGGGCCATTAAATAAAGCTCAGAAAGGACAACAAGCACGCAAAAGAGGCGAACAGATTTTAGTCGTTAGATCTGGGCCAGAGCAAGAGTAGTCATCAGATCAAGAAAAGGCGCGTGGGGCTTAACTGTCGAAGTCCTTCGTACTTTGTGTATTCGGTGTATTTTGTGCAAAGGTTGCAAAGGAGTCTAAATATCTAGAATCCCCGAAGTCCCGAAGTTCATATGGATCGTCCATCAACAAGGACATGTGGCGCCAGATCTCTCACTTTGGAGGCTTACCACTCCGGAGGGTTTACATAGTGAAGAAGTTTTCGGAGCTGAAGAATATTTGGGCTGTTGTATCCAGGAAACACATGTCAAATGATCCCACACTTCACAAGTTCACTAATTTAGCACTCTGGAGGATAGCTGGAGTTGTGCATTAAAAAGGACCAAAGCCCTGAAATCTCAAAAAGGATCGAGACCATCGATTTGAGTGGACGCGTGGCACTAGATCCGAAGGTTCGGAGCACTAGCACTATGGAAGAACTAAAATGCACTGAGTCACGAAATCCTGAAGCACTAAAGAGCCAAAGTAAATCTCAATCCTTGATCTCGTTGGAAACATGGACGGAGGATCTGCCACTTCGTTAGTTCAGGGTTCGGGGAGAACATGGTGAAATGTTGTGTGGACTCCCGAAGGCCGAAGTAAATCTCAGTCGTCTAATCAAGAGGACACATGGAGGTTGTTCTCGCACTTTAGAGATTTGACACTCTAGAGGATAGTGCAAGTTAGGAGACGGAAACTCCCAAAGGCCAGAGTTCTGGAGAAGATCTTGGTCGTTGGTTTGCAGAGGTTTGAGGATCGTTGATCTTTGAAAGCCAGAATTCCCGAAGTAATTTTGAGTCATAGATCTCGACGGGTAATTGAGACCTTTGATCCCTTCCCCTTGTTTGGAGATTTGCGAGTTTGAAGGAATTGAGAGGTAAAGAACGAATATCACCCAGAGCCTGAAGCCCGAAGTCCCGAAGTAATTGTGGACCATTGATCTCAAATCAACAAGGACCATTGATGTATTTGTCTATTTTCTCATTTGTCAATTCAGAGGAAGCAAGATCTCAACGAATTGAGATGCCTAGAGCCCTGAAGCCCGAGAGAACCTGGTTCTTAGCCCTTGGTCATATGAGGGGTTAACATGAATTTTTTTTCGTTAAAAGAAAGCCTCGAAACACTTGTTTTTTCACCATTTAAAGTGTCACTGTTGATAAAGAATGTAGTTTGGAGCTCTAACTATGATCGATCATGTGCTCGGATAACCAGATCCAGCAAGATCGATACCAGGAGAAAAGAAATTTCCTGTAGCTCAAGCTCGAAACTTCGCTGGTGTGCTTTATGTGCAGGAAATAAGAAGAGGACCTGGTTTTTTTTCACGCGGGAAACAGTTAAAGCACGAAAATTACTGAGATTTCTCCATTCAAGAGCTGGGAACTGTCAAGGAAATCACAGAGGATAAAATATAAACAATACGTAAAGGTATTCAATCGCAAGAAGGCGCAATACAATCAATCAAACAAGAACAATAAAAAAGGGTAGACAGTTGGGCAAGCATCCTTTGCTCATCATCCACGCACAGAAAAGCAGGGCATTAGAATCTATAGGTCATTGTGCATCGAAGTGATGACCGTCAATTCGGCTCCTGGCCAACTGCTCAAGCGTGGACTAATGAACTAGCAATGAGGAAGAACACCAAGAATAGACTCTTCATAAAACTCAATTTAAAACCAATAGGACAATCACAACATCAAGGATCGAATGTCTAGGGAAACAAGTCAAGAAATGAGCTAAGGCTATGGGGAAAATTTAAGTTCTCGGCTGAAATGTTAATTCCAACATATTCTTTACCCAATTAAAAATAGAAAAATGAAAGCGTAGGGTATAATAATAATCTACCATACATAATAAAAGTAAGTGTACCATAGCCCAAGTTGTACTCTTTGAGTCGTTGTCCCGCGTGCTTCGTGCAACTCTCGCTTGTCGACCGATGATACTTCACCGGTACCTCCCAGCCAATGCTAGGGGTACTCCTCTTACTCCTTAGCCCCCCGAGCCACAAAGAGGACACACACACTGAACCAGAGATCAGCTAGCTCCCATCTCGTCTCGCAAGGCCGAGCTACCACTCCTCACCAAGCTGGGTATCCCAACTCCCACAAGCTAAGTCAGTCAAGTCAAAAATTTTGCAACGTAACATTATGCATAACAGAAGAGATCCATCCTTCTCCTCCTCCCTCCTTTATATAGAATTTCTAGGTCACTTTTTTCCCAAATTCCCATTTAATTTATTGTTCAATAATTTAATTTAGAAAAATCATCCCCATACATGTGTCACCCATCCCCTTCATTGCACCATAACTTAATTTCATTAACTAATTGATTACTCTTATTTCCCTCACCCACCTAAAAACATTCCTAGAATCGCTCCTAGGTGTCCCCATATTCCCTTACACATTTTAATGAATTACTCCCTTACTAATTCCCTAATTGAGTTCAATTTAGAAAGATCTTAAATGCAAGATACCTTACTAAGTTGGTCTTTCTTATTTTTCCTTATGTTTCCCTTTCTCTTTATGTTTCCCACTTTTTCCTAGTTTCCTAATTCTTTTAAATTTCCCTCTTTCCCTTTTCATTTAAAACTCAGTTTGGCAAGTGTGGAAAATTACCTTTTCCCGTTTTTCTTTTTAATTAATAAATTTTAATTTGCATATGTGACAAACAATTAATTCCCTTTTAAAATTTCAAACCCCTCCATAATTTGATTTTAATAATTTAATAGAGTTTCTTACCCCCCTTTGTCACATGTTTAATGATGATTATTAGTATTATCTATTTATTTTATTTTTATTTATATATATATATTTTTCTCTTACCACAAGTATCACCTAGAGCTAGATTTTATTTTCCTAAGCTAGGCGACAGTATATTAGGGAAAATGTATTAAATATTTCTTACCACATTATTCGTTCTAAGGCCATCTAGGTTTATTCACTTATTAGTTAACAATGTGACATGCCCTTCAGGATGCACTAGGTACTCCAAGGGTGCCACTTGCCTCATTTTGTTTCTCTTGTGCAACGTGCCCTTCAAGACACACTACGTGCTCCAAGGGTGTCACTCGCCTCTTTCCATTTTTCTTGTGCAATGTGCCCTTTAGGACACACTTCGTGCTCCAAGGGTGCCACTCGCCTCTTGACTGACTTGGTAGACATCAAAAACCCCTGGATTCAATACTCCGCCAGGTGATCTTGTGGTAGACTAAGGAGGTCTAAGGAATAAGGCCCCTGCCTTATTGGACGCCCCTTAGAATCATCGTGAGTGACTGTTGCAGTCGACCCTCATGATATCATGGGTCTTCTTGAACTAGGTAATCGTTAACCTACAATTCGAGCCACGACGGGAGTGTTAATAGGCTGTGGTAGGGCTTCTGTCCACACCTCTCCCTCAACGTCTCCAATTATCGTGCATGACCCCTCTACTCCACATGTGAGTCTGGTCGGCAAGCTATCGTTAGCCTGCATCATCAACAAATCATGTCAGAAATAAAATCCATAATCCTAACATCTAATCAGCTACACATAGGTCATATATACAACAATCAAACCCCAATAGTCCACTCCCTGACTCGGTCCAGAGTCCAAGGGTCTCATCAATGCCTTTACATCCTCGAGGTCAAAAATTCTTCACACTCAAGAGAACCAAGTCAATATCACCTATCTATATCAATACAGCAAAATAACATGTCATCATATCCATCATGCCTCATATCCTAATCAAATTCCCAATAGTATAATAATATGGATCACTTGCAAGAAAGTGTCCTCAAAGAATAAGTTCACTCAAGTCGGGTAAGAGAGGGATGTTACATACACCCCCTCTTGTTCTAAACTTTGTCTCAAAGTTTCACAGTATATAAGTCCCGAAATAATGTGTATCACAGTATCATAAGTCTATCTATCCTACAAAAAGGAAACTGTTGGTGCATATCATATGCATCCTCCGAGGTCACCAAGTGCAGACTATAGTTGTACCACTGGACCTTGACCTCATCTATTGTTCGATGTCATAGTTGTCGAATGCGATGATCCAAGATGCGGATCGACTCAACCGTGAGCGCACCCTCATCTGACACCCGCAAGGTGCTCAAGTCAAACATGTGTAGGATCACTAATCATAAGGTCTCAAACAAAGATGTGAAATACATAGTGCATACACCTCAAGAATCAGGCAAGGCTAGTCATTAGGCCACGAGCCGCTCTTTTCCTCAATCTTGTAGGATCCCGCAAACCTAGGAGATAGTTCATCCCCTTTTCCCAACTTGATCGAACTCTTATGCAGTTTCAGCCACAAAATACTCAATCGCCACATCGTAACTACAGTCGACACGAAGTGCATCGACATAACTCTTTTGTCGATCCCGCGCTTCATTGATCCTTTGTCTTAATGTTTGCATTTGATATTCCATTTCCTGGATCACTTCTGGTCCCACCAGGGCCCTATCCTCAAGCCAATCCCAACACAAAGGTGTCTAACACAGTCGCTCATAAAGAAACTTGAAAGGCGCCATCTTAATGGTGCCTTGGTAATTGTAGTTATATGCGAATTCTACAAATGGCAAGAATTCTCCCCAACGTTTCTATTTGTCCATCACATACATGCGCAACATGTCTTCCAATATTTGGTTTAATTTGTTCATTCAGTCTTCCCATCTGTCTTTGGGTGATACACAGTACTGGAGTTAATTTGGGTTCCCAATGCCTCTTGGAACTAGTCAAAAATTGTCCAGTAAACACTAATCCTCAATCGGATATAATCCTCTTAGGTATGCCATGTAGCCTCACAATCTCACTGATGAAAACTCTAGCTATGTCAGGTGCTTGATACATTGTATGCACCAGAATAAAATGAGAACTCTTCGTTAGAGTGTTGACTACCACAAAATCGTTTTGTGTCTCCTTGCTGTCAGTAGAAATACAACAATAAAATCGATCGAAATAACCTCCCATTTCGATTCCAGAAAAGCATGTGGTTGTAGTAATCCTGCTGGATGTCTATGTTCATCATTTACCTACTGACATTCTAGTCATCTGGCCACATAGTTGACTATGTCTGCCTTCATTCCTTTCCAGAAGAATAAGGGTTTAAGGTCCTCCCTCATCTTCGATACTCCCGGGTGAGCCATGTACACTGCTCTGTGAGCCTCCTTTAGGATCAAACTCCTCAAATCGTCATTCGGTGGTACGTAAATTCAATTTTTAAATATCAATAGTCCATTGTCATCCAACGTAAATCCTTCAAGTCTTGGTACAATCATTGTGTTTTTTCCGATAAAATCCTTGACCTCTTTGTACCAGTCATCGTCGCATTGTAAAGCTAGGATATTTTCACGTAGATTCATCTGAAGAGGAAAGATTGAAAAGATGTGTGGTCTCTGACTCAATGCATCTGCCACTCGTTTCATTGTTCCCTTTATGTAAGTAATCTCGAAATTGTACTCGCTAAGCAATTCTGACCAATGCCATTGTCGCGCATTCAGGTCGCTTTACGTAAAGATGTGTTGTAGTCCACAATGGTCCATCTTTAGTTCAAATTTTCATCCAACAAGGTAGTGCCTCCAAACCTTAAATGTATATACAATGGCTAACAACTCGAAATCGTGTGTCGCATAGTTCTCCTCATGCCTTCTCAGTTTCCTCGAGGTGTAAGTGATCACTTGACTGTCTTGCATCAAGACTCCACCTAAGCCTTCCTTGGATGCATCAGTGCATACCAAGAAGTCCACATCCATGTCAGGGACCTTTACTATGGGTGTCATTGTCAACGTCTCCTTGAGCCTCCGAAATGCTTCCACGCATTTCTCGGTCCCAACAAACTTCTTGTTCATCTTCTACAATTCCGTGATCGGATTTTCTATCTTCAAAAATCCCTTGGCGAACCATCGATAATATCCTTCTAAACCCATGAAGCTATGCACTTCTGAGACATTCGTCGGTGCAAGCTATTCCATAATAGCCTCGACCTTTGCTAGATCCATGACGATACCTTCTCTGGAGATGACATGCCCTAAGTAGTGAATCTTTGATTGGTAGAACGAGCATTTGGACAATTTCCCATACAATTTGTGCTTCTCGCAAACACTGTAGTACCAAGCGCAAGTTCTCGTCATGCTCCTTCGTCGTCTAAGAGTTAATCAAAATATCGTCCATGCATACTTGGACAAACTTGTCCAAGTACTCACGGAACACCTTGTCCATCAAACTCACAAATACCCCTGGGGAATTTGTCAGTCCAAACGGTAAAACAATAACTCGTAATGTGCAAACCTCATCTTAAAGGTGTTCTTAGGGACATCATCTTCTTGATCCATAACTGGTGATACCCTGATCGCAAATAGATCTTGGAAAACACCATCGCACCCTTCATCTGATCGAACAAATCATCAATCCTCAGCAACGGATACTGATTCTTGATCGTTTCCTTGTTCAATAGACAGTAGTCAATGCAGAGTCTTCACGATCTGTCCCTTTTTGTATGAAAATAACAGGTGCACCCCATGGTGACACCTCGGACATATAAGTACTAGGTCCAACAAAACTTTCAGTTGCATTCTCAACTCCTCTAACTCCAGAGTTGACATACAATAAGGCATTCTCGCTATTGGTTCAGTCCCCAGTTTTAGGTCTATGGTAAACTCCAATTAGATCTTTGGCGGCATCCCAGGTAACTCCTCCGGAAATATGTCTGCAACTCTCTTACCATCGTAAGGTGCTCTAGACCTTCCGCTACTCCCTTCTTGTTTAACGCAAGGATTGCATAAAGCTTAAATTCCTTGCGCATGCTCTTCCATAGCTGTAAGGAAGAGATGAACCTTAGGGAAACTCCCTGGTTCCGTCTTACAATGACGCATCTATTTTCCTCATCATTGACCAAGCCCAACTATTTTGTCTTATAGTTGAGGATCGCCTCATGCGATTCTGACGAGTCCATACCGATTATGACATCATAAGATCCTAAGATCGTGACGTACAAGTCGGCCCTGGTGACAAACTCTCCCAGGTTAAGGGTATAGCCTGTAACCTTTCCTCCAAACTTTTGTTGGCCTCCCGAAGCCATCTCTACAAAGATAAACTCATCTTGTTCGACTACCCTTAACTTATTCCTTTTTAGCGTTGCACTGGAAATGAAACTCTCGGTAGCACCAGGATCTATCAAACACTAAGGGTTTGGTCAGTGATGGTACCTGGCGTCTCGAGCGTCGTCGACTGGTGCTCTTCCTGGCAGTTATTCACCACTGGATGAATCCGATGGCCCTTTCCCAAAACCCCCATGGTAGTGGGTTCGACTGATCCAGAAGCTATGACCCTTTCCTCTGGGTAGTAATGTTGGTAATGTGGCTCCCCACAATCCAACACACTTTCTTTGGTCCAGTATTCCTGGTACCTGAAGTAGATGATGAATTCTAACAATAACACCCAACTCAAAATTCTTGACCTTAAGTTTCTGGGTAATTTGGTACAGAGAATACCGAAGCAGATCCAAAATGGACCTCATACTCGGGCACCGTGCGGCTGCCTTGTCGCAAGGCGTCAAACACATTGAGTTGACTCTCAACGAATTCCTCAGAAAGATACCTCTCCTGGAACCATTCCTTGAACAATTCCCATGACACGTCATCGATGGCCATGTTCAAATGTGGCAGGAGCCTATTCCACCAAAGAAGAGTGCTCCCCTTCAGTTGAAAGACCACCCTACAGACCTTCATTTTAGAGGTCATAATCGTGAAGCATGAAGCACAATGCCTTGCTCTACAACTCTACCTCGACAACACAATCATCCACGACACTTGTGGCCTCGAGAACTCAACTCTCTCGATTTCTTGGTTGATGCTAACGGTACTAGCTAGGGCACGTTGTGGACCCTCAGGGGTACAGGTGCGTTGGCCTCATCTTAGTACCGATGGTGAATCAACTCCCCTTGACATTACCTAGAAGGGCCTTGTCAGACCATCATCATCTCTTACAACAAGTGAATCACACCCAAGGACTTTTTCTTCCCCTTGGGGGTTCAACTCTGAGGGTGTGGGAACTTCTGGAGGCATCACACCTCCTTCCACTGCACCACATTGTGAACCTCTAAGGTGTCCTCTAAATGTGATCACCACATGGACACATTAATGCTTTTAATTAACAAAAGGGTTAATACTCATGGGTTTACTACAATGGAAAGCCTAGCAATCCACAGTCGGAGGGTTGAACCTGATCTGATACCATATGTACCAACCCCATCATTACGACTACCAGCGAAGCATAAAGTGCGATTTTTTTTTTTTAAAAAGGATGACAACAACGATTATAGCTAGACAACATACCTGACGACAAGAACCATGCCTGTCGAATAGGAAATAGGCAACTATGATTCCACGCATTGGGACAAGAGTAGTTGGGTGAAACATGTGTAAAACAACAAGGAGAAATGACTATCTGCCCAACGCAATCATGACCACGCCTACAAGCTAAGGAAAACATCCCCCTCCCGACACAGCGACCTTGACGACCAATGACTAAAACCTCAAGGCGCGTGAACCAAACGCATGAAGGTGTTACAACTAGAGTGATAACAACAACTTACAATGATCAACAACACTCACACGTGAAGCACAGACTCTGGCCAAGTTATCATTCGCCTCTAATCATTAGGGAACGCAATGACCCCCCTCACCAGGAATCATGCCATCGCCAGGCAATAGGCATGACAATGACCAAGGCACAACACAATGCATCTAGACCAAAACCCAGAAGGATTCAACGTGCTAGGAGACCCAATCGAATGTCAACATACAAGAAGATTATTCCCCGAGCACCCAATCATTCAAGTCCAAATGACATAAGGGAAAACCACTACCACAACAATCTAACATCACATTAAATCCTTGGTGCAACCATTATTTTTCCAAGTGCCTCAATTAAATGACGTGATTAACCATCGATGAAGTGATGTCTCGAGAATCCAGTTATTGCATTTTATGCAAAATGCTTCCCTCAACTTGGTAAAAATAAACTAACCCTTAAATTAAAATAGGACATCCTATCCAAGGCACTACCCTTAGGACTTGAATCCATCTACAACACTTTGTTTACCCAAATGGAACCACCTTCAAAGGGCAACAAAATTTCGATCAACACAACCCTTGAAATGCAAACATGCACGTAAATAAAACAACCCTTAATAAAGGTAACCAAGACCTTCAACACCGCGTGAAGGACATATACACATTTTAATAGTTAGCTAAATTTGTAAACTCCTACAATCCATAAAGGAAAATTGATATTTAAATTAGTGTAATATGCAACCTTTCTATAATTAATTATATATGTAAAAAGTAGGATGTGGCAAGTAGTTTTTTTTTTGTTTGTTTATACTAAGAGGGAAATTCTAAAAATAGTAGGTAAATCATTTAATGTTTTTGTCTTAAACCTTCACCTCCAATTCTCGGTACGTCTAAATTGTTTCAAAAAAATTCTACCAAAGATCCAGACTTGAACATTATGGGACTCGGAAACCCCAATGCATCATGAGTGCTATGTTGATGAGGTACATCCATGCATTTTTAAGTTGAGGCAAAGTTACAACCAGCTAAAGGTTAACGCAAGTTTAAAAAGGGGTGGGGTCATTGTAGCATTATCAATCTTGTTGAGGTGTAAAAAGAAAAGAGGATAAGAAGGTGGTTTACTGGGGGAAGGATCCAAATCATTTATCGACAACCATCAATGAATTAGCAATCGTACAGGGGAAATCAATTAAATGTTGGGTAAATGCTACTGACATCTATTAAGCATGATAGTTGGCGTGTATATGATACTCTAATGTAAATTAAATACCCAAGCAATACAACTGTCATAAAGCAACTCAATACCGTATGTCTATTCCATTCTATGAAGACGCAGGCATCGTTCAAGGCTATCTAATAAACGACGGCTGTCAAAACACAGGATTTCAAAGCGCATACATTCAATTCTAAAACAAGTACACAGGCATTCATTTCAATTATATTAAAACGTAGCCACTATGATCCACAGAAGTGCAGGCTTAAATAATATCCCTGTCACCTACGATTCTAATGCTATCAATCGTTGCCATTGCTAAAATAAATTCGTTGTCTAACTAATGTTAAAACACAAGTGAACAATTACGATTTCGCTGCCATATTGAAAGATATAGCAAAGACCCTGCCTATTATTTGAGCGTGTATTAAAGAAAATCAACCCATATTTAGGAACATATTGATGTGCACATCTTAAAGTTGTGACCAGAACACTACAATCATTGAGCATAAACTACACCCTTCAATTCGTGTTGCATATCCTTTAACCAAAGATCATGACACTAAAATAAGAAGCAGAAGTATAAGGAAAATTGCAATACCATTAACTTAGCAAGGAAAAACAATGACACTAACAGTCACTCGAGAAAGGTGAAATGGGACGCACAGTAAGCAAAGTCGAGACATTTTCTAAACAAAAAATCGTAGTCAAGGGGGTGATTTCGCAATCAAATTAAGTGAGGTCTGAAGGGAAAATGTTGACTGCAAGCAGATATGATTAATCGTTGTCGAAACTGATTAAAATCGCAGTAGAAATTTGATCTCAATATATAATGAAATCAGGCAAGTTCTCAGTCAAGAAGTAGGTAAAATAAAAAAAACAATGTCTGAAGGTTCGATCGCAGTCTCCAATAGGAAAGGAAAATTTAAAAAAAGAGGATGTCATACAATCGATTAATGCCAATAAATGATTCCGATTCACAGTCATGATTAGTTTTTTTGCTTCTTTTTTTTTTTTTAACACCTTCATCCAAGTGGGCAGCGCTGAAATTTTTCTATTCAAGAACTGGGAACTGTCAAGGAAATCGTAGAGGATAAAATATAAACAATACGCAAAGGTATTCAATCGCAAGAAGGCGCAATGAAATCAATCAACCAATAAAAATCAACAAGGGTAGACAGCTGGGCAAGCATCCTTCGCTCATCATCCACGCACATAAAAGCAGGGCATTAGAATCTATAGGGCAATGTGCACCGAAGTGACGATCGTCGATTTGGCTCCTAGTCGACTGCTAAGGTGTGGAATGATGAACTAGGGGTGAGGATGAAGACCAGGCATAAACTCTTCATAAAAATCAATTTAAAACCAACATGACATTCACAACATCAAGGATCGAATGTCAAGGGAAACAAGTCAAGCAGCGAGCTAAGTCTGTGGGGAAAATTTAAGTTTTGGGCTGAAATGCTAAGTCCAACATATTCTTTACCCAATTAAAAATACATAAATGAAAGCATAGGGTATAATAATAATCTACCATGCATAATAAAAGTAAATGTATCGTAGCCCAAGTCGCTCTCTCTGAGTCGTTTTCCTGCGCGCTACGTGCAACTCCCACTTGTCGACCGATGAGACTTCACCGGTACCTCCCAGCCAACACTAGGGGTACTCTTCTTCCCCCTTAGCCCCCCGAGCCACAAAGGGGCCACACACACTGAACCATAGATCATCTAACTCCCATCTCGCCTCGTAAGGCCGAGCTACCACTCCTCACTGAGCTGGGTATCCCAACTCCCACAAGCTAAGTCAGTCAAGTCAAAAATTCTGCAATGTAACGTTACACATAACAGAAGAGATCCATCCTTCTCCTCCTCCCTCCTTTATATACAATTTCTAAGTCACTTCTTTCCCAAATTCCCATTTAATTTATTGTTCAATAATTTAATTCAGAAAAATCCTCACCGTACAGGTCTCACCCATCCCCTTCATTGCACCATAAATTAATTTCATTAATTAATTAATTACTCTTATTTCCCTCACCCACCTAAAAGAATTCCTAGAATAGCTCTTAGGTGTCCCCATATTCCCTTACACATTTTAATAACTTACCCCCTTACTAATTCGTTAGTTGAGTTCAATTTAGAAAGTTATTAAATGCAAGATACCTTACTAAGTTGGTCTTTTTGTGTTTTCCTTATGTTTCCCTTTCTCTTTATGTTTCCCACTTTTTCCTAGTTTCCTAATTCTTTTAAATTTCTCTCTTTCCCTTTTCATTTAAAACTCAATTTGGAAAGTGTAGAAAATTATCTTTTCCCCTTTTTATTTTTAATTAATAAATTTTAATTAGCATATGTGACAAGCAATTAATTCCCTTTTAAAATTTTAAATCCCTCCATAATTTGATTTTAATAATTTAATAGAGTTTCTTACCCCCCTTTGTCACATGTTTAATGATGATTATTAGAATTATCTATTTATTTTTATTTTTATTTTTATATATATTTTTCTTTTACCACAAGTATCACCTAGACCTAGATTTTATTTTCCTAGGTTGGGCGACATTTTATTGGGGAAAATGTATTAAATATTTCTTACCACATTATTCGTTCTAAGTCCATCTAGGTTTATTCACTTATTAGTTAACAATGTGACGTGCCCTTCACGACGCACTAGGTGCTCCAAGTGTGCCACTCGCCTCATTCTGTTTCCCTTGTGCGACATGCCCTTCAGGATGCACTACGCACTCCAAGGGTGCCACTCACCTCTTTCCATTTTTCTTGCGCGACATGCCCTTTAGGACGCACTTCGTGCTCCAAGGGTGCCACTCACCTCTTGACTGACTTGGTAGACATCAAAAACCCCTGAAGTCAATTCTCCGCCAGGTGATCTTGTGGGAGACTAAGGGCCTCTAAGGAATAAGGCCCCTGCCTTATTGCGTGCCCCTTAGAATCATCATGAGCGACTGTCGCAGTTAGCCCTCAGGACATCGTGGGTCTTCAGGAACTAGGTAATCGTTAACCTACAGTTTGAGCCACGACGGGAGTGCTAGTAGGCTATGGCAGGGTTGTTGTCCACACCTCTTCCTCAACGTATCTGGTTATCGTGCGTGACCCCTCTACTCCACATGTGAGTCTGGTCAACAAGATATCATCAGTCTGCATCATCAACGAATCATGTCAGAAATAAAATCCATAATGATAAAATCTAATCAGATGCACATAGGTCATATATACAACAATCAAAACCCAATAGTCCTCTCCCTGACTCGGTCCGAAGTCTAAGGGTCTCGTCGATGCCTCTGCATCCTTGAGGTCCAAAATCCTACACACTCAGGAGAATCGAGTCAATAGCACATGTCTATATCAATATAGAAAAATAACATGTCATCATATCCATAATGCCTCATATCCTAATCAAATGCCCAATAGTATAATAATCTGGATCACTTGGCAAGAAAGTGTCCTCAAAGAATAAGTTCGCTCAAGGCGGGCAAGAGCAGGATGTTACATCTACATCTATAAGATGAGTAAATATCCAACGCCTTTAAAACTCAATTCTCCTTCAGCAGAGAGAGAGAGAGAGAGGAAGAGGCAGAGGCAGAGCTAACAAAGGAAGAGGGAGAAGTCCAATCAATTAATACTTAGGTGAAGGTCACACCTATCAAAAAAGGAATCAAAATTACCAGCATCAAAGAGGCAGAGGGAGGAAATCCAATGAAAAATCAATCATACAATGTGATTACTACAAAAGTATGGACACTATGAATCTGAATGCAGGAAGAATCAAGTAGATCAGCACTCAGGCATAGCACATGTCTCAAATCATGAAGGAGACACCTCTGGTGGGATGTTTTTTTCCTGTAACAATAACGAAGAACAACACCAGGATCTCTGGTTATTGGACAGTGGATGCAACAATCATATGAAAGGTAACAAAGAGTTATTTTATTCTATTGATTCTTCTCTTTCATCAGATATTACACTTGGAGATGACTCTTTAGTTAAAGTTTAAGGCAAAGGAACTTTACCTATTTTCACTAAACAAGATGTAAAGAAAGACATACACGATGTCTATCATGTTCCAGATCTGAAACACAATCGCTTAAGTGTAGGAAAACTAATTGAACATGGCTATAAGGTACTTTTTGAAGGATCCTCATGTAGGATATATGAAAAAAACCCCAGCAGAAAATTGATTTCTAAAATCCACATGACTAGAAAAGAAGTTGATTGATGAATTGTTTTTTGGAAAGATTAGTTTGGTTCAAGTGAATGATAGAAATTGAGGACATAAGGTTGGAAAAGAAATCGAGAATGAAGAAGAATTTGATAAATTTAATGCAGAATTAAAATTGATTGAAGAATGGCTTGATAACTCATTTAAACAAATTGGATAAGGACTAAGAGATTTAGTAGAGGCAGTTGGAAATGAAACATTGAATGAAATAGAGAAAGTTCCAAATATAGAGTAAAATAAAAATAATCAATTTGGTTATAATTATGATTTTTATATAAACTTCATAACATTTCTGAGTTTGTTGGTGAATGGAACAGTAATATAAAGTCAATTGCAGTTGAAGGAAGGAGTTGAAAGAAATTGGCATCAATCCAGTTGGAACAAGAAGAGAAATCCAAAATTTATTATGTGGAGTAAGAAAAATAAGAAGCATGGAGTAAAGCTGAAGGTAATGTTGAAAATGATTGGTAGAGTTGAGATGAAACATATTTGGAGCAGAAAGCTTAGGTAGAAATTCCATCTCCCTCACTATCAAAGTTTGAGTTTAGGCATGCTACTTATGTTAGGCATTAGTATTGTAGACAATCCATTTCTCCATTAAGAGGGAGTGTTGGAGAAATTATAATGTTGTTACTAAGAGGTTATTGAGTTTTTATGTGCTTGCATAAGTTTTGTATGAAAGTGGTTTGAGATCCTATTTTATAGGAGTTTGTTATGAAATTATTTTTTTATTATACAACTATATATGTAATGTATTTCTAATCAATGTGTTACTGAGTATGTGAGAGTAGTCTGACTTCTGTGAGCCCTTGTGGCCTCACTTTTATTATGTGTGATTGATCTCTGATTTTTGTCTATATTCTCTTATCCGTCTTCTCTCCTCCATCTCGGAATAACGTTGTTGCAATTTCATGGAAAAGTTTTGTAGAAGGTTTCTTCTCTTTCTGCGTTCTTTCCATCGTTCGTCGGAAATATCGTACAACCACTTACAACCTTTTAAGATTCCTTTATCAATCATCACAGTTGTTGCATAAAATCCTCAATTTGAGAATTTCCATCATATACAACATGGCTTCATTGAGAGCAAGTGAAGGCACCTAAAATAACTTCAACAATCTATGAGTGCCATCATACGACCAAGTGAAGACACTTAAAATAACTTCAACAATAATCTAAGAGCACCATCATATCTACTTGAACTTGCATTTTAAATGTTTATTCTCTCTATGTCTTTGTTCAAAGAGGAAATGAACAAACTTCTTGTCTACATGATCACGTAGAATTAGTTTGAAGCAAGTTTTGTACTTTGTGTTGATTATGTTATTTTATTGTGCTCCTTTGTTTATTATGTTATTCARTTGTGCTCCTTAGATGCATATRGTTGGGCGAGCTGGAAGTCATTGACAACTCATTGTAAAAGCATCGCTAACACTGGTTCTATAGATGACTACACCATCRTTTTTTTGYTAGTGTAATACAAGCTTTTGGCTTTCGAAAACATTCAAACARTGGTAGAAATTTAAGTACTWKTATAAAGTTGAGCAATGGTGCAGGRAGATAATTAACCAGTTTACATCACACACCCATGAATCATGCACTTACAAACTTATGCAAATATTGTCTGTGCTCGCAAACATCAAACCCTAGCTTTGAAGGGGAAGATTCAAAACAAACTTGAAATTGTGCCATTTCAAAAATAGATCTCATTCGAGGAGGTTATTATAGAACCTCAACAAGTCAAACCGGAGGAATCAGAAAAAATTGTAGCTAATACTTCGATCTTCGTACCACACGCAGAGAAGAGCATAATTAACATATCTTCATCTTAATGCAATTGCTCACAAACTACATCCGCTTCGTATATTAGACCCATGGCACAACCCCTATCCAAAATCATATCCTCACCCTATATTTCCATATTTTCATTGGATAAATCTTGGAAAGTGGTAAATTTTAGCTTGTAAGAATGTTTTTTAAAAGATGCAGAAGATACATATGATTAATTCAAAAGTTTTCTAAGATCTACAGCACATAGACAACTATGCGCTGCCCAGTTGCAAATACTATATGCCAAAAACTTTGTCATTGAACACTGGACTTACTGTGCAGTGGACAGACTGCACAAATAACTGTGCGATGGGATAAAACACTTAATGAAACTATTATTCACACTGTGTTAATCTTTAACACATGAATTTGTCAACATACAAAATACTTGTTATTACAATAAAGCTTGTTGTTGTAAGCTAATACAGAATACAGACTATGACGAGCTTTGGCTCCAACAGCTTTTGAACTATTTTTTTAGCTTACAAAGTGCACACACAGAGCTTGTGCTCTCAGACTTCTTTGACTACCTTCAATTGTTGTTGTTGCTAACTATCGACTGAACTCTTCATTATGTCTCTATACTTTGTCTACCTTTGACTTCCTATAGACTTGGACATATATAGATAATGTTGGAAACGGTGATAACAATACTCATCCGTGAATAGGATTCTAGATCCTATAAACCAGGATTGGTTGTAACCAATGCACCTAAGTTAAACTATGGATGAGATTACATTTAATAGTCAGTTTCTAATATACATTGCTATAAATTTGTATGCCCGTAGAGGCTGTGAGTGTGTCTGAGAGGAGTGAGACCTCACTGTAATCTCCATTAGCTGAATAATAAGATAATCGATACCTGCGCTTGGTGAACGTAGCCCAACCTTTGGGTGAACCATGTTAATTGCTGTGTTCTTTGTCTGCATGTATTGATTGTCTTATGGTAATTTGTGTTTTCCGCATCTTGCAAATTGCAACAAGTGGTATCAGAGCTCAGGAGCTGAGGAGCTGAGGAGGACGCATCCGGGAAGAGTCACTGTTGAAATTTCTTGTTTTTTGGCATCGACGCTTGGCAAAGACGTGCACAGGGACGCCAGTGCTGGGAAATAGTATAAAGGGGAGCGCCGGCACTCGAGACCAAGTTTACGGGCGCGCTGGCACTGGAGACCAACTTTAAAGGGAGCGGTGTTTAATGAAAATTGCTTTTTTGATAGGGAGCGCTGGAAGGGAGCCGACGCTCACCTTACCGACCATAGGGAGCGCTAGGCCACTAGTTGAGCACCCCCTTATCTCCTCCAAAGGAGCGCTGAAGAGGTTAAGGAGCGCTCCCCCCCTTATAAAATATTCCTTTGAAATTTTTTCTTTCAAAATATACTTTTGCATATTTGGGCAAGTATTAAAGATTTTTTATATTTTCTATTTTTTGGAAAGTATTAAAGTCTTTTGGTATTCAAGTATTAAAGAAAAGATTTTTTATTATATTTGAAATTTAAATATAATATGAAGGATGAAGGGTGGAGGAATAAGGTGGAGTGGGCTTTTTATTCAATCTGTGGAGGAATAAGGTGGAGTGACTTCCTTTATTAAATTTTTTTTTTAAAGGTGAATGTAATTTCTTTTGAAAATTACACCATATTATTTCTTCACATTTTTTAAAGGGGTCTTGGATATTACAAATAGTGAACAATGGTGTTTGTTCCTTTTATGTTCCCTCTAATGAAAAAGATGCAGAGTGCTAAGTTCGAAATTGAAAAATTTAATGGCAAGAACAATTTCGAGATCTGGAAGGTTAAGATGCACGATCTACTCGTGCAACAAGGCGTGGTGAAAGCGCTTTTGGGAAAAGCAAAGCAACCTGCGTCCATAACAGACGAAGACTGGGATGAGATGGATGCGAGAGCACTGAGTGCCATATGCCTGTGTTTGGCCGACGATGTATTGTTCGACATTGTTACAGAGAAGACAACAATCGGCTTGTGGTCAAAGCTGGAAAGCTTGTACATGACGAAATCCTTGACAAACAGGATCTTTCTGAAAAGGCAACTGTATAGTTTGCGCATGAAGGAAGGTACGAAAATTGCTGATCATCTAAATACTTTCAATACTCTTCTAGTTCGGATGAATAGCATGGGTGTGAAATTTGAATTCGAAGATAAGGCAATTACTTTATTGTGTTCTTTGCCCGCGTCATGGGATCATTTCGTTACCTCTATTAGCTTCAGTTCAACAGAAACTATTGAGTTTGATGATATTGTTGGAGCTTTACTATCTGAGGAAACAAGGAAGAAATCAAATCAAGAAACCTCTACATCTGAGGCATTGGTAGTCAG
>ML785941.1:427783-444382 GCA_009831015.1 Picea engelmannii
GAACATTGTTGCTTTATCCACTACAGAAGCAGAATATGTAGCTGCTTCACATGCTTGCAAAGAGGCAGTTTGGTTGAAAGGTTTGTTTGGTGAGTTTGGAAGGATACAGGACAAAGTAAAGTTACTTTGTGATAGTTAGAGTGTTATTCACTTGGCTAAGAATCCATCCTATCACAGTAAAACAAAACATATACCTATCAAGTACCATTTTGTAAGACAGGTCATCGATGAAGGTGGAGTCTCTCTTGAAAAAGTGCATACAAAAGAGAACTGTGCAGACATGTTCACAAAACCAGTACTGTTAGAGAAGCTACAATGGTGCTTGGCTTCTCTTGGCTTGCAAAAAAGATGATGAACAGAAGCAGGAGCAAGGTATCAGGTTAATTGTTGTCAAGGTGGAGATTGTTGGAAACGATGACAACAATACTCATCCGTGAATAGGATTCTAGATCCTATAAACAAGGATTGGTTGTAACCAATGCACCTAAGTTAAACTATGTATGAGATTACATTTAATAGTCAGTTTCTAATATACATTGCTATAAATTTGTCTGCCCGTAAAGGCTGTGAGTGTGTCTGAGAGGAGTGAGACCTGACTGTAATCTCCATTAGCTGAATAATAAGATAATCGATACCTGCGCTTGGTGGACGTAGCCCAACCTTTGGGTGAACCACGTTAATTGTTGTGTTCTTTGTCTACATGTATTGATTGTCTTATGGTAATTTGTGTTTTCCGCATCTTGCAAATTGCAACAGATAAGACTAAGATTTCATGTAAAAGTAAAACTTAATGAACATTAAAGACAACAATAAATTCTACTAGCTTCTTAACTGGACTCGAGAAAGATAAAGATCAGCTTCATTAAATAACTCCCCTTCTTGCCGACTAACAAAACTAAGTTTGAGTAAACTTGCAAATTTGTATTTGCAGACTAACTGATAAACCGAATGATTTATTGACTTCCTTAAAAATCAGTGGAATCATTACGCTCATCGAATTGTAATTACTATTTCCAACACTCCCCCTTAATTATAAGTAGGTGGGATTATAAAAAAAAATTACAACAAAAATTTGAATTGACATATATTGTCACTCATCTGTTACTACGCAGACTCCTAGACTACTGCGTAGATACTAAAATGCATCTCTTTCTAAAGCCTTTGTAAAACTATATGTGACTTGTTCTTTTGACATGCAAAATTCTAAACAAATCTCTTTGTTATTCATTAATTCTATGATAAAATGATATATTGTATTAATATGCTTGATTTTCTTGTGAAACACAGGATTCTTTGATAACATGATGGTTGAATTGTTGTCACAAAATATTGTAGTTGGTTCATGTTGGTCCTCCAACAAATCTTTTAACATTCTTCTCATCCAAACTGCTTTACAAGTTGTGCTTGTAGTTGCGACGTACTCTGTTTCTATTGAAGAAAGAGTCACTATGGGATGCTTCATTGATTCCCATGACACTATATATGTTCCAAAATAAAATGTGTACCTAGAGGTATGTTTCCTGTCATATATGTTTCCTCCACAATCACTGTCGATGTATCTAATAAGTTTGAAATCTTTTGAAGTAGAGTACATAATGCCAAAAGATTGTGTTCCATTCACATATCTCATAATTCTCTTTCCTTCCTTCCAATGTGATTATTTTGAATTTTCCATGAGCCTTGAAATTAGGCTCACTCCATACATAATATTAGGTCTTCTTGTTGTTAGATACATAAGACTTATTACCAATATTTTAAAGAGTGTGGGATCCACCTTGGATCCTTTATCTTCCTTGCTTAACTTCAATCCTGTTATGATCGGTGTTGGGGATGCTTTTGAATTTATCATGTTGAATCTTTTCAAAATTTCACGTGAATACTTAGATTGTGAAATAAATATACCAACTTTGGACTGATAAACTTCAATACCTAGAAAATATCTCATAAACCCCAAATCATTCATTTAAAATTCATCTTTCATGACTGACTTAAATTCTTCTATGCCAAAGTCACTTGTAAAAATCAAATCATCTACATATAAACAAGCAATTAACATGCTACCTTGTTGATTTTATTTGATGTACAATGTTGGCTCACATTCACTTCTCTAAAATACATTCTGAGTGAGATAGGAATCCATGCGACTATACCAAGCTATGGGACCTTGACTTAATCCATGCAGTGCTTTCTTCAATCTGTATACTTTGTCTTCTTGTCCTAGAACCTCATAGCCTTGTGGTTTTTCCACATACACTTCTTCTTCTAAATGTCCATTCAAAAATGTTGACTTTACATTCATTTCGTAAACATGCCACTTATTATGCGCGACAATGGCTAACACAGTTCTGATTGTGTCCATGTGCGCAACTGGAGCACATGTTTCATTGAATCAATTCTAGTTTGTTGTATAAAAGCTCTTGTTACTAGCCTTTCCTTGTGCTTCTGCACATTTCCATCTTCATCTTGCTTGGTTTTATAAATCCACTTCACACTTATCACATCCTTGTCTCCAAGCACATCTACCAACTTCCATGCCTAATTGTCCTCTATGCATCTAATTTCTTCATCCATGGCTTGTGCCCATACACCATCTTTAACAACTTCTTCAAAGGTTAATGGATCATCTATTTGTGAAAACAGAGAAAAAACTGAAAATCAATTTGTTGTGTCATCATTATAGATGTCGCGCAGACTTCTTGTCCTTCTTGTTAACAAAATTGCTGACATTGGATCTGAAGATGTAGAACTAATTTGACTGCTTGTTGGAGTTTGTTGTGCTCTAGGTGTAGACTACACACCTGTTGATATTACTAGATTAGTTTGTGTTGTGTTTTGTATCACAGTTCTAGGTGTAGAAAGGAATTCACATTGACTTGTACATGGTGTCTTAATCACCTCCTCTTTTGTGTCATCATGCTCAATAATTCTAATTGTATTTGTTATGCTTCCATCCCATGCTTCATTTTCCATGAACTGAACATCACAACTGATTATGACCTTTCTTGTGACAGGGTCATATATCTTGTATGCTTTTTTATCTTCAGAATACCCAACAAAGATACATTTTTGTCCTTTGTTGTCCAGCTTCTTTCTCATCTCATATAGAACACATGTGTATACGACACAACCAAAAACTTTTAAGTGTGTCACATTATGTTTCAGTCTTGTCCAGGATTCTTGGGGAACTTTGTTCTTCACACTCTTTGTCGGACATCTGTTCATGATGTATACTGCAGTTGTTACTGCCTCAACCCAATACTCATTTGACAAATGTTTGGTTGCCAACATATTGCGTGCCATTTCCATGATGGTTTGATTCTTTCTTTCTGCGACACCATTCTGTTGTGGTGTATATCGTGCAGTAAATTGCTTGTAGATGCCATGAACTTTACAAAAGTTCTAAAATTATATTGAAATGTATTCTCCTCCTCTGTCAGTTCTTAGACACTTGATATAATAACCACTATGATTCTCCACAAGTGATTTGAACTGTTGAAAACAACCCAATGCGTCAGATTTATGTTTTAAGAAATAAATCCATGTATTTCTTGAGAAATCATCAATAAATGTTAGAAAATATGTACTACCTCCTATAGATGGTGTTTGCATTGGTCCAAAAATGTATGAATGTACTATTTCTAGTGGATCTTTTTCTCTAAATTACTTTCCAACTGGAAATGATTATCTATGTTGCTTTCCAAAAATGCATCCTTCACATATTCTTTCTAGTTTTTCTATTAATGAAAAACAATTTACCATATCCTTTGTGTGTAGAATATTCAGAGCTCCAAAGTTTAAGTGTCCAAATATGAAATATGATAGCCAAGAATCATCCTACACTTCAGATTGGAATGTTTCCTACATCTCTGCACCACTTTCTCATTTCTTGATACCGCACGCACTATTTTCTTCATTGGAACTATGCGGACTTTCTTATGTAAATGCAGTGTCTAACTGCACATCTTTTGTTTTACCAACATCTAGCATTGTATTTTTCTTCTTGGATGGATTCAATGTCAATGGAAACATTATGTTGCTTGTCATCTGAATTATTGCAATAACATGATTGCTTGGGTATATGTCCACAATCACATAGTGATTATCTTCCATGTAGATTTTGTATCCTTTATGTAACAATTGTCTTGTTCTCATCAAATTATACTTCAGACCAAAAACATAATATAAATAAGACATAACCTTTTATTCTCCTTGTTTAGTTAAAATGTTTATATTGGCTTTGCCTAAGACAATGACTTGGATATATGTTCCAAGTGTAACTTTGGTTAGGATTGACTTATCCAAACTAGAAAACAATTATATGTTTCATGTCATGTGGTTACTACATCCTGAATCTAGATACCATATGTCAAGGGGACTTTCTTGGGAAACATTGCATTCAATTGGTGAGACTATAGGCATCATTTCGACGTGCACCATAAACATAGGACTGGAGGGACTGTTTGCATTGTTTGACTTATCTTGTCCTTTCTTGTTTTGCTTATACTGTCTCTTCCTGCATTCATATGCATAATGTCCATACTTTTTATAGTAATGGCACTAAATATTTGATTTATCAACTCTATGACTACTTGGTTGACTGGTATTTCGGTTTTGACCTCTTCCACCAATGTTTCCAGGACTGTTAATCCATCCACCTTTGACAAAACTTCTTCCTCTACCTCTAGAGTTAGCTTTCCCCCTTCCTCTTCCATAGATTATAGATGATTGCACAGAAAATGCATTCTCTAATGACATATTTGATCTATTTAATATGTGTTCATGATTAATGAGGGAAGCTTGCATTTCATCTAGGATAAACTAACTCAAGTCTTTTCTCTTTTCTAGAGTCACAACAAGGGTATTAAATTTAGGAGGAAGACTCCTAAGTACTTTCTCAACAACTTTTTTATCCTCTATGGTTTCTCCATGAGACTTAATCTGATTTATTAGGCCAATGACATGGGTATAAAAGGAATCTACTGAATATGAATCTTTCATTGATAGAGTTTCAAAATCTCTTCTAAGAATTTGTAGTTTTGAAGTCTTGACTTTGTCCATACCTTGATAAGAAGTTTGTAATATGTCTCATGCTTCCTTCGCTTGCTTTGTTGTTGCAACTCTTGGGAGTATGCTCTCATGCATGGCTTGATATATGTAAAACATCGTCTTTCCATCCTTCTTACTTTGATATTTCAAAGCATCCTTTTCAGCTTATGTGAGGGAATTGTACGCTGCCTAATCTGTTGGTTCCACATAGCCATTATCGACTATCTCCCATACATATTGAATTTGAAATAACACCTTCATGGTCAAGGACCATAAATCATAAGTTTTTCCTGTAAAAGTGGGAGGTTGCAGATTTGAAGTAGAATCCATATGTCACCTTATGACAAAGTCGTTTCTCTTGAAACTTGTTCTAATAGAACCTTCTATGATCAACCTGCTCTGATACCAAATCTAAGATCTACATTGCACAGACAACTTTACGCAGCGCAGTTGAAAATACTGCGCACCACAAACTTCGTCGTTGAACACTCGGGACTTACCCCGCAGTGCACAGACTGCAAAAATAACCGTGTGTTGTGATAAAACACTTAATGAAACTATTGTTCACATTGTTCTAATATTTAACACATGAATTTGTCAACACACAAAATACTTGATTTTAAAATAAATCTTGTCGTTGCACGCTAATTCAGAATGAAAACTTTGACAAGCTTCAGCTCCAACAACTTTTGAACTATTTCTGCAACTTACAAAACACATACACACACACACACATCGTGTGCTCTCATACTTATTTGACTACCTTCAATTGATGTTGTTGCTAACTATCGATTGAACTCTTTGTTCTTTGTCTACCTTCGACTTCCTACAGACTCAAACATATATAGATAAGATTGAGACTTCCTGTAGAAGTAAAATTGACTCAACATTAAAGACAAAAATAAATTCCACCGACTTCTATCTACTTAATTAGACTCGAGAAAGTTAAAGGTTGGCTTCATTAAATAACTCCCTTGCTTGTTGACTGACAAAATTGANATATCCAAAATCATATATTATTGAAAATTGCATTAGCACTAAAATACTTGGAGGGAGTTGTTAGTGGACAGGATTTAGTTGAAAAAGTTTGATAGAAAAACTGAAGTGTGATTGTTTCAATCTGCAATATTAATCAATTACTTGAACTTGATCGATTTAACTAATAGTTAATAAAGTTTACCAATTTAAATATAGAAATAACATTATAAAAAATTTAAGTATTTTTTTATCTTAGATGAAATTTAATAGACATATTTTAATCTCACATTAACATTATTATCATATAATTTTTAGAAGGTAAATATTATACTATTTTCAAGCGAGAAGAAACCAATCTTTTTTCCAACGTGAAAATTTCTCTTTATATATTAATATAAATAAGTTCACATTACAAAAACACTAGATAAAAGGCACTCTGGCCATTTTCTGCTACTCCGAATAAAAACTTTTTCTAAAAATATCAAAATACAAAGTGACTAGCACCTCCTCATATGAGAACATTCCCATAGTCCAAATACCCAAAAAAAAAAACTTGTAATGCATAACAACTCCACTATCATCGAAGAGATACTAACTGAAAATAGGAGAACTAAGCAAGGTTAAAAAAGATTGATTGAGATTGATGGCCCCTCTCTACCCTTGATCTAGGTATGATGTATAATCTTCCCTTTTGGACTACTGAGAGCCAATTTAGATTGAGAATCAGCCTCCATGTTAAGTTCCCTATAGACCTGTGTGAAGAAAATATCTTTGAAAGCTGAGTTCAACAAAACACTATCATCCATCCATCATGTCAAAGAAGCAACTTACAGCTTGCCTATGTCCTTTAACCAATCTAGGATAATCTTTGAGTCACCTATAACCTGTATTACTTCTATATTGAGCCTTTTCGCAAGAAAAAGAGTCACCCACGCACCAATCAAATATGCCCTCGTGATATTCCCATGTCCGCAGTTGAAGATCCACTTAATCGCCCTTTGAGCACTAATCTTGTTTATTCCACCTGCACCACACCCATGTGTCCTAGGCAAGGATGCTCCATAAACCCAGCAAACAAAAGATGTCAGAATACACAGAGGTTGTATGTATCTCTTCTTGTGTTTTTTTTCCACCACCAGTGGCGTGAATGTAGTGACCTTGGCTATCACCGAAAAAACTAAATCTCTGCGCCCTTCAAAAGTAACCAGATTTTGTTCTATCCACAAGATCCAGCAAACAATAGACGGGAGGGTAGTAAATTTTGAATTATTTTTTAGCCAATTCACGTAGCTCAAGCTGAGACAATCTCCTTCCCATGAGGACCACAAATTTAGTACAAATGATAAACGGGTCCAAACCTATCGAGTAAAATGACAAGAAACAAGGAGATGATTAACAAACTCAGCGTCCTCGAGGCATAAGACACAAATGTTTGGCCCCACCCTCCCCTTCCGCTGAAGATTATAGTAGATAAGGATCCGATTCTCCAAGGATAACCAAAGAAAGAGCTTGATTTTTGGACTTATATCACATCTCCAAAGTGACCTGTGCCAGACCTCCACTGGATTGGGCCAAATGGTTTTTGCAAGGGCCAGATAAATATTTATTGCTTAAATACAGCCCAATGGAACACCACCCACCCAACAAGGCTCGTCATCTTTTTTGCGTAAAACAATCCCTACACAACACAAATCTTTATGAAAAGCCTCCCACTCAACAACTAAGTCCCCAACAAGGCCAAGATCAACACTTGTTTTTCAGTTGGAGTTGTTTATTCCCACCATGTCGGGTCCTCTCACTTGGAATAGGAAAAAGACAAAGTTCCTATGCAGCTCCGCTCTCAGATGAGAGGATAAAAAAGAAAGGCTACCCACCCCTAAAAAGAGATCAATACCAACCTGAACACCATTCCCAGAGCCAACATTCCAACCCATCCAGTGAGTTAATTCGAATAGGTAAGTCTGATCAATCCAGATGGTAGAAACAATATTCTCAACCTTTGGTTTAAAAATCCACCTGGCATTAAACTTAAATGGAAAGGCCTTTGGGTGAGTGACCTTATCTAATCTTAAAATTACCAGGGCATGATCCAAAAAAAAAGGGGATATTCGACCCAATATTTAAACAGTCCTAAACCGACCAACAAGTCTTCGGTTACCAACAGTCGGTCCAGTCTCTTGGAAATACTGTCAGCTCCATTGCGACCAATGAGAGCAATACAAATTAATACACTATTTGGCATTGTTTCGTCTTTGAAACTTTTCCAAACCCTCTCTAGTATGGAGGAATATTACTGAGCCAAGTTAGGTGTTGATGGTGAAGGACTGAATTGAAATTTTTAAGTATTGGAATTTAGAAATACTTGTTATTTCTTAATTTGTTAATTAAATAACATTTTTGTTTTTTAACTATATGACAATTACATAATTCTCAAATTAAATAACATTTTTGTTTTTTAACTTTATGACAATTATATAATTGTTTTAAGTCTTTAGAGCATTTTATTGCTAAAATAATTAAATAACATTTTTGTTTTAAGGGTTTAGATCACTAAAATAATTAAATAATATTTTTATTTTTTAACTTTATGACAAGTACATAATCTTTTTAAGTCTTTAGATTACTTCATTGTTAAAATAGTTATTAATGTAGATTTTGTAAACACAGAGGCTTCCTCCGACGGAGAATGAAGCTTGAAAGGTTGTCTTTCTTGCTTGTCTGCTTTTGCCGATGCTTTCTTCTACCATCTCAGCTTGAACCCGGCGACCCCCTAGGTGAACCCAAGAAGATCACAGCTTGAACCTTCGAACAACCCAACGCCTAACTTCCCTTAGCAGCCACCTTCCTAGCGGGACTTACCAGGACACTCTTCAAGACCTAAGTGAACTTCTGACAATCTTCTCAGTGAACTTTCGGGCACCAACCTCCAATGAACTTTCGACAATCTCTTTAGTAGGTAAACAAAAATAGAAAAATACACAGACAAGAGAATAGACAATTTTCAGAGATAAACATGTGGAAGCTTATTTGTATTATATGATCCAAAACGGCATGGGTTTACAGAATTGAACTTGAGCATAGGCTTCTCTCTCTAAAAACATTCCACACAGACTTATAGACTGAAACTAAATGCTTCTGCCACTTTAGGTTCGTGCTGGTCGAGCCAGAATCACGCAAGCTTATCAAATCAACTTAAAAGAAAGACTCAAATATCAAAGAGAGGGAGCTTAGAAGACTCAGACTGACTAAAAACTGAGACCCTTTGCTATGAACCTCCCTTCTCCTTATACACAATATTTTGGAGAAAGGTATCATTTTTTGAAAAGACATTCGACTTATTCCCCTAAGAATCAAATCTACTTTCTAGATTTATTGTATACTTGGCGGAGAGAACATGAAAGAGCCATCCAATCAAGATTCTAATCATCTTTCCATGTATTTGGAAGTACCTTGGAAATGCAGGTCAAACCACGCCAAAAGCCAGAGAAGTGCTATGGGTTTCCAAGATTCTTTGCGACAGATAAATGACAAGAGTTTGTACAAAGTGGAGTTCATAACGTGAACCCACGTAAATCAACTGACACCACTGTCGGTCAGTAAGACATGATAGACTTATTAGTCATTTTCAATGCAAGTATGAAATTTTTCTTCATATCTCAATGTGTCCCACATCTTCGTATAACGTTTTTGTACTATGACTGGTTGTCCATTCATCATTTGGATGGAAGTTCTAGTTTTATTGACCCATTGGTGGTGATTTAAAATAAAATTACATAAGATTTCTCCATCATTAGGTCCATATTGGTAGAGGTTTTGTACTCTGTGAAGTGGGAGAGTACTCATGGAACATATCAGTTCTGGATCAACTGCGCTTTTGTTAACTCCGAATGCTTCCCACCATTCGGCTAGACAAGTTGGAGGTCTTCCTGATGTGGCAGTATTTACATTTCCAAACTTGAACAGGGTTAGGCCATTTTCTTTTTATAATAAATCCCACCATAATTTTTTGTAGCGAGAATAATCATAATCACTGTCAGGAAAATAGATGCTAGGATTTCTTTCAGGCCACTATAGTAACAACCTTGGTCTATGCAAACAATAGTATTGTTGATGTGGTCCTCTGTGGTTGTGGATTTCCCAAATAAGATCAATATCATGGAAGGTACTTCTTAAAGCATCCTGAGCTTCATATGCCTTTTGAGCTGCTCTGGTGATGACGGGGAGTAGAACATTTGATGTTGGTCTTGCTCGAACCTCAGGGACCATTCGTTATGGGCAATGTAAACTTGTTGAATTTATGATCTGAGTGCTTCTTAATTCCCAATGTGGCCTCGATTCTTCTTTGTATTGTTCCCAACTGAGGAGATCAGGGATAGACGTTAAGACTTTTGAGTCATTTTGCCAATGAACAGAGATGAGCATTGCATGAGATTGCAAATGTTCTCGGCTTAGGAAATCTGGAATACTATAAGATGTACCTTTGATATGTTCTATATCAAAATCAAAATTACTGAATAAAGCCTTCCATCAAGAAAACTTGGCATCACTGACATTTTTAACTTCTTTTTTCAAAACTCTTTTCATGGCTGCAGCATCTGTTCTTAACAAAAAAAAATTATTGATAAGAAAATTTTCAAACTTGTGTATTGCATTCAAGGCAGATTTTATTTCTTTGTCTAATGCAGAATAGTTTTTCTCACTAGGTTGCCAGAGTCCAGAGGCAAACTGAACTATTTCTTCTATTTGTATGCCATTTTGAATTTTGATTTGTTTGAGTACATCTCCCCATCCAAGATTGCTAGCATCCATTTCAACAATTTTGTAAAGATCATCGTCAGATATATGAAGTGGTAATGTTTTTGCTTTTGCCTTGATTTTATTGACTGCTTGGGTATGTGCATCTATCCAAGGATTTGTTTCTTTCTTCAACCTATCATTCAACAACTTTCTATCTTGTGCACAGTCTTTATAAAAATGGCTTATATAATTGAGACTTCCCAATAATCTTTGGATTTGTAATTTGTCCATAATTTTGTCTGGGAATTTATCTGCAAATTCAATAGCATGGTTCTCGAGGACCAATTCACCATTATTTATGATGTGCCCAATATACTTTATCTATGTTTTGAATAGTTCTAGTTTCTTTTTTGAAAATACTAATCCAACCTTTTGGATAATCTGCAAGAACTTTTTGAGATGTTTGAAGTGTTGTTCAACAGAGGAAGAAAATACTAGGATGTCATCAATATAAACAATCAACCAATCAAAGTATTTTTTTAAGGCATCATCCATGACTCTCTAAAATTTTGAAGGGGCATTTTTCAATCCAAAGGGCATGACATTCCATTCATAGTGTCTTGCGGGAACACTGAAGGCAGTTTTGAACTTATCTTCTTCTTTTATGGCCACTTGCCAAAACTTGAATTTAGATCAAACTTAGAGAAGATCTTTGCTCCAACAATTCTGGTCACCAAACTGGACTTGTTAGGGATAGGGTATGTGTCATCAGCCAATACCATATTCAAAGGTTTGTAGTTGATGACAAATCTAGGGATTCCTCTTACTTTTTCAGAATGTTTATTTACATAGAATCCGTAACAATTTCATGGACTAATAGATTCTCTGATAATCCCTTTGTGGAGTAGACCTTGTATCTCATCAGAGCAAATATTTTGGTATTCTGCATTCATAGGGGTAGCTCTGCTTTTGCACGATGTTCCTTCATATGAATCTTTGTAAGGAAGTTCTACTTCATGCTTTTTATGGTGCCAAAATGCAATGGGATTTTCTGAGCATACCTTTGCTTCAAATTCTTTCTGGAGTTCTAAAATCTGTTGTTGTATATGGTTCTGGGCAATTTTATCTTTAATTCTTAGCTCAATCCTTTTTCCCTTCAATTATTCTACTTTTAGTACTTTTTTCTGGACTGTGTGGATATGAGATGATATCCTGGGTATAGACACAAAAGGGAGTTGGATAGAGGTCTTTGAAGTTTTGGTTGGGGAGAGAATACTGATGAAATAACCAAGAGATTTATTGGGTGGTCTGGTGGAACCATGTGGCTCAACAACAACAAAGAAGGGAGTGCCAAGAATGCAGGCAACTGGGATTTTTGTTAACAGGAATTTTAAGGATAGACAATAATGTTGGAAACATAAAGTTGCTTTAGGTATTTCATAAAGTGGTTGAGTAGGTTGGTTTTCCAAACTGATAGCACTTTGTTGGGTCTTATGCCAAAATTGGACAGGAATGATTTCTTTGTTTAGAGGATTTAGATCAGAACCAATATCTAGTAAGGTTTTGAGTCTAAACCTTTTTCCCTTGATCATGATATCCAGAAGGACATGGAATTTTTGGTGTTCAATGGACAAGATTTGTTGCTTATCTTCTTTTATTGTGGCTTTTTTAATGTATGTTTTTAGCTTGCTAATTTATTTGCCCAAATCAGATATGGATATAGTTTGGACAGGGCAGGAAACAAGTGGGGTGAGGATAGGTCGTATGAGAAAAGGGGAAAGTATTTTTCTTGCTGACTGGTTTCTGCAAAATGTGGCACATAATTCTTGTTGTGCTTTCCACTCGTAAAGGAAATCCAGACATCCTTTTCTTTCATATAATTTTTCCATGCTATTGGCAAATCTATTTTTTCTTTGTCTGGTGTAGATTTCGAGAATTGCTCAGCACTAGGATGAGTAAAGATATCCCAATTTAGCATGAGTTTTATCCAATCTTCTTTTACATGCTTTTTCTTGCACCCTCTCATTAGGGTAAGCAATTTTCTTATTTCTGGTATTGCCAGTCTTTTTAAATCCTCTAGAATAGAATGGAAAAGGGAAATGTATAGGTCGGGAGAAGGAGAGGTTATCATTAGCATGTGATTGTCATGGGGGAAAGGAATTTCTGAACATTGAGGGCGTGGACAAGGATATTTTGTCGCAGAGCTAGGAGGAGGAAAGTTTGTTCTTAGATTATGGAATTGGTGTTCAAATTAGATTTGGTTGTCTTCTGTGGTTGTGGATAGGATTGAAAGAGTTACCAATTTGTGACAATCTAATCATTGGAAAGAGTGGGGGACTCGTCCCAATGAGGAAGCTAGAGGTTGAAGAGAGGGATGTAAGCACAAAGTTGTAGATGGTGGAGAAGGTGTAGAAAGTCCACCATGCTTAGTATGCAAGCTCTGTTTTGAAGGAGGGAAAGAGATTACAGTAGAAGAAGGTGATTCTTGTATGTGTGCAGAGGTGATGGCATGTTGGATGGGGTTTCGGGGAATGTCTATAACCCAGTGAGAGGGAAAAGAGAGGTTTTCCCATTTGATGAGTTGATGTTCCATTTTTTGGTTCACAGGGTTAGTAAGGATGAGTGTATTGGATTGAGAATTTTCGCTGGGTGTATGTAACATAGCAGGGTATAAAGTGTTGGTATGTCGGAAGCAACCACGAGAGTGGATAGAAATATTAGTGTGAGTATTACGCATGTCAAAGCCAGTAGTGCGATTTTGGAGTTTAAGAATATCCTCAAGGTTTTCATCAAAAGTATAGACTGAGAAATTTGGATAACAGTCAAAGTATACAGGTCCATTTGATAAGGGCGCAACAATTCCACCAATGAGAGAGTCGGTAAATTTGTTGTGAGTCATGTCTCAGACGGTGCAAAGGGCATATGCATCTATTCCCTTATGTACTAAGGCATTGATGCCTACTCGGATACAACCAAAATGAATATAGTTTGTGTTATGTTTCTTTGCTTCATCTTAGATTTCTTTAACATTGAGTAAGGAAATGGTTATAAAATTTAAAACTCAAAATTTATGTAAATATATATAAAAAAAAAACACATTTTAAATTATTATAAAATAAATATTATAAATACAAATAAGTAAATTATATATATATATATATATATATATATATATATATGAAAACATTCTCCATTCGACCTGCATCTAGCCGCAGACTTGTTTTCTCATCCAGTGCTAGGAGTGTTGATTTTTCAATAAGATAGGTTAAGCATGTAGTTCATTTCAATTTGCATTTGTCTTAACCATAAACAAGAATGTTGCAGCAACCAAGATCACAAGAAGAAACACCATGCACAAGAATAGAAGAAGTATCCTAGGAAACCCTTCTCAACAAGGGAAGAAAAACCAGCCAAATCCTTTGCTATATTCTTCAAGAGAAAGACCTTCACCACCAAGAAATACCTAGCACACAAGAGGGTGCTCAAACCCTAGAACTGTAGCGCCCAAGAGAGGTGCGCACCTTTTCCCAAAGAAATGTACTTGCTGAAATTTTCAAACTCACAAGAAAGATATGATTCCACAATGGGGAATCTTCCCTTACTTACATTAGAATTGTCCTATCAAAAGAAGTGTCTATTGGCTCAACAAGTCCGACCTCTCTAGGTCACATTATAATTCATTATTATTATTATTATAATTAACATTGATCAAATTAATTATATTTTACATTTATTATTAATCACATTAAGGTGTGGCTGACCTATACCCTTTACATAACAATTAGGGTTACAGGTAGGTCTGACTCTTGAACAATATATAGCAAAGGATCTGATACACCCACTAGTGCTCATCCACTAGGGGCACATCCACATGGATGTCATATCTTTGGTTCATTGCATTACATAGAAGAACTAGATCTTCACGTGTTCACCTGTGCTCGTCCACATGCACGTCCACTCTACAGATCTTCTTTCCCACCACCTCATACAGGAGAACCATCTGTATTCTTCTCATCAACTCTGCTTTCTCAAAGGAGGCTAATACATCATCTTCATTTATGTTCACATGATGATGCACCCAACACTTTGGGATTTCACACGTTCACCTTATGCTCAGCCACAGACACATCTAACTCAACAGATCGCCTTTCCCATTGGATAATCATCTGGAGTTCTTCTCAAATCTCTGAATGGAGGAGGTCATCTCTATGTTCCTAGATCTGTCCTGGGAAGGAACCTCATTCCCTTCTTAGGGGGTTTCTCGCAGGTTTGTAAGCTGAGAGAAAGACTCACATAGTTGCAATGATCCACACTTCACAGGTTTGTAAGCTGGAGAATGTCTCACATAGCTGCAATCATCAAAACTCCCTCTCAGCTAGGGAGGCATTTTCCACCAGGCCAAGTCTCTCATGGAAATAATCGAACTTTGTCTTGGAAAGTGGTTTGGTGAAGATATCTGCAATCTGTTCATGAGTAGAAAGATATTGCACGTGTACTGTCTTTCTCTGCACCATGTATTTGATATAGTGATACGTGATTTCAATGTGTTTCGATTTGTCATGAAACACTGGGTTCTCAGAGAGCTTTACACAGCTCTGGTTGTCACAATGAATAGTAGTTGGATCCATCTCATGATTGAACAAGTCAGTCAAAAGTTTGTGAAGCCATACTGCTTCACGAACTGCCACACTTAGTGCAATGTAATCTACCTTTGTTGTACTTAAATCTACAGAGATTTGTTTTCTGCTACCCCAGGAAACCATGGTTGATCCTAAGGTGAAGCGGCAACCTGAGGTGCTCTTTCTGTCTACTGCACTTCCTTCCCAATCTGCATTGACATATCCTTCCAAGATTAAGTCCACATTGGTTCCATATCTCAGGAATAACCAATTGTAACTTGTGAGTATCTCAATACGTGTTTTGCAACTATCCAGTGTGTATGTTTTGGTTGACTCATAAACTGGCTAAGCACATTCACTGCATAGAAAATGTCTGGTATGGTGTTAACCAGATAAATCAAAGATCCAATAAGTTGTCGATATAAATGTGGATCTACATCTCCTAAATCAGTGTCACTCATCTTCTTTAAATCCATTACCATTGGAGTAGGCATGGATTTACAATATGTCATTTTTAACCTTTTCAGTATCTCCATAGTATATTTTCCTTGACTTGGAAAAATCTCATCTAATCTTTTCCATACTTCTAGTCCCAAGAAATAATGCATTAGTCCTAAATCCTTCATTTCAAATTTGGTAGTTAATGATTAATTGCATTCAACAATGAGTCTCTATGAACCAGTGACGAAAAGATCATCCACATATAAGACCAAAATCAGACACTTATTTCCATCAATGTGAAAATATAAGTTTGGATAGGCTGCACTTTTTTTGAAGCCCAAACTCATCAGAAATCCATCCATTTTCTCGTACCAAGCACATGGTGTTAGAATATGAAGGATGTGTTCTAATTTTACCATTGACAATACCCTTGTCACCCAACCATAGACCGAAGCCACCCTCTGAGTACCTTAACCTTGACAGATAATCATTCAGAAAGAAAACCTACAGTAGTATACATCTACTTTCATAAAGTCTTCATAACAAACATCTGATATCAACCTGCACATAAACAATGTTATGATATAAACTGAATCATTTGGGCCAATATTTCACTCACATCTGTGAGATCTGAAAGAATATGCAAGATACCAGATATATAAAATATGCAGAACAGAAACGAAATGCTAGAAATAACAGAATAACAGTGAAATATCCAGCATAATCTTCACAATACACAGAAATGATATACGAAATAGCAACAGAAATAGCACTTGAA
>ML785941.1:452604-470613 GCA_009831015.1 Picea engelmannii
TTTCATGTGTATTATCTAATGATATCCATTCTTATCTTGTTGTTCTTCCATAGGTATAGTTCTTCTTGGAACACATTATCTTCCAAGAGATAGATATACAAGATACGTACAAAGATGATGCAAACAAGATATGTACAAGAAATAAGAAGAGTTTTGTTACCTTTAGAAGAAGAAGTCTCTTCCATCCTGCTTAGTCTTCCTTGTAGGTTCCTTTTCTTCGGCAATTGATGCTTCATGTATCTTCTTCCTTTTCTTTTGCTCGGGACAATGATTCTTGTAGTGACCATACTTTCGACAGTTGAAGCATTGTACTTCTGAAATGTCTTTCTCTTCATTTGGCTTCCTCCTTGAACCAAACTTCCTTTTGTTCCTAAAGTTCTTGAATCTTGTTGTGAAGGCTTGATCATCGTACTTCTTTTCAGGTTTCTCTTTTGCACTGATCCTTGATTCTTCTTGAGCACAGCAAGTCCAAAGTTCTTCAAATGTCGGATACTCCTTCCTTGTGTTCATTCTTGCGGCAAATGCATCCCACATCCTGGGAAGACCATTGAGTACTATGTTTACCAATTCCTTCTCTGAAGTGATCTCTTCAATAGCTTGTAGTTGATATCTTAACTGGAATATCCTCACAAAGTATGATGCTATGCTATCCTCATCATTCATCTTCATGTCACAGATCTCATTCTTCAAACTCATAACTTGTCTAATGTTTCTGGCCGAGAAGAGATTTGTTAGGGCATCATACATATTATTTGATGAGTCAATATGGGAGATGTAGGGTATCAAGTGGTCTTTTATGGATTCCACTATGATACTCATGGCATTGATGTCACTGTCTTTGAACTTCTCCATAACTGCAATGTTCTGTGGTTCCTTCTCTTTTCCTTCTTCAAACTCTGGTTCCACGATATTTCCTTTTACGATATCCATAATTTTATTCTTGGCAAGGATGAGGTCAATCCTTGTCTTCCACGCTCTTGTTATCTAACTTCATAGAATAAGTCATGGTTTCTTTGACTTGGTCAAACCCTAGATTTTAGCACAAACTCAAACTTGACGTCTTGGCTTACTGAGAGTACCAGGAGATGCGCTAGGCTAGGGCACACTGACCTGTCTGGATATTAGGTCAATCCCTTCACTTAAGGTTCCTTAATGAGAGGATTAGGGTTTCTGCAACTACACCTGCTAGTAACCCTAGCGGCAATGCTTTGGTGACTGCTCCTGCTAGGAAACCCTAGCGAAATTTCTTCAACGAGCTTAATATCCTTTTGGCTATGTTTCCTTCTAGTGGTTAGACTGAATGAAGGAGTTGTGGGCCCATAACTTGTTAGAATAATAAGTATGTGTGCTCGTTTTACCATTGACAATACCCTTTTCACCCAACCATAGGCCGAAGCCACCCTCTGAGCACCTTAACCTTGACAGAGAATCATTCCGGAAGAAAACCCTAGGATAGATAGCCATACAAAGGGTACCGCACCTTTCCCCAAGGATAGCACATCAACAAAGGCTGATCAGATGTTCAAAACCCTAGCCAAGAGATAGTCCAAGCGAAAACGTAACTGTTAGCTACACCAGCTGCACCAACAACTCTCCTCCAAACCTGTGCACAAGACTGCAACTGCACTGCGCAGAACTGGATTTCTGCAAGTGTTGAGATGTGTCAAATGAGAGACTAGTGCCCTGTATTTATAGTGGTTCTGGCAGACTTACTGGGGCTGACTTCTCCTTCTAGGTACCTATTTGTTCAGTATATATTAATTCTTCTGGCCAACTTCTTCTCTTAGAGGCTAATGATCGAATACATATTATCTTCTTGAGCCGACAAGTCTTCTAGGGTTATTAGACAACTCATTAGGGTTTCTCTTTCTTCCTAGATTCTTCTATTCTCGTCAGGTTCACACATGGAGGTAAATACCTCCCGCAGCTACCATAATATCAACACGTGGTGCTTATTTTAGACCATATAGGGATTTCTTCAACCTGCATGCATGATATTTTTCATTGTGTACAACGAATACTTCTGTCTATTCAATATAAACTTCTTCCTCAATTTCACCATTGAGAAAAGTAGTCTTCACATTCATCTGATGTAGCTTCCAACCCATGGAAGAAGCTAGTGCAATGATAGATCAAATGGAGGTATATCTGGCTACTGGTACAAAAGTATCATCATAGTCAACTCCCTCTATTTGTGAAAACCCTCTAGCCCCAAATATTTCTTTGTATTTCTCAATGCTTCCATCATCAGCATGTTTGATTTTGTAAATCCATTTGGAAGTCACTACAGACTTTCCCTCTGGTCTTGGAACAACATCCCATACATCATTTTTTAGTATAGATTGGTATTCTTCAGTCATGGAATATTTCCATACTTGTTCACCTGAAGCTTCTCCATGACAAGTTGTCTCTGAATCAATAATTTGGGTCATGGTTGAAAGGTAGCTTGAGAATCTCTTAGGTCTCTTGCTTTCTCTGGTTTCTCCTTGTGGGGCTTTATTCCCTTCTGCTTCTTATAAAGTTTGACGAGCCCAAGTAGGTCTTTTATGTCCAACTGTGATATCTTTGGGTATGTTGATTGGGGCAACTGAAGCTTCTAGAGAAACTGGATCAACTGGAGTTGTTGGCTCATCTAGAATAATATATGTCTCCCTCTGAACTGTTGAAGGAGGAGATATTGTTTCACTATCAATTTCCATCTGAGATTCTCTAGATTTTTGGAAGGATAGTTCTTCTTCAAAAGTAACATCTCTGCTTACTTCAATTTGTCTCTGACCTGGGATTTAGATTCGATATTCTTTTGAGGATTCATTGTATCCTACAAATGTACCCTTTCTTCCTGAATGTTCTAGTTTGGATCTCTTTTCTTTGGGTACATGAAGGTACACTAGGCATCCAAATATTCTGAAGTGTTTAATCTCATGCTTCACTTTGGTGAATGCTTCTTCTGGAGTATTATTCTCTAGGATCTGACGAGGACGACGGTTTTGAACATATATTGTTGTCATACATGTTTCTACATATAGAGTCATAGGTAGACTCTGATCATGTATCATTGCTTTAGTTTCCTCAATGATAGTTATGTTTTTCCTTTCAGCAACCCCATTTTGTTGAGGGTTGTAAGGAACTATGAACTCCCTCTTGATTCTCGCTTCAATACAAAAATTGTTATATTCTTTTGAGGTGTATTCTCCTCCATTGTCTGATCTCAATAGTTTGATTTTTCTTCCAGTCAGGTTTTCAACCTGAGATTTTAATTCTTGAAACTTGGCAAGGACTCCATCCTTGTTCTTTAGAAAGTAAATCCAAGTTTTCCTGGAGTGATCATCTATGAAGAGTACATAGTATAAGTGCCCATTTAAGGATGCAACGTTCATTGGCCCACATACATCTGAATGTATCAAGTCCAAGATTTCCTTGGATATGTTGTCACTGCTAGGAAAGGATCCTTTAACATTTTTTCCAAGGGAACAACCTTTGCAAACACCTTTATGCTGAATTTAAATCTTTGGTATACCTATTACTATTTTCCCTGGAGCTAGAAGATCTTTATAATGAATGTGAGAAAGTCTTTTATGCCATAACTCACTCAAGCTGGTAGTGTCATGTAATAGGGCTTGAACTGGTTTGATGGTCAACTTGTAAAAGCTATTTTCTCTGAAACCAATTACTTTGGAAGAGATTATATGAGATTCTTTGTACCATGCAAGAACTCTTCCTTCTGAGAAAGTAATTTTGTAACCTTTGTCTTCCAAGGCCGAAATAGAGACAAGGTTTCTCTTCATTCCTGGTTCATATAGAACTTCCTCTAGTTTAAGCTACATATCCGAATCTAGTTGGAAGGTAGAAGTTCCAACTCCTCTCACATTATATCTGGCATCATCTCCAAGAACAAGATGTAGATGTGTCTCTTTCTCAACGAAGTTTGTTAGATGATTTCCAATATTGGTCATGTGCCTGGAGGCACCATTGTCAATTAGCCAAGTATTATCATTGATAGGAACCATACCTGAGAGTGTTGATATGTTGATGTATTTATTTATTTGAGATTTTGTCTTCCTGGAACTGAGCTTGTTTGAACCATCAAGCTTGCTTCCCATCATGCTTTTGCTTATCTTCACAAACCCTTGTCAACTAGACTAGAAAAACTAACGGCTAGGCTGGGATAACACTTTTAGGTTTTGTTGGGCTTATGACTACCAAAAATAAGCCTTGAAAAATAATATAGCCCTGGTAAGTTGAAGAGCTTCTTCAAGAAGTTGCAGAAGTACAATTCTGAATTTTTCTGCAGAATTTGGCGAAACCCTAGAAACCCTTATAGCCAAAAAATCAAAATGCCTGGAAATGAAATCAGAGACTTGTTGGAGGTGCATTGGAGGAGGTCGTACACTTTTGTGTGGTTTTTATCCCCAACATCCATGTTTTGAGTGCTTAAAAATCTCAGAAAAGGAGGTCGTATGAAATTTCTGGAAACCCTAGGAGGGTCGTACGGTTTCTGCAGATGTGTGAAAGATGACTGGTAGAAGCTTGTAGCTTGTGAAATGGGTTCTTCAAGACCTATTCTATGATACCATGTTGATTTTTCAATAATATAGGTTAAGCATGTAGTTCATTTAAATTTTCATTTTTCTTAACCATAAACAAGAATGTTGCAGCAACCAAGATCACAAGAAGAAACACGATGCACAAGAACACAAGAAGTATCCTGGGACACCCTTCTCAACAAGGGAAGAAAACCCAGCCAAATCCTTTTCTATATTCTTCAAGAGAAATAACTTCACCACCAAGAAAGACCTAGCACACAAGAGGGTGCTCAAACCCTAGAAATCTAGTGCCCAAGAGAGGTGTGCACCTTTTTCCAAAGAAATGTATTTGCTAAAATTTCCAAACTCACAAGAAAGATAAGATTCCACAGTGGGGAATATTCCCTTACTTATATTAGACTTGTCCTATCAACAGAAGTGTCTATTGGCTCAACGGGGCCGACCTTTCTAAGTCACATTATAATTCATTATTATTATTATTATTATTATTAACATTGACCAGATTAATTATATTTTACATTTATTATTAATCACATTAAGGTGGGGCCGACATGTACCCTTTACATAACAATTAGGGTTACATGTAGTTCTGACTCTTGAACAATATATAGAAAAGGATCTTATACACCCAATAGTGTTCATCCACTAAGGGCACATCCATTGGGATTGCATATCTTTGGTTCACTACATTACATAGAAGAACCAAATCTTCACACATTCACATGTGCTCATCCACAGGCATGTCCACTCTACAGATCTTCTTTCCCACTTCCTCATACATGAGAACCATATGGAGTTTTCTCGTCAACTATGCTTTCTCAGAGGAGGCTAATACATCATCTTCGTTTATGTCCACATGATGATGCACCCAACACTTTGGGATTTCACACGTTCACCTTGTGCTCAGCCACATGCACGTCTAACTCAACAGATCGCCTTTCCCATTGGATAATCATATGGATTTCTTCTCAACTCTCTAAATGGAGGAGGTCATCTCTACGTTCCTAGCTCTGTCTCAGGTAGGAACCACGTACCCTTCTTAGGGGATTTCTATCAGGTTTGTAAGCTGAGAGAAAGACTCGCATAGCTACAATGATCCACACCTCACAGGTTTGTATGCTAGAGAATCTCTCACATAAATGCAATCATCAACAAGGAGTGTGTGCTCGGGGCCTGGGAAATTTTCATTGGTTTATGTCCTCGGGTTTTGGTGTTGAGTGCAGTATCTTTCGTGTGGTTCCTTGGCTTTTGTGATCCAACATGCATCCTTGGCACTTGATCTGTTTCTTCCACCTAGATATGACATTTTTACTTGCTCTATCCACTAGGTTCGTTCTGGTGGGCCACTTGTGGATTTTTTTATGAGTTTGTAAGGTTTTTTTTGTGATAAGGCCCTGTTTTGAGTGATGGTGTGGGTGTGGAGCCCGTTCTCCTCCCAAATCTATTGTTTCTATCTCAGATCGTCCCTTCGGTTGCTCGGACTTGGCGTTTTTGGTTTGTTTCTTGCGATCTCATATTGTTATTTTCCTGTGGTTCTGTTCTCTCGGTGACTTTGGGTTTTTTTTGGCCCTTCTCCTTGGTATTTTTTTGGCTGGTTTCCTCGTCTTTTGTCTCGGGTGCTTTCTTTTGGTGTGGCCTCACATTCACTGCGGCTGTGGGTCGTCTCCTTTTTAGGGCTTCTCCTTCTGATGCCAGTATGTTCAAGGTCTGATGTATGTTATGAGCTTCAGTTCCTCTGATGTATAATTGTTGGTGCCATGTCTCAATATGTATGGCATAGGGTATTCAGGCTTTGAATACCTTTTCTTCTAAATCTAAGTGTGGTGGGTGTCATTGTTCTTCTCTTGTTTCCTATCAATGATATTGCTCTTCCTTTTTCCATGGGTGGTTGGATTAGTGAATCGAAATCCTTCCTTTGGGCATGCAGTGTTGTTTACAGACCAAGGAAGTGCTTTGAGGTCCTTTTTTAGTGTGTCATGTTGTTCTCTTTCTACCCTTGGCTTCACGAAGATGTGGGAAGATTGCTTGATGATTTGGGGAGGGGTGCTTCTAGTACTTCTGATCTAAATTTTTCTTATCAAGAGGGGTTTACATACTTCTCTAACCTAGTTTGTGTGGCTCTTGGAGATCCTTTTGCAGATTGTGTTCACTGGTCATTCACAATAGATTTTGGGGGTTTGTCTTGCACCTTTGGCATGGTTCCAGTTTTTAGCTTGGTGATTGGTCGTTATCCTTTGGTTTACGAGGTCATGTTTTCTCTCCTTTATAATATGTTTATTGTATATATCTTATGCTTACTGACTGGCTTTATGTTGGATTTTTTGTTGGTCTTTGCGGTTTTGGAACATCCTATTCAAGGATGTATAGTGCTTATAGCAGCTATAGAATGTAATTTGGTTCTCTTAGGATGAATAAAAATAAGATTTTTTGTCGTGGAAATATAAATATATATATATATATATATATATATATATATATATATATATATATATATATATATATATATAATTTACTTATATTATAAATAATATATATAAGTAAATAATATAAACATAATTATTTTTACAATTATTAAAACTATTAAAACTATATTTTTATACATTTTCATGTTCAAAAACATTGATTTTTAAATACCATTTTAATGAATTTACAGTTAATGAATTTATATTTACTGAAATTTTGGTTAAGTGGGATCAATTATCCTAGACTCCATTCAAAGATTTTGGTTCTTAATAGGCAATATCCACTTAAATTGTAAATGCATTTGTTGAATTTCTTGTAACACTTTCCTTAACGGGTAATCCATTCACTAGATTTAACTTCCTTCCCTAATCAATGGCCTACTATCCATTGTCCAAACCCAAGATCAAGACCAACATATTCCCTAGGTTCCATTCAGAGCGTTTGGTTCTCAAATAGCCAATATATCCTAGAAGTGTAAATGCATTTGACCAGTTTCGTGTAACACTTTGCTTAACAAGGAATCCACTTAGTAGCTCTTCCTTCCTTCCATGTTCTGTTATTATCCATTGCACAAATCCAAAGTTAAAATTAACATATTCGCAGCATTTGCCGAAACCAAAATGCAATCACACAAATGCTCTCCAAAAATTTTATTGATTTAAACATTAAGGTAAATATTTTTGTTAATCCCTCATTACATGGAAAGGGATAAATTTTCCATGGTTTTTCCCAAAAAAAGATTGGCCAATTTTCATTTTTTTCTAAAAAATATTAGAATAATTCCATAGAACAAAATTATTTTACCTTAAAAATGAAATGGTCAAAATTTTATAGAAACTATATAAAATATTTAAAAATTTGTATATTTTTAAAAAACTATCCCCAAACATTTTATGATTTGCATATTAAGGACTAGTAAGATTAGCCCAAGTTTCTGCATTTTAATATAAATTTTCATCCTTAAAATTTCTTGGGATCGACTACGATGGTCAATGGTGCATGCAATCTACTTTGTGCAACATAGTTTCAAGTACTACGCACCACACAAGCTATGAGACATAGTTCTCAAAACTATTGCGCAGTGTAGAGACTACTCAATTTGTTGTGTGTTGTGAATACACACAGTTAATGAAATGATTTATGAATGTGGAATAACATAGTGTTATGCTTAGCACATAAACTCAGAAATAAGACAAAAACTTGTCAATACACAAATGCTTGATATTAATAAACTTCGACGCACTACGCGCAGTTATAGAATACAATGACAAGATGAGCTTCAGCTCTAATGACTTCTTCTGTTGAATTTATAGACTCGGACTTCTTACACTCTTCAGTCATTGTTGGTTCTTGGCTATTCTCTCGACCTCTCTTTTCTTCTATGTATACTAATGGTTCTCTTCAACATCATCGACTACCTAAGAGACTCAGACTTATATAGACATTGACTTAGGCTTCCTCCATAAGCTAAGACCGACCCAACATTAAATACTATCATTAATTCGACTGACTCTTCAACCACCTACCCGAGCTCGGGAAGATAGAAATCAACTCCATTTATAAATTCTTGCTTGCCGACTGACTTTTGAGTAAATGTGTGACTTTTAACTTACAGACTGTCTGACTAACATTTCGAATGACTGAAAAGTTGACTGACAGACATATCGACAGAGACGTAAATATCTCACCGACTTGTAATTACAATTTCCAACACTCCCCCTTAATTATAAGTAGGTGGGATTACAAAAGAAAATTACATCAAAAAAATTGTGTTTTTCATTTTATTGTCACTCATCTGTTATTGTGCAGACTCCCAGACTACTACACAGATGTTGAAATGCATATATTTCTAGATCCTTTGTAAAAATGTCTGCGACATGTTCTTTTGACCTGCAAAATTCTAAGAAAATATCTTTCTTATTCACAAATTCTCTAATGAAATGATACCTTGTATCAATGTTCTTGGTTTTCTTGTGAAACACATGGTTCTTTGATAACATGATGGTTGAATTTTTGTCACAGAATATTGTTGTTGGCTCATGTTGTTCCTACAAAAAATATATTAACATCTTTCTCATCCATACCGCTTGACAAGTTGTGCTTGTAGTTGTGACGTACTCTGCTTCTGCTGAAGAAAGTGTCACTATGGGTTTCTTCCTCGATGCCCATCATATCATACCTATTCCAAAATAAAATGTGTATCCATAGGTGCTTTTTCTGTCATCTATGTTGCCTCCACAATCACTATCATTGTATCCAGTGAGTCTGAAATCTTCTAAAGTGGACTACTTAATGCCAAAGTATTTTGTTCCATTCACATATCTTAGGATTTTCTTTCCTGCCTTCGAATGTGATTCTTTTGGAGTTTCCATGAACCTTGATTAGGATCACTCCATACATAATGTCAGGTCTTGTTGTTGTTAGATACATAAGACTTTTTTCCATTCTTTTAAACAGTGTGGGATCCACCTTGGACCTTTCATCTTCCTTGCTTAACTTCAATCCCGTTATGTCAGGTGTTGGTGTTTCTTTTGAATTCACCATATTGAATATTTTAAATATTTCATGCACATACTTGGACTATGAGATAAATATATCAGTTTTGGACTGTTGCATTTCTATTCCCAGAAAATATATCATAAGCCCCAAATCAGTCATTTCAAATTCATCCTTCATGACTGTTGTTGAGGAAAAGATATAAAATGATCTTACTCAAGCATTTTCAAATTCTTCTTGGCTAAAGAAAAATAGACAGGAATATCACCCTATGTTTATAGCCAACACAAATAACATCCTAAATAACAAGTATTAATTACAAGTTCTTAGGCTAGTCTTTTATCAATAGAAAATCTTGCTGGAAATTTACTTTTTATGTAATTTTTGTTGGGTATGTGTTATATTCTTTGCACAAGTAGTAGAGTGTGAGTGTATGCGCCTGAAGCTCAAGGGGGTTAGAGGGGGGGGAACTAGGCCCCCATCAGGGGGTGCAGGGGGGCGGAGTACCCCGTGCAGGATTTTGGGGGCAGCGCCCCCCCAAAAAAAAATCTGCATCGGGACCGCATTTTTTCTACCTCGGGACCGCATTATATTTAGGTGGTTTTTCGGCACATGGTTTCTTTGTCGATGGTTTTCTATTTCCGGTTAAGGAATTAGGTTTTTGCACTAATCTGGGTCATTGGGTTAGATTTTTGGATGTCGTTGTCTCCTATATGTATTTTGTATTGTAAACATTGTAACATGATGAATAATATAGAATATGTTGGTTTTCCCGGTTTGGGTTTCCAGGGGAAAAATCTATGTGTAATGTTTGTATTTTCCATTGTATCTTTTATGTTCCTTTACTGAATATCTTTTTGCAGTAGATATTGTACAAGGTTAGAATTTACAATTTTATGAATATAACAATTGCCGAAATAAATGTAAAGACAGAAGTAAAGACACCAAGATGATAATCAAGACAAATGAGACATATAGAAATACTTTATTTCATTCCAATTCACCAAAGAGTCATTTTCTTTACAAAATCTCATACATAAATTTTGGACCAAAGTCAAACTTAGACATCCCCCATGGAACATACAAAAAGACCTCTGAGAGAAAACCAAAACTGAACTCTAAAAGTTGTATCAACTTGCCACAGATTGTTTCCCACTAGACTCTGTACAATAGCCTTTGTCAGTCATGAAAACTAATTCACAAACAGACAAGTCTACACAGACTATCAAAGATAGAGAAACACCTCTGAAAAAAAAGTGCCTGAATGATGTAATTCAGCCCTGAATATTGATTTCTACAATAAGACCCTTCTATCATAAAAGAGAATTAGGCTTGTGATGAATAAGTGAATGAATGAAAATTGAACTATCTCAACATAACTCAAAGAGAAAACCTTAGTATGCTTCTGCTTCTATCCTCCTCTTGTTCCTCCCTTTCCTTTTTCCTTTAAGCAAATAAGAATTGGTTGAGGTATTTGAACCACCTCATTAGTTAAGTTAACTAAATATTCAACCAACTTTTTAGTTAAGGGGGAAAAGTAATAATCATAACAAGGGTTATAAATAAATAATAACTAGTAGGCGGGACCCCTTGTGACTCCCTTTAGCTCATAACAATCATAACATAACTAGTTATTTAATCAAAACACACCTCCTTGTGACTCCCATAATCATATCCACATTTGACAATTTAGTTCATGATATTTGAAATTATTATCAAAAAAAAGTATTACTCATATATCCAAAAATAAAACATGTTGTCCAAAATATCCTAAAGTCAACTGTCATCAACAATAGATAAAATAAAAACTCAAAAGCCATATTTTCCACTGTGAGATGCAATCTTTCCTTGATTGTTGCTGTCACCTTTCGATTTTTTTGAATTTTCATGTGGCTGTGTTGAGCCTCTAGGCATAATCTTGTTGATCATGTGGGAATAATTGTCCCTCAAATGCATCCGGGAAGACACGAATTTGTAAGGTCCATTGGAGGGTGAGGAAGGGGAAACAGTGGATTTTCCTTTATCAAGGGCATGATGGGCCTCAGTTTTCAATCTATTGCTAGCATGAGAGGACTTCGCTAGTGAGTGAGTAGGAGCAGCTTGGACAATGGTGTTAATAGGAAGGGGAACAGGTAGGGACAAATTGGGCCAACCACGATGTTGGGAGACTGTCGGGTGGACAATCTCTTTCCATCCAACATTTTCAGGAACCTGGGGTTGCAATGTGACGTGAGGAGGCACAGGGATACCAAGGGCTTGTGGAACTTGGAAAGGAGGCCTTTCAAGCCTAGTTTGGACCACTCCTTGCCAAATCCAATTGAAAAATCCAGCCTGAAACAACTGGCCAACCTCTTGTGAGTCAGCATCAAAATGTATGGAGAACCTTGGCCTTCTTGGGCCTTTGTTCCAGTTACCTCTCTGATCTGGATTTTATGAGAAGAACGAAATGAATACAGATTATTAGCAGGTGCTTAACTCAAAATAACAAATATACAGTAAAATTGGTTTTCTATTCAATAAGGAAATAAGCTGAAACTGTAAAATGCAGCGGAAACAAACTTGTTGGAATGGTGGCGACTTATCTCTGAGAAGAGATGTGACGGTTGCACTCATTCGCAAGAAGATGATTACAATGAGGCTCTGAAGACCTTACAATAAACATGAATGAAAAAAACCCTAGACATCCAAAAACCTAACCCTAGGAGATGAAGCGCCAAAAGTCATGTGGGCCCCATTTGGGTAAGTTAGTACATCAACTTCCCGGAGTCGTAACTTTTGCATATGATCTCTGTTTTAGGAATATGATAGCCCGTTGGAAAGGTATCGTCGAGGAGATTCATTTTGGGGGAAATGTGGAAATAATTTCCATATTTTTCACCATTTTCCCAAAAAAACATCGTTTAGGGCCTCAAAACGGCTCTAAAAGTGAAAAATTGCTAAAAATAGTAAATTACCAAAATTGCGAGAAAATTGTTCTGAGCCAGTTGGAAAAAGTGGGTGGCCACTGAAATCCACTTGGATCAATTCTCCCTCCTTAGGAAGAAATGGTATCCATTGCATTGAGTTCCCCCATCAGATGAGAAATTTTTTGTTGAATTTGGCCCTGGGTGAGCCACTTGCCTTGGTACAGGAGATTCCCTGCTTTGACGACTCAATAAAGATGGATCCTTTGTTGTCGAGTGCCCTTGATCTATGTGTCCACAATATTATCACTGGATGCCTATAGTATGCATCCCGGGTTGAGATTTGTTGGTGTCAGTTGTTCTGCTACTTCTGAGGTGTCCAATAATGGTGGGAAATAAGGGCGAAGGAGATCCACGTTGAACAATGGGTGCAGGCCAAGGAAAGAAGGGATGTTGAGCTCAAAAGAATTATAGACCACAACCTTGGTGATGGTGTACGACCCATAATAGAGTGGGCAAAGCTTCCGATGGGGTCCTGTAAGGCGTTCTTTCTGCAAGTGCAACCAAACTTTGTCGCCCACCTGAAACTTATGTGGCACCCGATGTTGATCATGGTGTTTCTTGTACCTGTCATTGGACTTCTGTAGGATATCATGAACCTGTTGGCGGACATGTTGGATCCACTTAATGAATCAGGTGGCTTTGTCAGCTTCAGTTTGAGCAGGAGATGAGTCGGTCGAGGTGACTACAAGGGGAAGTGCAACATCTATGGGACCCAATGATTGGAATCCCGACCCCACTTGAAAGGGTTTGTGTTCAGTTGAGCTATGCAGGGCTCGGTTGTAGATATGTTGGACATAGGGAAGGTTATCATCCCATGTGCAAGGGTGCTTTAAATTATACATGCGAAGGATATGCACAATCATTCGATTTACGACCTCGGTTTGGCCATCTGTCTAGGGCTGGAAGGTTCTGGATTTGGTGAGCTTGGTGTCCAGCAGTGACCAGAGGCTCGACTAGAATGTCCTGAGAAATTGACTGTCCCAATTGAAGACAATGGTTTGTGGGATTCCAAAATGTACCCAGACTCGTTCAAAGAAGAGCTTGGCAGTGGCCTCTGCTATAATGTTCTTCTTGCAGGCAACCAGAATCGCCATCTTAGAAAAGCGATCAACAACCACAAAAACACAGTCATTTCCCCGCTTGGTGGATGGGAGGCCCGACATTTAGTCCATTGAGATGGATTCCCATGGCCTATCAGGAGTAGGAAAAGGGGTGTACAGGCCCTGTTTCTTAGTGGTCGGTTTGGCAATAGCGCAAGTAGTGTAGGACCTGATATACTTGTTGACCTCATGTCGAAGTTTCAGCCAGTAGAAATGTTTCAGTAGCATCACCACTATCTTTTCAACGCTGAAGTGTCCTGGCACCCAACTGTAGTGGGCTTCCCAGATCAGCTTCTCTCGCTCGCTTGATGGAACACAAATATGGCCCAAACGACACAACAACCCATATTGAAGATGGAAATTATCAACAACTGCGTTTGCACCCAGCATTTGGTAGATGGTGGTGAAGTCTGGGTTTGTCTCATAGATTTGGGGCCATCTAGAGGTCTCATGGTCGCAAGAGTCTAGCACCGTGGTGAGTGCCACGACTAGTGGTCTGTTGAGGAAATCAACGACGTGATTGGTGCTTCATGTTTTATACTTGATGTTGAGGTGGAATTGCTGCAAGTATGTGGACCACTTTTGATGGCGGTCATTCTGCAATTTTCCTTTTGTATGCATGAACTGCAGTGTCTTATGATTAGTGTGGATGACTGTCTCCTTCCCAAGAATGTAATTTATCCACTGATGGCAGGCTTTCAAAATGGAGTACATTTATTTGTCGTAAGTAGAATACTTATAAACAACATCTGATAGTGTCTCGCTATGATAGGCTACAGTGTGGTCGTGCTGAGTGAGAATGGCACCCACAACATAGTTTGAAGCATATGTCTCGATCTCAAAGGGATGTTGCAGGTTTGGTATTGAAAGTACTAGGGTTGAGCACAAGCATTGCTTCAAATCATCAAACGCTTTTTGTTGGGACAGGCCCCATGCAAATTTTTCCTTACCACCACCCCTGGTTATTTGGCTGAGGGCCCATGCAATATGGGAGAATCCCAACACGAACCTGCAGTAGAAATTGGCAAGGCCCAAGAAGATCTGAAGCTCAGTGAGTGTGGTTGGGGCTGGCCAGTCACAGATGAATTGGATATTTGATGGATCCACATGTACGCCATGTTGATCAACGATGTATCCCAAGTAATGGACCATGTCCATGCCGAAGGATCATTTTTCCAAGTTAGCGTATAGCTTGTGTTGCCACAAGGTGTGTAGAACATATTGAATATGCTGCAAGTGTTCGGCCCAAGTCTTGATGTAAATGAGAATGTCATCCAGATACACCACTACAAAAGTATTAGTGAATGGTTGCAGGATATTGTCCATCATCCTCATGAAAGTGGCTGGAGCATTTTTCAAACCAAAGGGCATGACCAACCATTCAAAAAGGCCTTCCTTTGACTTGAAGGCGGTCTTCCATACATCTATCTGTTCTATCAAGACCTGGTAGTAGCCAAACTTCATATCAATCTTACAGAAGTATTTGGCCCCCATGAGTTGATCAAGGAGGTCGTTGATTCGGGGAATTGTGTACCCGTTTCTGACTGTGATTTTATTCAGAGCCCGGTAATCAATGCAAAGTCACTAGGTTCCATTTTTCTTTTGTACCAGCATGATTGGGCTCTCGCAATGTGATGAGTTGGGATGGATGTTCCTCTTGTGTAGAAGTTCTTGGATTTGTCACTTGATCTCCTCATTCTCTAACAGAGAGCATCGATAGACTGGCCCATTGGGTAGCAGTGCGTCGGAGGTCAGATCGATGGGGTGCTTGACCTGGCAATGCAGAGGTATCCCGGTAAGTGAGGAGAAGATATCTAAGTATTATTCCATGACCTTATCTACTTGATTTTGTTGTGTGTAGAGGTCGACCGCAGAGACCCTAGATGTGGTTGTGATCTTTCTCTTATTTGAGAGTGAATCATGAAGAAGACAAACTTCCCCATCTGATAGATGACCTTCCTGCATTTCTTAGCAGAGATCAAAGAAATAACACTAGGTGGGACTGCCTCGGGTATCCTGTACAATTTCTTATTCAAAGTAATAATAACACTACAAGGCCTAGACTCATATAAAACATGACATTTCCATAAATAAGGTTGGCCCAAAAGAACATCACAAACTTCGAGAAAAGAAAAATCACACAATACCTTGTCTTTGAAGGCTTGATGTCGTACGACAATCGACACTGTTGGCTGATGCAAAGATCACTTCCTTGGAGGAGCCATCCAATGTTGTAGGGTTGTGGGTGCGGCATTGTTGGCAGGGCCAACCGCTTGACGACCTCTGTTGAGATGAGGTTCTTCTAGCTACCGCTATCAACAATGAAGTGAAGCGGCCTACCTTTTACCCACATCTATGAATGGAAGAGGCGCTCTCCTTCTTCTGTCTCATCTGGTTCACCAGGCTGGAGCTTGGTGGTAGCAACGGTGGCACTGGGTTCTGTGTCAAGGATCTGTCTTCCCCTTTCTGGTTCTGGCTCAAAGTCAGAACCCGCATTTGATTCAGAGGATTTCACTTCGACCACCAGCAACAGCTTTGAGCGGCAGTCATCATTGTTATGAAAAGGGCTCTTATGGAAGTCGCACCACTTCCCAGTATCTTTCTTTGTCTTTTCGGTGTCCGTCTTTGATTACGGCTTGGAATGGTTGTCTTGATACTATCCATCTTTTCTCTGTCCTTTGTTCTATGGGTTGGGGCCGCCCTTTCCTAGCTTTTTTTGTGAGGGGTTCCCAGGCCCAAATTGTCGCATCTTTTGTTTGAGCTTCTGCTCGATTTTGACGGCATATCGGTAGGCCGTGCTCAAGGATGAGATGTCCAGAAATTCAATTTCGGTCTAGATGTATCTATGTAGACCACCGTGATAATTGAGCACCAGATGTCACTCTGAATCTTTGATACCCATCTTTATGCGCAAGGTATGGAATATATTTGTGAAATATGGCACTGCTTGGTCTCTTTTTTGCCGCAGTGTGGTCCATTTGGTATACAAGTCGTCATAACTTCCGACAGGGTAGTATTGTTCCTTAATAGCATCCCTAAAGGATTCCCAGGTGGTCGTGACTATAAATAATGAGGGTTTTGCTATTTCCTTTTGCTCACATAAAGTTTCTCACCAATCTTTGACATGGGGAACGACTTTGAGGAGAACAAAAGTAATATTTTCTCTATTCGAAAATTTATGAACAACAAAATACCCTTCTAGTAGATTCAACCACTTGTCTACAGCATCTGCGTCTATATTACCTTCAAATATAGGAATATCAAAGTTTATTTGTACCTTGAAGGGGGCAGTGTCTCTGCTCGAAGAAGATGCATCATTTGTTGGTAGTCGCCGAAGGATTTGCGTGAAACTATCCATCATCTCGTTCCTTTGTTGCGTGAGGGCTTCCTCAATCAACAGTTTGAAAGGATCTCATGTCTCATCATCTTTATTTTCTCCTACCATGAGAGGTCACTTGGGTGTACGAGAGATTTTGTCCTCAAGAGAAACAAGCTCGAAACCCAACTCTTTGTACTCTGACCTCGTTGGGGACATGCATTAAGACAACAATTAGGAGCAGACCACTCTGATACCATTGATTTGAATTTAATGAGCAAAACAAAATGACTATAGATTATTAACAGGTGATTAACACAAAATAACATAGATATAGTAAAATTGATTTTCTATTCAATAAGGAAATAAGTTGAAACTGTAAAATGCAGCGGAAACAAACTTGTTGTAATGGTGGCGACTTATCTCTGAGAAGAGATGTGACGGTTGCGCTCATTCACAAGAAGGTGATTAGAATGAGGCTCTGAAGGCCTTTTTACAATAAACAGGAATACTAAAAACCCTAGACATCCAAAAACCTAACCCTAGGAGATGAAGCGCCAAAAGTCATGTGGGCCCCATTTGGGTAATTTAGTAAACCAACTTCCCGGGGTCGTAACTTTTGCATACAATCTTTGTTTTAGGCGTATGATAGCCCATTGGAAAGGTATCGTCGAGGAGATTCATTTTGGGGGAAATATGGAAGGAACTTTCATATTTTCACCATTTTCCCAAAATACATTGTTTAGGGCCTCAAAACGGCTCCAGAAGTGAAAAACTGCTAAAAATAGTAAATTACCAAAATTGCCAGAAAACTGTTTTGAGCCAGTTGGAAAAGGTGGGTGGACACCGATATCCACCTAGATAACTCTCCCTCGGTTTCCTCGGCCACGGCTACCTCGGCTGAAAAAACTCATTCCTGCATGCATGATTGATTAGCAAATAGTCTTTTAAATAACCATACATGACAACTCTTAAAAATATGAAATAGATTTGGCTCAGCAATGTATCAGACTCATGCAATCCAATCCATATAAATTGTTTAATTGTTAATCAATGAGAAGGGGGTGGATAAAAGGTCATGGGATATGTGAGGGGTTTGTATTGAGCGAAACATGATATGATGA